>VZSZ01002913.1:421-104715 GCA_013398815.1 Ibidorhyncha struthersii | reverse complement strand
TGATACCCAGCACAAGCTGCTCCATCATCTTTCCAGGGATGGAGGTGAGGCTGACCGGCCTGTAGTTTCCTGGGTCATCCTTCTTACCCTTTTTGAAGACTGGAGTGACATTGGCTATCCTCCAGTCCTCAGGCACCTCACCTGTCCTCCAGGACCTTTCAAAGATGATGGAGAGCGGCCCAGCAATGACTTCCCCCAGCTCCCTCAGCACTCGAGGGTGCATCCCATCAGGCCCCATGGATTTATGGATATCTAGTTTGTCTAACTGATCTCTAACTTGCTCCTCATCAACCAAGGGAAAGTCTTGCTTCCTCCCGACTTTCTCTGTTACCTGCAAAGTCTGGGTTTCCCAAGGACTGGACTGAGCAGTGAAGACAGAAGCAAAGAAGGCATTTAGCAACTCCGCCTTCTCTGCATCTTCTGTCACCACAGCACCTGTTTCGTTCAACAGCTTCAGGCTTGCCTTCTCTAGGTCACTGATTCACATCTTGGCCAGAATAATAGTGACCTACAGTCATTACCAACTGATGGTGTGTTTAAAGCCTCACGCTCTGGGGAATCAGCCTGGCATTGCTGACAGTTGTAATGCTCATAGTTGGACACTGGAGACCAATAACAGGTTCCTTCTGCAGGCCAGATAGCAAACCTGCCAGTTTAACTGCACTCCCAAGCCTGGAAAAAACTGAATGAAATTTGGTGCTGAAAGGAATGTTTTATGTGTGAAGAAAAAAAGTCAAGAAAAGAGGGAAGGAGCTGAGGCTGGTCTGTTCAGGTACTAGAGCTTAATGTCCATTACCTCTGTTACTTCAGCTAGAACAGGGATGGGATGATCATCCCATATGGTCTGTTGAGTGCTACATTACCAACTCAGTGACCTGAGAGATCAGGTACAGATACCTCTTTGGGACTTAATTTAGTATTGCTAGAAAGACATAGGGTCAACTAAAATGTTCTACAACACCTATTGCACCTCCTCCTGAAGGGATAACACACATAACTCCACTTATTTAAATGGACATAAGTTACTTCAAACATGGTTCCTCTTCAGAGTATAAAGTATTTTATGTTTGGCCCTGAGGAAGCCACCGATCCAGGCTGATCCCCAGTCTTAAGCCAGCTGAAGAGCCATCTTCTCTCCCTGCTATAAGCCAATGACTCGTGGAGAAAACAGACTCCAACCTAGGGCATATGGCTCAAGTGCCTTGCCATGTTTGGTGAAAACATCATCTTTTACAAGACCAGTAGTCTTTTTTCCTGGAGATTTTAGACCTCATTTTCATGACAGTACCTTTTCTCAGTACCCACCAGCAGGCCAGCGTAAAAGGTTTCACATATTGCCAAGTGATTGATTTGTGGAGTCAGCAAAATGGAGCGTTGTTGAGTGAGCTACTTCCTCAAGCCTCTGGGTAGGGCAGGAAATAAAGCAGATGGACACACACTACGGACAAACCAACAACCGTGCTGCACAGTTGCATGATGCGTCCCAAGGAAAGTGCACCATATACTCCAGCCAGGATGTTACCTAGCAATTAAATGCTTCCTCACTGAGCCATCGACTGTAAGGTGAGGATTCTGCAATTTTCGGGCAACTTGCTTATTTTCCATAATAGGAATTCCACAACAGGAACCTATATACCATCTTGTAGGCAATAGCTGCACTGGATTAGTGGGAGGTTACACACAAGTCTTTTATGTTCTGTCATAAAAAACACAGGCCTGGCTAAATAACACAAGGCTCACTGCACATGAAGTAAATGATACCACCGCATCTTGTATCACAGATTATTTCTACCAAAGTACAAAGATCCAGATGATAATAACTGATGAGTGCAGTGTGTTTGAGGACCTGGCATTGAGGGAAGGAAGCAGTAATCTGGCTGTTCGATAGGTAGAAGCAACACCTCATTTCCTGAGGGTTACCTCGTTAATCTAACATGCAACCAACGTAGATGTCCTTCAAAGAGGACAACCCAAAAAAGATTTTTACAGCCTACTTTTTTGAAATGAATTCTCATCACCAAAAGAAAAGACTGTTCTAAATGCTGATGAGTAGGAACGAATCAGAAAAAAACACAGTGATTAAAAAAATCAAATGGCTCCTTCTAAAGAGCTACATTTAGAGAAGCTAAACTGCTGTGAAATTTCCAGTCCTATGTGCTCAGATTGAATTCTTGGTGCCACCTCCACACATTTGCCCTTGCACCTGACATGCCTCCCCCGGCCTCCTCCCCACCCTCCGAATTCTAAACAGTTACAAACAGCCAAATAACTAACACAGGAGAAGGCAGATCACACTTGTCACAACTTTGTTGAGCATTTACCTCACTGCCAGTGGAGTTTTAGACAGCTATTCTCACCCCAGTCCCTGGGATTCTTCCTCAGACAGGGAGGGATGCAAAGACAGCCTCCACCTGGAGCCTGTGAAGAAATGTAAAGACGAGGTGTCATCAGGACAGTCAGTGATGCAAAAGTACAAGAGCCTTAACATCCTAAGAAGATACAGGAACTTTGTGATCTGTCTCTCTGTGAAACAAAGAGAGCAGAGGACAGTTCTGAAATTATACATTTAATACAAGTTTCTGCATCCATAGTTTAAATTTCTTTGGTAATGGACCGAACATTTTCCTTTAATTTTGATATGCAGAGAAAAGCAAATGATACAGAAAGAAAATCGGAAAAATGTGGGTTTTCATCTCACTTGCATTCGCTTACCAGGGAGAAGCAGTAGGCAAACACTTCTGCCAGTGCTACTGCTTTGAACAGTAGACTACTGCTTTTAGTGGTAATATGTTGTTCACCTACTGCAGCAATTTGCAGGCTTTCCTGACAAATGGCCACGGTGCCTACGCTAGGCTCTGGACTCATTGTTCTTGCAATGAAGAGTCAGTCTATCCAGGCAATATATGGCCTGTCTGCCAGTGCACAGTTAGTCCGGGATGTCTGGAGCAGGTGAGACTGAGTACGCAAATGAGAGCTTCTACACACGTGCTGCTTTCCCCAGTGGAAATATAGACAGCACTGAGGGCACAGATTCTGAAGAATACATCTTTGACTTTTCCACAGAATATATGTTGGGGCTCTTATGCTTTCCCCTGCGCTTCTGGAAGAAGCCACACTCATAATCAGCTCAACACTGAATCACCTGTACCCTAGGGGTTTTAAATAGACACCCAGACATTCAGGGACTACACTGACTGGGGCATAGGGTTGAATTCCCGGTAATTTTTCTTATTATCCAGTCACGAACAGAAAAACAAGAATATTTATTTAAACAGAAATGTAAGACTTTCACACTATGGTAGACAAGATTAATAAACATTTTTTTTTTTTTGCTTTAATCTTTTTATACCCTTTATCATTCAAAGGAGAACTGGTAAAATGCAAAGTTTTTCTTTTTATACTTTGAATGATCAGTAGTGAGAAAAATCTTTTTGCAAGGGCAAATTAATTTAATATTTTAAGATAAATGCAGACAGAAACATCTGAAAGATTACTTCATAAAAAGATTCTTCTGTTCTTATTTATGAGCTTTCTTAATCTGCATAGAGTGGAGTTCTTGGGTTCCCATCTTCTATGGCAGGACAGGCATAGAATCCACCACCCTCCACCATCCTCCACTACCCTCAGTAATGGGACACACACTGATAATGAACCCCTCCGCTAATGAACCGTATTTTAGAAACTGACACAAAGTTAACCTAGTTAGAATTATCCATGACCCAATTCTGGAACATATTCTACCCTTGTCCTTTGCTCCAATGCAAAAAGCACATAAAATGAAAACTGCACCAGATGGGAACCAATGTACAATGTTTTGCATTATTATTGCTGGCAGTGGTATAACAGAGAATTGTGCTCTAATTTTCTAATTTGGTGGCATTTTATGGCCAGTTTGCCCAAATTTGAGCAACTACAGGAAAGGCAGCAACCAATCAAAGCCCCGTCATCCAGAGGGCAATCTGTCTTTGGCTGTCAGCCATACAAATGCATAGGATCTGCTCCAACATCTCTTTCAGGAGTCTGAGCGACAGCCCATTAAGGAACTCAGGTGCTACGTCTGAAATGGCAAGAAGAGCGATGGAAGCCCCTGCCAGCCCTGAGCTATGGAGAGCAGAGCCAGTCTAACGTCAATGAAGTGCACTGTCAGGGGAAGCTGAGAGTTGACTAAACAAGTCCTGTTCCATCAGACTTTGCTTCCTAAGCCTGTTACTTATTGTCTAGTAAATTGGAAGTCATCAGGATTAACAAGTTTTCTGAGTCAGGCCATGGGAACAGCTGGACACCAAAAACACTGCAGTTTAGAAAGCAACATCTAAGCCCTTACTGGATCTAGTAAATTAAAGACTCGCGCTCGCCTTCACAGCACTCATGACCAGTCACTTTAGGACAGCCATCCCCCACCCCCATTTTCAAATAGGTAGAGGTGTATCTTAAAACAATTAGCAATTAATACAGTTGGCATGCAGTGGAAGCACTGGAAAAATTAGTGTCACCAATCATCTTTCAATACCAACTGCAACATCAAATAGAAATCTCATCTCCATACTATGATGCAGCTCAGAAACTGAACTAGTATTGCTATTAACTGAGATAAAACCCAGTCTACAGGATTTCAACCTTATTTGAAATTCAGTTTATTAAATGCATCTCCCATTAAGACAGTTTCATTATTTAAACCACATCATGCAATAAAAATACCTCAAGATTAAACTTACCATTTAAGTGATTTAGCTATAAGTCACAAGCAAAATGGTGTCACATATCTCTTCCAAGCACAGATTAAAATACCATTCCACAACTTGGCGTGATTTGCACTCTCTACTTGAGAGGAGTATGGTCCTCATATATTAGGGATACATTTCAAACTAGGACTCAGCATCCTTACATGGAAGATGCTCTGTGTTAGCAACAATTCTCCCCTTACATATAGGCAAAGCTCTTTTGAAGCTGCACCCACTGAAGAGGAGAACCTGGCACAGGTAGTACAGACCTGTCATCATCCAGACCTCGCATAACAGGGGAGTTCCAGGTCAGAAAGTAGACATACTGACAATATTAGGCTGATGGGTCTGGAGATGATGCACGTGGAAGCTTTGTTCACTCTCTTTTCTAATACAAGAACAAGGAGAAATCAAAGGAACCAATAGCTGGCTGCAGGTACAAAAGAAACACTAGGAGATCTCTCCTCACATAGTTAAGCTGTTGAACTCACTGTCACAGGGCACGGCAGCTGCTACGTGTTTACAAGGACTCAAAAGGCAATTGGACTAAATCCCAGAATAAAAATCCATCGTGATTTAGTAAGTACAAAAATACTGCCTCCAGCTGATGAAGTTCTTGAGCCACATATCATTGGATGCTGGAACAGTGCACTGGGGACTTACTACTACAGGCTTAAGCCAGTTCTTATAGCCATCCCCGGGCACCCACAGCTGGCCAGTACAGGCATTTTATGTTCTTATCCAAGTACCAAAGGGATATACACCCTATAAAAACTTGGGTAAATAGGATGAAAAGAAAAAAAATAACCACAGAAATTACTGTTGGATAGGAATAAGGAAAATTACCAGAGCTTTGTGCCGAGAACCATGCCTTTGGGGATTATGTATTTATGGTTACATAATAAGCCAAATACTCTCTGAATCTTAGGAGTTCTTCAATTTTCAGGAGCACCAAATTCATTCATATATCCTAGAATATTAATTTTAAAACACGGGCCAAGTACATACTAATTATTTCACTGTTCTACAGAGGAGGAGCAAAAATATTGTTGCTGGCAACAGAAGAAAGCATTGTCCAAGTATAATATTTCTTTCTCCAGGAGAAGGTTGAACTGACCTGTGGTTTCCTTGCACTCAGAACCACTCATCTTTCATCTGTGTAGTCCAGTGCCAAGATAATGTTCTTACTAAGAACAACAGCAACAAAGTTGCTTAAAGGACTTATACCCATTTGAGAATTTTTACTGTTTCCATTTTCCAAGGGTGGAGAAACAACTCCATCCAAATTAAAAAGGCAGGCAGAGGGTCAGTTCAATATGCAGATGAGTTTTCATACACAGTTAATTGTTGTGTCAGGGTTTCAAGAAGATGATGTATTACAAAATGTTTTAAAACAGTGTGTTGAATCTGTGTGTGATCTTCAGGCATCTTCTAAGCCTAGATGAAAAGTATGCTGGCTGGACACTCTACCAAAATATGATATAAGCAGTTACAGGGGAGAAAAAACAACCAACCAAGTGAAGCAATGACAAACAGGTAGACATTTTCCTTCCCTCACTATTTAGTAAGCACTTACTAATCTTTAACACTTCTGCAAAACAGAGACTACAAGAGGTGATATTACCATTCAATAACTTCAAATAACAAAGGGTAGTCTATCCAAGGCTCTGTGCTTCACCTCTCATTTTGGTTCGAGACATCCGCATTGCCAACTGAGCCCCCAAAAGCTTTCCAGAATGTGGTCCTGAATGTTTTCTCAGGGGTCATTAAGCCAGTCCCTACCAGAAGGATGAATACAGCTCAGTAACACCAGCACTGTGAGCGTGCGTCCCCTCAGGGATCACACATGAGCAAGGACACCTTCCTGCAACACCCCAAGTGGTGCTCTCCCCATCTTTCCCCAGATCTGTAACCACCTGCCTGAGCCTCAGTTATCAGCAGGTCCCAGGCAGGGCTGGCCAGCCGTACCTTCTCAGTGGCTTCTCAGAGTCTGTGGGAGAACCCACAGTCTGCTGCTGTAGACATTGAAAAGGCAGGCAAGGCAGCGCGTCAAGGGAGCGTGAGTGGAAAGCATCAAGGGTCAGCCTAAAGGATCTCATACCAAATAATGAGATCTAATATGTCTGTAGACTAATGCTGCAGGACGGCAACTCTCCAGGCAATGATGTGCAAAGGCTCACACAATGCCAACCACAGAGTCACCATGTCGACCTCATACCTCGCAGGAAGCATCTGGATTTAGGGGAACGGAGGAATCAGATGTATACATCTTGCTAGAACAAGATGATCATAAACAGGCTAATATAACAGAAAGACACATATAGGGAAATGGGATTTTAATACTTGTGTCCCTGTTTAGCTGGAGGGAATAAAATATGCAAACGAATGACAGGACATTAAGACATTACTAATGTCCTTTCTGTGAGCAGAATATTTAATTGCATGCATGCTCCTGTGAACGCTTACTCCTCCCAAAGGGGTGTGCAGGCCATTTTGGGACTAAGAGCTTCAGACAGATTTCATTGTTAATCTTAGATGTGTGCAGCCACTCTAGCCTTGAATGCGTGGTCTCTGCTTGCTTCAGTGCTCATGCATTAGGAAAGAACAACATGCACACACACGCATAAAGAAAGATAACTGTAAAGGGGAAGATTGTTTGCAAACCTGGAGTGGTTCACTGAAAAGAAACAACCCTGTGGCTGCGTGTAAAAGGAGAAAGGGTCAGGACAAACATAGCAAGAGGCCACCAAACCACTTACTCTAATATTTTGCTTTAATTTTCCCCTAGTTGTTTCTAAACTACTGAAAGAAAATCAAATTTTAATAGCCAGGGTAAGGCTGCTAGAATACCACAATAATATTTAGTGAGCCTAGAGGCAGGAGAGAGGAACCAGCAGTAGCTGATTTGCATTTTGCATTTTTTTTATAAAAGGGAGAAAAATATCCATATATATATATAATTTGTTCTCCCAACCAATACCAAGGGCTTTGTGTCCTTTTGCTGCCATCAGATATGACACTGCAGACTACCACTGAACGACACTCTAAGATGCTAACCCCACATGGGGCATTTTTACTCCCTAACACAATGGGAGACAGAACTGCTTACTGCAACCTTTAAATTCCACTGCCAAACTAATTTTAGTCTATGTCCCAGCCACATCCCCATCTCGTCTTAGCACAGACATCCACTGTCACTTACGGATTAACATATTTATTGATATATTATTTGTAGGTTCCTATCTTCAGCACTGAGTCCAGAATTTGGGGCACGATACCAGCACTGATCACTAACTGAACTTCTGGTTCTCTCCCACGCTTGGGGTTTACGAATATTTCTACCCCCCTCTCATCAGGCTATAGGTTGATGCAGCACTGTACTGCACTCATCTTCTTTTGGAAAAAGCATCAGGTCAGAGTTCAGCCACTGGCAGGGCACTAGGACAGAAATTGCCAGAAGGCAGAAAATGGTAAAGAGCACAGCAAAAGCACTGAGCTCTGAAACATCTTGACAAAATGCCATATTGTGGTGGCAAAGCAATTACAGAGTTCACAGTCTTCCCTATGAAGAGAAATAGGTCGGTTTTCATTTCTCCAACCTAGTGTTTCAGGCTCTCTGCGGAATCAAACAGGATTAAATTGATTTCCACTTTGCCTACTTGCAGATGTACAATTAGTAAGTAATAGAAATGTAACTGCATTAAGAAAATCTGATACTAAAGTATGGATGTGTGACAAAAAGTAAATCCTGTGGCTAGAGAACAGAAGGCCATTACGATAAATTAATTTACTCTTTAAGCAACCTTGTGAGAGGTCCTGCTTTTTCAGATGGGAAATTGGATCACAGAGTGCTTAAAGAGCAAAGTTCCACCTTTTTCCCTATGAGGCCTCCACTTTTCTTTTTAAAACTTTCAGTCCTGTTTTGCCCTCTCTAATAGAAGAGCCCATGCCGTAACCCTTCAGGGCAGTACATGCCAGGCTCAGGTCTGCTTCCAGTCACAGATTCTTTTAAAGATAAACGGATGGAGCTTAGCAGGTCAGCAGAGTAGGCTGGCGAGGAGTAGAAGGCACTCTTATCCATGTCAAAGAGCAACTTAAAACCATCCTTAGCTTAGTCTAGCAGAAATCTTCCACGTTGTGGAAACGCATGCAGGACAGGGACTACCAGTGCCACCGTGAGGTTTGGTGCTGCATTCATTCATTGCTAAGGCACAGAGCCACGCGCAGAGGGACATGCACATGCAGCTTAACTTGCTTTCCTCACAAATACTGAATTTAGGACAGAAATACAGGGAGGAGACAGAGAAACATAATATCTGTGAACAGCATTAAGGGAGTCTCCACAGGAAATGCAAACTATGTCTGTATCTTTTTGAACATGAAACGTATTTCCCCTTCATTCAGCAGAAAAAATCCCAGCCATTTTAGTGAATGACTGGATTTTCTATCTGGGCTCTAGAAGAGCTGCTTTTCAAGAAAGGCATTAATCTATTTTCAAACCAGTACTAACAATTAGCTCTTAATGTTTTTCACAAGAAAAGACAGAAATAACCTGGTTTAAGCTAAGGTGATTTCTGTACCTTCTCCAGCATGAGGCCCCTGTGCAACATCAGCACCACATGTCAAGTGCTTGAGAAAAGGTTTGCTTGTGACCTGCAGCAGGGACACAGATAAATAGCAGATTTCAGAGTTCAGCTAGAGGTGGCGTCACCTCCAATCCTTGCTTTGCCAGTGCACTTCATCAAAGGCCTGCAATGAAAAAGCACCCACTCACTATCCAGAAAGGGAACTGTTATTTTTCAGCCGTAGATCTAACAGCACTTGACAAACCTGAAAGGTTTGACCATTGCAGTATGCTGGCAATGCACTGACTGAGAAAGGCTTTCAGGAACAAAGGAGACTATAGCTTGCACGCCTCCCTGAAGATGCCAAACCTGACCATACCCTGCGTGGGCTCATTCCAGTAAAGGCATAGACCTACGTTCTGCGTGGCACTTCTGGCACTGACCACAAAGACAGACAGATGGACAGACAAGCATTTGACCTTAATACTTGTGCAGCTAAACAGAGAAAGGAAACTGAGCCAGTGAGTCCAGCTAAAGTGAAGCCAGGAGCCAAAAATTTTCATTACTATTCCACGCACACTCGCTTTCACACCTCCATGAATGCTTCTCCAAGCCCCAAAGTTCATGGCTAGACCCAAGCTGTTTAGTGCTGCTTCAACATATGCAATTAGCTCAGGGCAGCCTATTACCGAAGTGCTGTTTGATAATGAACTACTTAATGGTTCGATTAACAACTTTTAACAATTGCTCTTCTAATTTCCTCTTTGCACTGGTGTTTATTTATTTTCTTCTACTCCTCCTTCCTCCTCTTGTCAGGCAAATATAACTAGGAGAGATCTAATTACCTGAGGATATCGCTTTGCAAAAACTTTGCTAATGACTTAGTCTTGCCTATAAACCCCGGGGTGTCAGCTTCTCATGTGTCAACAGCTTCCTGTGAAGCCTCATCATTTTGTATGTGAACTTTGATCCATACTAGAAAACAAATGACTAACTCATATAGCTTAATGTATCAAAAGAAGGCAATTCAGAACTAGCTGAAGAGATCTGTTCGTTTGTGGATCTGCTTACGTATTTGACAAGAACATGCCACAAAACTTTATCACATGAAAGAGATTCCAGTGAAGTCTCTGACTTTAAGTGGGCCTTTTTTTCCCCCTTCCAGCTGCTCTTAGCCTAGGCTGCCTTTAGCTCTGCTAGATTTAGGGCAGGCTTTTCCAAAATGGTGTACCTTGAATACGACCAGAATAGCAAATGTCAATAAAAGAAGAATAATAAAATAAATAATAAAAGAATAGCTCTGCCACATAAACATCTGTCCAAAGCAGACAATGCGGCTCACTCCAAACTCTAGGTGCTCTCACCTTGGAAACAGACTCTTCAGGCATGTATTTGTCCCACAGTCCCTACATCATCTCTGAAATGCTGCTGCATCCTCGCATATTTTTCCACTGGGAGGACACAGGGTGATAATGCTCCTCTTTCAGCACTGGTGGTACTATCTGAGTTTGCTTAACACAGAGAGAATACACCTGTTCCCTTCCCCTCCCAGTGTCAGTAACTCGCCCAGGGTCAAACCCCCTGCTTTCTCCTCATGCACCAAGGCACTCCCAAGCATTTGACTGAACCTCTCCTTGATTTAACACCTCAGTTAAGGTCCACCTCATCCCCAGAGCAAGAACCCAGCCTACACCATCTCCAACAGCGGAGTTTCAGATGTCCTTGCTATTTATTCGGAAGGCTAAACTTTGATAGTCAAGGAAACGTGGTAAAACCCACTCTGCTAGTTCCTCTATCACACACATCAGCAGCATGGTACTGTGGGTCACAGGACTTGACCTGGCCTGAATTAAGTCCTTCAGTTGCATTTATCCCACCATCTCCTCCTCATTCATGACTTAACTCACAACTTCTAAGAGATATTTTGCTGTAATTGTCCTAAATGGTGCTATTATCACTTTGCAGGTTTCATCAGAGCAAGACAAGCTTTTGCCAACAGGGACAAGAGGGTGCATTTCTGAGCAACAGCTTTGCCTGGGAAAGTTTCTCTGAAGTCATATGAAAAAGAATCAACCAAAAGTATCAAAGAAACTAAAATATTGGAAAACATTCTACTCCTCAGAAATAAATAACCTGTTCTTTACAGAATAATTATAGATGATATGGCATCTATGCTCAGTGTGGTCTGGTTGGTAGAAGGTGGCAGGACTGATCAAGCATTCACGATCACAGAAAGCTGCCGAAACACAGATAAAAATCTTTACATGAGATAAGAGCCAAATCAGAACCAAATAATTTGTATTTTCAGTTAGGTTGGGGTTTCCCCTTGTGTCAAAGCCAGAAGAGGGATACTACCCTGGACGTATAGCACCAGAAAACCAAATGGAAAGCTGTTGCTGCACACAGAAGATCAGGCAAAGACTCTCATAAGCTTTCAGTAATTCAGGAGTTACCTTGTCTCCAGACCCTGCATGTGATTTCACCTCCAAGACTATACGAAACCTAGGTCAAAACCAGACCTAACCACAGCTTTCAGCTTATCTTTGAGCAAAGGATCGCAAGCAGGAAACCTGGTTCAATGTTCTCTTTCCACAGCATATTTTTTCCCCACGGTGTCGGT
This sequence comes from Ibidorhyncha struthersii, assembly GCA_013398815.1. Classification (NCBI taxonomy): domain Eukaryota; kingdom Metazoa; phylum Chordata; class Aves; order Charadriiformes; family Charadriidae; genus Ibidorhyncha; species Ibidorhyncha struthersii. The sequence continues at coordinate 92,809 of VZSZ01002913.1, read as the reverse complement.
AATCTTCACGCCTTTTTTTCACCCTGATAACTATATACAAACCAAGAATTTAAAACTACTTTTCCTTCTTTGTGAGGGGCTGAAGCCTCACCGGTAACCAGTATAAAGCAACTGTCTCTGTGACAAGGACTACAAGCACAAAATCTGAAATGCAAATCCTACCAGCATGATGTTTTTATAAACTGTATTGGCAGCAGCAGATTGAGAAAAAGGGAATGGTGCACTCTGACTTTAAAAAAATGCCAGAGTTTCATTGAGTCAGACAGTAACTGAAAGTCAGCTGAGCTTCAGGGAAGGAGCAAGTAGGAACTCTTAAAGATATAATACACACTACTGACATTTAAACAGACAAACAACAAGTACAGAGCAAAGGGAGCTAATTTAATAAAATAAGGGTTTGGCAGTGAGTGTTTATTTGTCTTGGAGGGCTTTTTTCCATTTTTTAAAGAGCACCATTCACATTGCTCATTTTCAGGCTTGGTTACATCCCTGATGGATAATTTTCCAGTTACTACCCTTATTAAAAAGTACTAGACTATTTCACAGCAGTAGTCCCAATCATTGTAGCAATACAATGCTATGTATTATGCTATTCATCTTCAAAATGCTCCATAAATATTAAAGACTAGACCATAACACTGCAATCTGCCTTGAATAAAGGTAGCCTGTAGCTATTCCAGCCTTAGAACTTCACTCTCTGTACCCAAACCCTGCAGTTTCATGCTGGCATCCTTCTTGCTCTAAGGGATTCACTGTAATTAGAAGTGTGGTTTTACCTGAGTTTTTATTCCTGAGGAATAAGAGCTGAGGACTCTTTAAAAATGTAATCATGAGAGTGAATACCACACCCATGAAAACTGGCTTTTCTCTTTCTAATGTGTCCTCGATTCTCTCTGAAGGACTAAGTGGCTGAGGTAGAATCTCTATTAGAAGGCCATATACCAACACAATTTTCCTGAATTTCAACAGCACTGCATCAGACTACACTAAAATCTTTAGAAGTGGCACTATGCAAAAACCATGTCAATACATAGCCCTTAAAAAGCTTTTTCAAGTCATTCTCTAAGACGCTAGGTCCACTTACTAGCTTCAGAGGAAACTGAAGAGGAAACACAGAGACAGGATAAGAAACAGGATAAGATTTTCCAGTTTGAAGGTTGTTTCTAACACTACTCTTTCATGCCAACAGTGTTATTAAGAGGTTATTTCTCATGAAGACCACTTCCTATAATCTTCAATACACTTCATTCTGGTTAACAGGAACTGCTTACACGAGGCCTTGGGGAGCCAGGGGCAGTAATCAGGCACTGCCTGTCTGCACTGGAGTGTGAGTGCACAGGATTTCCAGGTGGAGAGAGAAATTTTGATGTTGCTCTAATATTACATTGGGTCTACGTAAATACCTTCTGTACCAAAGATGAAGATGTCACGTTGCCTATTCATCTATCATCACAACAGATATATAACCTTGTACCATTTAGATCTCTATTGTATGTTCAAAAAAAAGGACAGAAGAAAGTTACAACTTCACTAATATATTGTTTATTTTAATGCAGAAGCACCTACAATTATATAAATGTTAAGTAACCACAGCTGATTAACTCTGTTAAGGTTAATTGCAGTTGAATGTAATTTAAAGATTCATTTGAAGTTAATTATATGTTCTTTTAATAATCAACACTTTCATATTGCATGAAACAGCTGGTAGGAATATGCTTCTATGACTACAAAGTCCCTGTTGAGGTCTAAGAGATACAGGGGAGATTTCTCTATGAAATGCATGCAACTATTTTCCCTCTCAGCTTCAGACACTGGAACCGGGCCTTATAACCACAAAATGTTGAGCAATTTTTTCCTGGAATTCAGACCGCCTTCAGTACCTCAAACTGGTACCTCAACACTTGCATAATGTATTCAAAGTCAGTCTGGAAAAATCTTGACTGCAGGAGGCTTATATCACAATGGGGTGACAGTTGTTTCTGTCCTGGATATTTCAATTCATCAAAGATCCAATCGACCCTTTAACTTTTAAAAAGGATGACTCAAATGATGGGAGAGTGAATATTCTAGTCTCACAGCAATAAGAGTAGCACTAAACTCAAGATTTGTGTACTGACACCAAGACATTCTGAGCATTTCGCTTCAGAGTAGAGTCTCATTATTTTTCCAAGTCCAAATCACTGTCAAAAGCACCTGGACTTCCAGAGAGGCCTTGTAGTCTCAATACAAGAGCAGACACAAAAGTTCAAAACTATCATCATTTCATGTTTTTCCAGTATGTTGCTTTAGGGAAGCAGTTCAGTTACTTGCCCTGGTTTCTAGCGGAGATAAAGACTTGCATTTAACATTTTAGAGGTGGTATTTTGAAGAGTTCATGTACTTCTTGTAAAATACCAGTCTGGCCCAAACCACTACGCTACTATTCTAAAAGCACTGAACAATGCTGACAAGTTCCAGTCTGATTTGGGGCTCGGGGGGGAGGTTTTTAATGATCCCAAGAGTGAGATTAAGACACAAACGAGGTCAAATGCTGCCAATCAGGCGGTTTTTATTGAATAGGTACAGAGGAACGGAGCAATAGGAAAGGCAGGAAATATTAGAAGGAAACTAAGCAAGCGTTCAGAAAGATAAGCAAAGGATAGCCACCACCATGCATCCAGTGGCATCCTGTTGGCCCTCAGTCTTCAATTCTCCTGTGATGAGTGCACACCACAGCTTCTTTCCACGGTCCTTTTATCTACAATTTGGCACACGTGCATATATTCCATGTGCCATTCACGCGCGTGAGGCCTCGTCTATCACGCAGCCTTCGCGCGGCTGTTGGTGATAAACAGGAAAAGACCTTTTGGCGGGCTGTCAGCCCAGCCCAGGCCGGGGTCGGTTTCGGTGACACCCAATAAAAAAAAAGATGGACCTGCTGCTGTCGGGTTTGGCGGTGCCTGATTTGCAGAAGAATGGTCTGCTGCTACCAGTAGTCTGCACCTTGCAAGATACACACAAGCAAGCTAAGCAAGCTTTGAGACAACTACTTGATGTTCCAGTCTCTCATAAATGCCAAAGTGATGCTTATGGGAGTTAAATCTTTCCCCTACGTTTTTTCACTCATGGTTCTAAAATGATAATTGTGATAGGCATCTGTAAGAGTTGACAAAAATATATGATTAGAAAGCACAGCCAAATTCTGCTATGGGAAGCCAGGCTCTCACCACCCAACAATCTAGCGAACACTGTGCAAACAACTAGAAAATACATCTGTAAGAAACAGAAAAGGGATGCTGAGAGCAACACTTGTGAATTACAAGCAGACTTCTAAAAGAACCAAGACTGGAAGTGAAAAGTCCCTCTTCATTCTACAAGCTATAAAAAAGTAGCTGAGCTATTAATCGATTTTTAATTGACTTGATGGGGGATCCCGTTGGGTCTGTATGAACGCGAACACCTTGCTGCCATTAGAGTATAGAACAGTGCTGCTTCTGGTTCACACAGGTCTAAGAAAGGAGGTGTCTTCTGTTCTGGCTGCTGTTGGATATCTGGGCCTTGTCGCTGTAGCTGTTAAATTAGAGAAATTCCACATCTGAGACAGTGTACTAATCCAATGAGAGGGAACATTTCCATTACTTAACACAATGGTGTTGTACGCAGAAGAGATAGGCAAAGCTCAATAGAAGGATGACCAGAAACAATTGTCAAAACTTTCTCTAAAATTTTTTCCTTCTCTGCACTTCTGTTCAGGCAGCTGAGTACTTTTTGCACATTGTTTAATTCTAGCAGGTGACATAAAAAGGCCTAAACCATAGGCCTCGAACCAAAGTTGACTTCTCAATGAACCTAGAAGTTGACTTCTGAGTGAACCTCCCGACCAGCATCATATCAGCATGAAATATGACTATGGGAAAAAACCCTGGAAACTGTAAAAGATAGAAATAGAAACCTTTAAACCTAAGCCAGGAGATAGGAACTCCTCAGATGAGCCCGGGATCTTGGCCAGATCCTGGACATGCCCGAGTGAGGCAAGCCAATCTGCCAGAAGTTCGCCTGCATTTTGACATATAGATTCGTTTATTAAACTGTATATAAGCAGGACCCTCTCACAGCGAAGACAGAGACCTCACCTACTGCGTAGGATTTACCAATTGCCAGGAGCGGTTCTCTGATCTTTCGCTGTGACGGGGCTCCCCAGTTGAAGCACGCATCTGGATAATGGTAAAGTATCAGGGCGATTGGTGATGCATCTTTTTTAATCACTATAGTTACCCCTATGTAGTAATGATTAGGTGCATTATCTTGCTTATTCTTTATGCTGCTTTTAACTAAAGTAAAATAAGTGTATCTTTTTAACTTGGTGTCTGTGTCCTTTCTGCTGACCCCGCCTATTGGCAAAACAGCAGGCTACACGCTGAACAGTTGACTATATTAACAAAGGTATTGCTGATTTTTAAGGTTGCATTCAAAAGACAGAAGGAAAACTACCTGGATTACTGGGGGAGGGCGGGGGTGGAGCTCAGTTAGTGGTTTTCCACATCTCTAATAGAACTACAGATTTTCTTTTTAATGACACTTTCTATGTTTGGGGAATACAGATGTTTATTTAAATAATTCTGTAGCATATGTTTCTAGTGGACTGGAGATGAAGCACAACACTGGCAGTATTTTTCTAAGGTCCTAGTCCTAAAGCTCAGACATTAGACCTGGTTTGAACCTCTCTTAATGCCATAAATACTGATATTTTATTCTGTATATCTTGAACCATGAATAAAGCTGTACCATCTTAACAACATTATATGGATTCTAAGTTTTCCTCATGACAGCATGGGGCTATCTTGCAAGAAATATTATCACAGACTTTTTTAAAATCTATACAAATTATAGACTTATTTTGGACATAGTCCCATACCATTTCTAATATGGGAATGATTCAAAATACTTGGCCCAGAATACACCTATTTTTCAATGATTTTTCACCCTCCTGTCTCCTTTCTGTAAGCCATAAGCCTCTAATATGAAATATAGAGCTGTACTGGTATAGTTTGGTGGCTGATGCTGTAATTCTTACATTCTGGGTTGTCTCCCTATGTCAAATTTGGGCATGTGATTCTTTCTTCCAATACTTCTGAAAGAAACTGCCAAATGAACAAAGTTAGTGCACATGGCCTTTAGTCAATTTATTCTGACTTCCATAATTACATGGAAGTACTGTCAATACCGGCCACTTGGTTGTATTCACACTGTTTTCTCTTCAGAGTGTCATCTTTGCAGTTCAGGCAACTATCTTGTATTTCTTTACTTTCTTCACACAACATACCTTGCAAGTTACCATCCCTCATTGTGACAATGGGAACAGATAGCTCAAATGCTGTATCCTTTTTATCTTCAGTGAGTTTCAAAAGCACAGGATAATGTGCATGCACATGATAAACCCATTTTTCACTAAATGCCTTATCATCTTTCCACCTGTGTAAAACAGTTCAGATCTAAGACACCCCACATCTGGCCACCTGCAAGACTGAAAAGGTCACAAAGAACAACTTTTAGTTGTTCCACAACACTTTGGAAGACTTCCTTTAAGTTCAAACAGTACCCAGGTTAAACTCCTAGTTCTCTCCACAAGTAACACTAACGTCATGTCTCCTCTTCTGAGGACTAAGCACTAAGAATTTCTTCACAACATTCTTTTCCTTTGTGGACAACCCCAACCTCAAGGTCTGGTGCTTTCTACTCTTCACAAGTCTTGTGTCACGTTAAGGAATACAGGTGGTGAACAGGCAGACACAAAACTGGGAGAAACATTCTCCAGACTCTCCCAGTAAATCCGTGCGTCCCATTCCCCAATAATTACTGCCAAATATAATGAATAAAGCTGCAAGATGACTCAGCTACCTGCCACCAGTAACTTTCAGAGAATTATTTGTGTGAGAGTACTCTTGAGGGTTGTATTGTTGGCTTGGCAAAGACAAACATTTATTCATGTCAAGAAAAACAACTTGTAATACCATCTCATCTACCATAACATACCATCAAGATGATCCCTCAGAAAAGTTAGCCAGACAGCTGTAATTACTTCTCTTTATTGTGAAAGCTCCTTCACCTTGTGGAATAATATTTCATCTTCAAATTCGTTTCCTTTCTCCGTTACTGGCTTTGCATGTATTCAGAATTTTTGATTCCTCCTCTCTTCACCCCATCCCCCCACCCCAGTGAACTGGATAGCTTCTGTTGTCAATGCTTCTGAGCATCCTTTTGCTAGATGACTATCCTATTTAATTGTTTTAGTTGAGGCATAAAAGCAAGAACTCTTTCTTAAACAAATTTGAAAACCTAAGCCCCTAACTGAGCCGCCTGATTAATTCAGGCTTGGAAAATATAGCTTTTAGTTTGGCTGTTCTAGGAGAGGCATAATCAGAGAATTGTACTTACAGCAGCTATAATAAAAATCACTGCACAATATTAAATAGTCCTTTTTTTTTTTTTTTTTTTTTTTGCCATTTGAGCTCTGCAGCTCGGAACCATAAGTGTGCAGGAACATGTTTAAATTACGGGGACTACTGAGGGGATCCATCACAGAGTGAGTCCCACCGCTTGGGATGAGGCTGCAGCCACCAGTCTGGGAGAGAAGCTGATACCAACACTGTATAAAAGCAAGGTCAGGAACTAAGAAGGTAAGGTGGATATGAAGTTGAAAGGCAAGTTAACAACATTGTCCAAAGTCACAAAAATAAGGAGTCAAATATGGCCACTTTGTGGCTCATTTTGCAGGAAGTACAGAATTGCTGGTCAGGAGTCTGGCTCCAAAAGAGAAGGGACAGAGCAAGAGCAGAGAGTAGAAAATCCAAATGGCTGCTCGAACAAAGGAGCAAGGGTCAGAACCAGGAATCAGAGATGACTGCCCAGCTCATATATGCAAACAACAAGCAGCCCAAAGCAACTGATGGGTTAAATCCTACACCCGCTTGGATGCAGTAAATCACCTAGCAGTTTTACAGACCAGTTCTCAACTGGTTGGGCTTGTCAGGCTCTTCGCTGCCCAAGCTGGAGCCCAGATGGTGACAGAAGAGTTTGGTTGTCCAGCTGAAACCTTACAGACTAATAACAACCTTTAAATAAATCATACAGCTTTCAGAACAGCTCAGCAAACACTGGTTCTTGTGTCTTCATTTTTACTCAAGCATATACTGAAAACTTCCTTCCCCTTCCCAGGGAGGTTTTGCAAAGTCAAGATACAGACCAAAGCACTGAAAGTTGAAAAATGAGTTGCTGTGGGATATAAAATCCAGTTAACCATTACCAATATTTGGGACCCCTCTGTAAGGATCATGTAAGTTGTTCATTTCACAGCCCCCAACAAATGCAACTGGTAATCATCAACAAAAAAAATTGACTTATAGCTTTAAAATCCTGGTGTATGACATTTGTGGATTCAGTAATTACAGAGGAAAGAAAAGCCAGATTAAAATCTGCATGACAGAAATTTCCTGACTTTGATTATAGTGGGTAAAAGGCGATTTTAGGACGTTGCAACTGCCCTAGGTGTTTTACACAGAGTATGAAGAGCTGGGAAGAGCAGGGTCTGACAGGGTAGGAGAAGATGCAGTTCTGTTCTCTGGATCTCAGTTAACTGCTTGTTCTGCCCAGAAACCTCTGAGAGATAGTACTGTCACAGCTCATAAGCTGCCTGCCCTCCGCGGTCGGACTCTTTGTAGAAGCACAAACATGTCTATCAATCAGGACTGTTATCACAATTGCCTCAACAAAATTATTCCATTTAGATTCTCTTGTCCTCCTGGAAACAAATGCTGCAAGCATGAACTGCATGTAGGTGTGGTTACACCTACACAGATACTAATCATAGATTAAACGAGACACATGAAGCATCAGATGTCACCACCTTCTATAAACACAGCTATTTAATACATAGATACATGACCAGGAGAGTAATTGTCTGCTGATAATCTCTGTTAGTTTGATGTAATAATATAAGGCTTTATTTTAGGCTCAAGCCACAAGTACAGGATACCCTCAGACTTATTTAGCCAACTTTTAGTCAAAAGCAGAAAAAGGCAAGAATCCATAGTCTGCTAGTTCCTTACTACAACACAGAGGACAGACAGCAGTCTCTGTATCATAGGCTGACAAAGGATAGCTTTGAGATGGAGTAAGGAGACCAGAACACCCTCCAAAGACACACCCGGATTTGAGTAAAATAATTCCTTTCAGCGGTGTTTTAAAATTGCATCCCCAGCTTCAATCGAGTGCATCTTGATGTAACAGGAATACAGTTCAGAGGAACTCGAGCGACAAAGTGCTAAAGAATGTTTTACATAAGACAGTCACAGCATGAGGAGACTTGCTAAGAACTCTGCTAGCAGGAGTCAAGAAAGAGCTGAACAACTTTAATAAGAAGATCAGGGTAAATGAAAGCAAAATTTTTTAAAAAGTCAGAAGAAGAAAAGGAAGGCCAATGTAATAGAAATCTTGTCTGACTACAAAGGCTGAAGAGATGAAAGGCAAAAGGAACTTCATGTGTTTTCTACCTTCTTGTTTTTGGGCTCAGATGCACCGGCGCATCTCTGCAAATGTCAGCGAGTCAGAAAGCAAATCAAAAGAAACAGCTCTGATCTGGGGAGTGTGCCTTTGAAAAGGAATACATCTACTGAGGGTGTAATGTGGCACATCAGGCCACCTGGATAATGAGGGGCAGCAGATGAGAAGGAGGATGAATTATGTCAGCTCCTAAATGAGAAGGCTGATGGCAGAGATGAGTCCGTTTTGCCGGAGCTTTCATTAGGAATCATTTGTGTAGCAACACTTTGGGCCTCAGCTTTGGCGCTCTCTTTGCTGTGCAGAACGAGTGCTGTTGGACACAAGATTTCAAGGAGCTGATCTCTGGCCTGGAGCCACAGATGACCAAGCTCTTTTCTCAAACCATTTCCAGCAAACTTGCAAAACACTGAGCTAAAGTCCGATTTTGTCTACATTTTCCCAGAGCTTCAGAGAATATTGTGAAGTTAAAAGGAATTACCTAAGTGTCGTGACTTGCGAACTGCATCTACAAAGGTTAATTTATCTTTTAAGATTATTAACCGGTTCAGGAATTTCTTCTGATATCCAAAGATTTTTGTCTTAAAATGGTAACAAGTAAGCAAATTATATTCATACATAAATGTAATGACAAATGGATTTTTCTGGTGAGGTTAAAAAAAAAAAGGAAATGAGTACATAAATTGACAGAAATTGAAATAAGCTTTTCAGATTCTATCAAAAAGTTTTAGACAGCAAGTTTCCAATGGAAGTTCAGGAGAAATGTGGATAAATGTGGATAAGTGTAATTATTCTGATGAATAAACAAAGGGTTCAACAGAGCAAGTTGAAAATGGCATAAAAAGGAATAGCCGTGGTCTCTTTCATTTACTTTTAGCAACATGTTCATTTGAAGTCTTTACCTTTACTGTGAAATAAAAATAGGATGGATGTGTAAGGAAGAACAACTCATTAACTTGTGCAGAAATACAGAATTAATCCTGTAATGCTGTTGCTGTGGTTTTTCTCATCTAATTTTGTGTTTTACTTCCACAAATATTCATGTAACTACATTTCCTGTGCTAAGTGAATTTCACCACTTGCTGCTGGTATTCAGAGAGGGAACTTTACACTTACTCATGTCAACATTCAGACTTTTCAAAGTGCTGAAGGAATTGAAAAGCGTCACCTGACTTAATTTACACCTAATCAATTAAACTAAAATAGCTAAATAACAAAAGCAGAACAATATTAAATATTTTTTATTACAAATACACTTAGTGAATTAATTTAGAAACTGGACATTGCTATTTTTGTCATTAAAGCAAGTTCTCCACTGGCTAATCATCACTTACAAACACCATAACGACGGGACAAGAAAGAGGATGGGATGAGTTAGGTAATGATTAAGCACAAGCATTATATTTTGACCAGTGTTTGGACTACCTCTACTGTTTGATTGTCTCCAGAAAATTAGGTTCTTTTCTCATGAAATTTTGTATTATTCTGCTACCCAGTTTCACTCAGAGCTACAAGTGAAAATATTGGGAAAAAAAAGCATACTTGAAAACAAAGCCATGAATGAGGATATTTCTGTTCTGTTTCAAAGCCAGCCAGGGATGACGAAAAGCTCAAAGGAAAGTCTGTTCTAATGAGATTTCTCCTCCAAAGTTTTTTGGATGCACTTGGATACACATTGGAACCCTTCAGGGTTTATCTGATCAGAAATGAAATGCTGGGCAATCCTCATATGCCCATGGGTCCAACTCATGACCTGGAATGCCATCTTGTGCTAGGAGTGGTAAAGCAATGACACTAATAGCTTTATCAGAATTTAAAGGTTGAAACCGAATCGGGAGAAACACAAGATAATTAATTGGAGCCGGATAACTTTTTCAGAGTGCTTGGTATCATATCTCAAACATAACCACAAAGCATTTCTACCAAAGAAAAATATATATATTTCACGTTATAAATGAAGGTGCAATCTCTCTTTATCTGAACACATCCATATCAATGCTGGCTTTCATTTGAGGATGCGAAATTGAGATGGCAACAGAATGACAGAGAGACCTTAATTTGAGTGGCCCAGGGCAGAGCAAATTGATGGAAATACAAAGTTTTGCAGAAAGCAAAAGGATTTGCTGGCTGACAGCTTTTAAGCACAGCTGCTTTCTGGGCACTAGGGAAATGTACATTTTGCTGTTGCTTCGGTATGTTGCCACTTTAGTAATTTAAATCTCTGTCCAAGACTGTAAACATTTGTGAATGAAATAGTCTAGGAATACAGTGCCCGAACCCATTTTTCCCATCTCAGAAGAAGAATAAGCTACAACATGAGTGCAACCTGTTAACCAAATCCTTGTAATATCATAGAGACAGTCTTACAAACAGCTCAAAAGTCTGCCCTCATTCTGACCCAAACGCTCCAACTGAAAAGAACTGTGGGAAACTCAGATGATTACGGATGGTGATTTTGGGGACTCATGCAGATTGGGTGGAAAGACAGTCTGAAGGAAATTGGACATACAACTTAGGTTTTAAAGGGTTACCAACACTCAAGCACAAGTTTGTCCAATGAATAAGGGTTGCTAAGAGTGAGGGAGATTTCTCCACCACCTTTTTTTTTCCTGTTCTGAGTCATAGTAGCGAATAACACACACCAGCATACTTACACCATGGGGCTGATCTACAGTTCCCATGGAGACAAGTATGGTTACTTAGTCATTGAGAGAGGAGGGTCCTTTCTCCTGTCAAATTTTCTTTAAAATTTTAGTTGCTATATTGTATTGTCAACCTTCTTATTTTTTAAAAGCGTAACCCAGTTCAAATCATTGCAATTCTGGTCCTTACGATTCCAGATCCAGATGAAGTGGTTTTAAGACTTAATTCCATCACTGCTCTCTCATTGAAATGAATGGAGAGAAACAATTAAGGGCAGAATTTGCTTCATTGCTTGCAAAGCCCAAGGGATTTCTGCAAAGGAATGTAGGGTTATGTCAAGCATAAAAAATGAACAAGCCAGTACTGTTTGTCTTTTCTGTGTACTTGCAACATTCTTGCTATGTACACATATTCCCTTTGCTTGATACGACAACCCTTTCCATTATTATCAACTTTAACTTCCTGAACAGCATCCTGTGTTTTCTGAGCCAAAGACAGTGTGTTTTGTCAGCAATCCTGCATTTCTGGAGTATACAGGGATTGGTAGTAGTTGCACAGATTTGTTTGGCCAAAGATTGCCATATGTTACTTCAAAGACAGTAGTTTTCCTCTTTTTTTTTTTTGTCCCTCCATATGTTACTTGCCAGAAGTTTTTGAGGGTCTAGAGCATATGCCAAGAGCAGATTTTAGTTGGTTCTCAGTATTGATGTCTTACCTTCATTATTAGAAGTAGGGGGGAAAAAAACAGAAAAAAAAATAATCCAGACATACTATTTGGATTTTTACATTAATTCCTGTGGCTGGGAATAAGCTTCAGAACAAGAATTACAGAAATGAGCAACGAAGGAATCAGAAAGCCTGATCTGCTTCAGAAACTTTTGAACATAAAGGATGAGAGATCCTCTGAATAGTGTATTCATTTTAACTGACCATGCAGAGAAGAAAGGATTTGCAGAGGATCAGTTGAAGGTCTAGGTCCTTAATTAGCGCAATGGATTTTTGCACAGAGATGAGCAAGGGCCAGAAGGATGCCAGATGGGAGCAGTAGCCAGGCAGGTGATACGATCAGTGCATAACATTACAAAATGCAGAACCAAGTCAGAGAGAAACAGCTGTTGTATTTATCACAAAGAACAAAGGCAACAACTGGAAGGAAGAACTCCAAGTCCTGATATAGGACATGAAAACGGATGACTGTAAAACATTAAGGAAAACACAAGAGCACAGTAAGCATGACTGGACATTGCACCGAATAGGATGGGCTCTTCAGAAAAGGTGGAGATGGCACTAAAGCAAAAGAAAGTGATGTGGATAAATGAATTTAGTTCATGTCAAATCAGAGACAGAAACATGCAAGTCAAGAATCAGAAACGTAGTGGTTTTATTTAATACAGGAAAAGTGATATTGGCAACTACAAGGCCTGCTCTCAATCAGGAAAAGTCTGAAGGAATTAATAATGGTAAATATAAAACATCATAAAGCATAATGTGGTCTTATTTGTTAGGTCAACTAATTTTCTACAGAAATTAGGTAAAAAAGAAAGCAATCAAAATGGCCTTAGATGAAAAGATATTATTTAACATGAAGAACATATGATGTAGTTTTGAACAGTAAGATGAGTAAAGAGCTAGCTAGCATGAGAAGAGAATTACTGGTGATTACAGTTCTATGGGAGTTTAATGTAATATTTTAATTAATTAGCAGGAGATAAGGAGGAGATGCCAATAGTATTTTCTGGTGACAAAAAATGGAGAAGCATTGTCAGCATAAATGAAAGCCTTTTTGTTTTTTTATTTAATAGGAAGACCTTGCTGCTGATAAGTGCCAAAAACATTGAAAAACCAGTATTTCATAGCACAGAGCTGTGCTCCTAGGCTCTGTACCAGAACTGCAATTGTACTATTGAATGTAGAATTATCACTTGAAAACAAACCAAAAAAAAGCACAGCAGTGTGGGAGTACTAACTCATCACTGTAAATACCAAGAAATGTGACTCTGAGCATGACAAACTCAATTCCAGGATATGTACAAGGTGAAGTATTTCCAGTGAAACAGAACTGTATTTTACAATCGCATTGTACAAGGCAATAGCAGAATAATGTGATTTTACTCATTCCTGTTCAAGAAAAAATAATTTAAATTGGAACAAAGAGTGTTCCTGAAGGGAAAGGAACAGTTATTTTAAGAAATGGCAACTGTTTGTCCAAGCAAAGTATGAGCTGATGGAGGGTATGACTGCTCTCTGTAAATACAGAGAGGAGGAAAATTAATTATTTAAGCTAAAAAAAAAAGAAACCTAACAAAAATATGTACAAGTCAGCAACAAGTACAGGCATTCTAACCTTTAAAGCAGAGAGGTTCTGGAACAATCAGAAATTGCTAGGAGTACCAGAAAAATTGCCTAGGTTTATGATGGAGCTAATATATGACAAAGATGTTGTGATGGGACTTCAAAGACTCAAGCATCTGCTCTTTGCCCTTGTTTGGGTGTGCCACCCTACTCCCTCATTGCTCCACACTAACCTCTCCACAGCTTGCCAATTTACATATCATCAACTAGGTAGGTGCTCTCTCACTTCTAGCCTGGGCCTGATGCAGTGACTGCTCATCTCAGTCCTGTTACCAGGATCCTCCCATCATACAAACAAAGTTTCGTCTGTGCCCCCTTAAATGTAATTTAAATATATAGAAAAGTATATAAAATATATTAAAAATATATAAAATACATAAAAATATAAAGGGTCAATAACTAGCTTTTGTATAAAAATGAGTTTATAAAGAAAATGATAGTCACACATATGCTAGAGATGTGCTTCCCTTACTAAAAGATATTCTTGAGTGTAAGTAGGGAAAGGACTAAACTGGAATCAATGTTACATTTGCTGTGTTCTTCATTAGAGCCACCAGCACCCATGGTGGGACTGTTGTCCCAAATCTGGGTTCTTCACCCGGTGTGCAAGCCACTACCACACCGAGCAGAGGTATTTCCAAGTTTATTCCATTAATGCACAGAAATGGGGTGCTCATCCCAAAACGGGAGCACACCTTAGTTTCAAAAATCTTCACTTTTATACATTGATTATTCTGTATTCGAACAATTAATATATATTCATTGTTATTCTCTTTAATGATTGGTCAAGATTTCTTCACTTCCCATGTAAATTAGTGCGCAGGCTCTGTCTTCCTCCATTTTTCTCCTTTGAGTAGGTGGTATCATTTGGGCAGGTCGTCAATGAGTTGGTGGTCATGATCTCCCCCTGCCAGAATTACCTTTTACCTACTTCTCCTCTGACCTTGGCAGTTCCAAGTGGTTTTCTCGGTTTGCTGACCAGGCCTACAGTTCATCACTCTCTTGACAGGAATACCCTGCTTATCAACAATGCTACACTGTCTGCTGGTTAGTTCCTTAATTGAATTGTAGATAAATCATATATAGTTACTATTTCTCTATTTTAATATTAAGTAAATCATTAAATAGGGTTGGGGCAGTATAGAGGACTTGAGCAGCAGCAGGTTTCCTTGTTGCTTCAATTACATTTTACATTTCATCTTCCTAGTTAATGTCAATTTTACTACAACAGGACAGATGTGTCTATCAAACACCACAGAAATATGAAATTTGAATGTTTGGCAGAACACAACTTCATGCATTCTCAAAGAGCAGGCTCTGACTTACAACTGAAAGGGTATTGCGGCCGCAGAGGGTCTATGGTGTGCAGCTGAGCAGCCCAGGTCCCTCCTGCTAAAAGACTTAACACTACGCACCACTGACAATACAGTGAAATTGAGACTGATGATCATCTGCTAACTCCAATGATTTGGTGACAGCACACTTGAAATCTTTATTATCTGTTTTCTGGCACATTAACTGGACTGACTTACACCCTAAACTTCCATAACGGTCAGAGAAGTCCCTCTGATGGCCATTATAAACAGTTGCACGGAATTCTTGCTCATTACTCCATGTGAAAGAAAACCACTATGTCTGGATTGCTACAAATCCTTTTCTGTTAAAGCTGCTCTGTGGCAGGGGAAATACTGTAGCTCTCCAAGCAGCTTTTAAGAAATCGTGGAAATCAGGCTCCTTAGTACTGAGAGAATGGAACCTACAGAGCTCTGTCCTGTAACCCCTTTGAACCAAGTGGACATGGGATAAGTAACCTCAGCCAACAGTGGGGGTGCTCTTTCTTTCTTCAGTAAGTGGTATTAAGCACATTTACCTCAGCAGTGAGGTCTACAGGAACCCAGTGTGTTCAGGAGATGATGTAATCTGCATGGAAGAAATGGAGACTGCAAACCTCAAGAGAAAAAGAAAATGATTAAATGCAGAAAGCATTAAAGCCCAGGCAGTATCACAAGTGCCTCCAAGAGCTTCCTTAGCTGGGATGAGTTTCATTCAGCGGCTACCATCTGCAGATCTGATATGACTGACGTGTGTGTACGCTGCTTTTCCACTGGGTTGTGTACTGACTCAGAGAGGTGAGATGATGTCCAAGTAATTTTTCTAGAAGCTGTGCCCCAGTCATTGATCCCTGATGCCTTGGCCAGACAAATTGACAGCTTTACCTCTTCATTTCCTCCCCATTCAATGTGCTGATCTCATTTATAATAGCAGAACAAATTTAGAGGATACATACAATAAGTTATACTGAGTCTCATTCAGAAGTGATCGAAGAGCGCTATGTGTCGAGATCTTCTCTGATGACAATGTGACATCGGAAAGGATTCCCTGCTGTTTTAGAGTTAAAAACTCCACAAAGTAGAAAGGGAAAAACTTACTTATTTCTAAATCGTAATATAAATACACACTTTGTGTTCACTTTTTTTTTCCCATGAGGTAAGAGATTCCCTGTAATGATTTCAACAAAACCATTGTCTTGCTAGAAACCCAAATCCTGAAAGGCACAATAGTGCCAGAGAGCCCAAAATAAGAAAGTATTCCCCTCCAAAGAATCAAAATATGTTTAAAATCATCTGTGTTCTGATAAGACTGGCTGGTAATGCACTTGGAAGAAAAGTTGTTCTGTCCCTTGCACATTTACTGTCTTATTATTGTATGATGCATCTATTGATATTTGATGCTTTTCTTAAAGCTTCAATTTCTAGAGGCTGCAAATCCCTAAGGCTTTCTAGAGGATAAAAAATAGAGTATATTTTCTTATGTGATGCATTTCCATGAGGACTCATGATACTAAGATTTTTCATTTGCTACAGTAAATCAAGATTCACATTTAGAGTTTGGCAAATCAGCCCAAAATTTCAGGATCTAGGCACCTCTTTCATTATCTTTTCTTAGAAGTGTCACCCACTGACATAATGCTGTTTCCCCATTTCCTTCACCCTATCACAGTCAAGCTGCTGTGATCAAGTCACAGACAGGCTGTGAGATGGTGAGATGGTGTGAGACTGCTTCACGATGCTGTTAAAAAGGTATTCACCCTCTCTCTATTGTCATCTCTCGGGGAACGTTTTTTCAACATAAGTCAGCCTTCTCTGTCTGTTAGCAAGGAGAAAAAGAGGGATGTATAAATAACACTGTAAGGTAAGCTTGGAGAGGAATGCAGAAAATCTTTGGAAGAACCATATTCAGAGAGGGTTTCAGGCCATCGTGGTGCACAAACAACCACATTTCCTTCTACTGTGTTCAATTTGATGATTCTTAATTAAACCCCTCTGATGAGTCCTTAAGACTTAGGACTCAACAGTTACTTAACAGTGGTTATTTCCCATCCCATTTGGCAATCGTCCAATAAAGACCTTTCTGTTTATTTCAAATATAAATCGAATCCCTGTTGGGTCATCCTTGAACTCTTTACAAGATGGCATCTGTGCTGATACACAAAAACAGTAGCACAACTGACAGTTTTAACAGATCCTGTACATTAGGAGTGGATGCAAATTCGATAGCTGTATTGATCGAGTTATATGCAGAATAATAGGTGAGAAGCCGAAGGACTCTCTTAGAGGTATCTGACCAGAGAAGAGGAAGGAAGACAGGAGAATTCTCCATTTCTGAGTGTTGATCACAAAGAAGCTAGCTAGATAATTAGTTTGTCAGGTAACACAGCATTCAGCTTAACAAAAAGAGCACAGGGTCAACAGCTACAACAGCTACATTAGATGAAATTCCTTCTGACAGAATACCACCCACCACTTCACTGTATTGAGGGTGCTTAGAACTGTGTGTAGGTGGCAGAATATTCCAGGTCTAGAAATGTGCAAAATCAAAGTCCTGAAGTCCCTGAAAATTCTGTCAAAAGTTAAATTATTTTCTATTGTGATCTCACCTTCTAAGCAATTTCATCCAGCATCAGTTGTAGCTGTGACTTAAGAATTGAAATAGCACCTATGTGGTTTTATATTCCACACCTACTACATACAGCAGAAACACCACTTAATAACATCATTAAACTCTGGAAAATTCTTACCTAGTTGAACAATTAATTAAATTAGACTGAAAGTTAATACAAATATTTTTTACTGGCAAATCAGCTGTGCTATTTGGTGGCTCCCAATTCCACAATTCCCATCACACACCCGTTTATCCTGACCAAGATCCTTTTCAACATAATTGGAGGGTGAAGAAATATGTGAAAATTATATTAATTGAAAGGCATTTTCAAAGGCTGTCAGTGTTAATGAGTCCAACAAGAAAAACTATAGCCAGCTATAAAAGTAAAATAGCATGACGCTTAACCCTTTGCTATGGATGGTAATTAGCAGGAAGGTCAGGCTTAGTGTTAATGAGGTAGCATTTTTTTTTCATTGAGATTAAATTTAACAAGGCAAGTGGTCTAGGCTAGAGAGGAACAGTTGCTAAGTACCATCCAGAGCAACACGAAGAGGCAGATGCAAAATACTCTAATCAGCAGATATTAATGAAAACACTGTTACCTATGGAAACCCTATAGCATAGAGATACCTCTGGTGGTTTTAAAGGTGCATGAATGATTAAGGAGGCCAAATCCTTGAGCTTGTTATCTGAAGTAATTTGGCCACTCTTAAAATTCCCAGCCTACAATCTGCTCTCTGCCAGGAGTATATAAATGTGCGAAGCTGAGGTAGAATATGAGGAGTCCTTCCCTTCTCCCAGTGCAACCAGCAGACCAAAATCTGGCCACAACACTCAAGCAATCCAAATTGCACAGTGCAGTCTGATGGAGGACATCACAGAATACTGTCCTTGGCATCACAATGACTGTTCGACATCTTCATCTATGCAATGATTTTATATTCATGAGAATGCTACTTTCTAAACTATCTGCATAACACCTTGACTCTTCGACATACTCAAAAAATCCTTTGGAGAGAAGGGAAATATTATTAAAATGAACCCTACAGATCATCTCCTCCTACTATATTACTGTTACTTCACCAACTAGATGGCAATGGATTTGAATTTTCTTTCTGGAGTGCTGAGAAGGAGGTTACATGCACATTACTCACCACCTCTGCAAAAGGAACCGTGAGGCTTTAGCTGGCTTTGAGTATTAATTTTCACACTCTGTGCCACACTCCCAGTCCCTGTTCCCATTGCATCATGAAGTGTTGAGCTTGACTTTTCCTACTAAGCATATTTGTGGCTATGTGATGGGATAGAGCAATGGAAAACAGAAACTTCGTTGTTCATTCCTTTTCTATAAGAATTTCTCTGTGTTCTTGCATACAGTCTAATGCCCATATGCACATGGGCTTATGTAGAGCAGCATGCATTTGGCACAAAGCTCTCCCCAAGTGCACAACAGTGACAGCACTGTTTAAAGTGAGTATGTTTTTTGGGGCAGGGATTCTTTTTGCCACACCTTGTCCATCAATTTAGTATTCAGGGGAGCTTTGAATTCTTTTTGCTTGTTCTCCTTGTCCTCTACACCACGAAGCAAACACCAGGCCCTATCCTCACAGACTCTGTCTTTGTCATCCACTTCACAATTAACGGAGCTATTAACAGGGAAAACGAAGACTATGTGGTTTGATTAGACATATCAGCAATAGGTTCTGGGACACCTGGTGGTATTTGGCCAAGTGGTTCTTTGTCTGCCTCTCCTTTAGCACCTTGATTCTCTTCAGTGAGCACTGTACCTTGGCAGTTGTTCAGGAACCCTGAGTAATTTCCAAATAGCAAGTATTATTATTAAGTATCAAGTATGATATCATATATAGCCTCCTACTCGCCAAATCCCATCTAGACTGAGATAAAACTTCTCCTCATAAGCCTTGAGAAGACCTGGGTATCTATAATGTTCAGGAAACAGACATCAGTTCCTAGAGCTCTCAGATCAACCTTATTCATCGGCCCAGTAACAACAGATTTTTCTCCAACACTTTCAGGTGGACACAATATTCCAGAAGACCTTGCGAGCAACACACAACTTTGAATAAACTTGCCTGCTGCAAGTACTGCCAGATACTTCTTACAATCAGGTCTCTGAAAATCCTCCCCATTTTTTCAATACAGAAAATGGTACAGGTCATTACATAAAGCGATTACTAAAATCTATAAAGCTTGAGAAATTGCTTATCTCCAGCAGTTAACAGACAAGACTCTCTGTTAATGCAGGTTAATGTGCTAATAAACCATTTGTTAACAGCCGTAATTGAACAATTGTGAGAAAATATGCTGTATTTAATGAATGTCAGGAAGACAGAGTGCCCAGAAACCTGCTGGCATTGCTACTCAGATTCTCACTGTCTGTGGTAGTGGATATGGGTAAGTGGTTACTTCTAATGGCAAATTGCTGTCAGAGCCCATTACCCCATGTAACAACAGAGCTGGACTCTGCGATAAGCTAAATGAAAACAGGACCTCAAAGTAAACACAGAAGTTCTCTCTATAACCACCTGTTGGTCCCCACAGGTTAAAACTTCATATATAATCTCCCCTGTCCATGACATTCACTATCTTAACAGAAGAGATAGCTTTTCAAGCAGACCAGCAGTTGCTATATATTAAGGAAGAACAGGCACAAGGCCTTTGGGGCTCTGTCCTACCTTACGTTGAACCTCTGAAAAGGCTAAAACATAATATGGAGTCCCAAATTATAAGGGGAAGTGGGAAGAGACAAGTATTTGTGTCAAAAATTCCCCAATCATTCTCATATCCTCAAAAGATAAAATTTCCTGCCCAGCTTGCCACCAAAAACTAATAAAATGTGCTTCAACAGAATTTAATTATTTTTATCCTTCCTCCCATTCCCACATTTTTCTTGCACTCCTATTTGCAATTGAATGCAACAGATTAAATAGCATTCAGACCTTCTTTCGTTGCTTTCTTATCACTTTTCTATACTCTTTTTTGACAGTACAGGTTTTCGGAGGTTGAAGTCTTGAAACGCCACTGAGAAAGAGAAAAAGAATAAACAAAAAGGAAGCCGTTCAGTTGTTTGCTTCCACTAGCAAAAAGTAGGAAAAAGGGACAATAGGGAGGAAGATAAAAGAATTGTATGGCACTAATTCAACATCTCTAGTTTTAAAAACTAAATGGAAGGCATGGATGGGAGAAGGAAGAAAAATGTTTGAGGAGAGTTTTGCAAATATACTCTAAAGGCTCATGTCAGCTTTTGATATTACAAAGACAGTAGTGGCTCTGGACACAGTGAAAAACAAGGTAGGGCTCTGAAAAGGTGTGACCAGGTAGCACTCACACAGTAGCAAATCTAGGAAAGGACCTTCAGCTTGAAAGTTTTACAATATTTACATAAGAACAAATTCATCCTTTCAGATATTCCCAAGAAAACAAGTTCGTTGTAATTCCTACTGTTACAGAAGGAATTAATTTCTCTGTGGCACAGAATGAATTATCAGCATTCCATATTTTTACTGAAATTTGATTATAAAAATAAATTTAAGCTCCTGTTTACCTTCTTGTTTGCAAACATTCTGGAAACATAATTAATCTTTCACAGGCATTCACTGGATCCCAGGAAAGAACACAGGATTTCTTTTAGAGTATTCTTATCAATAAATGTATAATGGCATATAATGGAAATATGGCTCTGAATTGAGACAGTTGAATTCAAGTAAAAAACCTACTCAACATAATTACTCCCTAAAAATAAACAAACAAAAGTTTCCCAGTTTAATTCTGAAAAGTACCAGTTTTAAACTAATTAATTTTGGAGACATTGCTAATAAATCTTAATATTTCCCAAGGAATAAAGAATGGCTTGTAATTTAATTTTTATTAAGCTGTTACTAAGTCCTATGTTAATTAAATCCTGGCATCAATAGCAATTCCTCCAAAGTAAGATCTGAAAATGTAAATAAGGTATTAAAATAAGTAAATACCATAGTGTTACCTTGAAACAAGACAAGCCAAAAGCACAAAGAGAGAACTAAGGAATTCAGAACTAGAGGGAAATTCTATATGCTTGTCTCTGTCATGTAGATTTGTTCAATATTTTACAATGCCCGCTGAATTTTGCATGTATTTCACATCAACAAGTCTCTTCGTGTGTTAAAAGCTGGCAGCTGAGGTGCCTTCTGTGAGCAAAGGGCTTGTGAAGGAACCTGTCCCTATGGGGCTGAGATGAAATAAAAGGTAAGGAGGGATGAGAGAGGATCACCAAACAGAAGAGCTGCCCCCAGGGGCTTACAGGCAGAGACTCTCATAGGATAGAGACTCTGGTGCCACACCATCCTCTCCCAATCCCCAGATAGACCTTGTTCCAGCTGTGCCAGGAGTCAGTGACAAAACTCCAACCGATGGCATGGGAAAGCAGCAGACTCGGTGACAGCAGAATTTTAGGTGTGTGCATGTCAGGTTTCAGGGGTGTGCATGCAGAAGTTTAAGAGATGGACCACATCATAAACTTTTGAATCTTTCTCTCCTTCCCTTGCAATATATTAATATGTCTTGTTATCTGTATTAGAATAATCTCTAAGGATCTCAGTCAAGGTGGAGATCCACTATATTAAGTATTTATACGGTAAGAGAGAATCCTGGAAGATCTTACAATTTAAAAATACAATGTAGAAAAAAAAGTAAGAAAAAACTGTTTAGCCTCATATTTTGGAGCTCAGCTAATGCCACAAGATTCCCAGCAGCACCACTGATATTTGCTCATCCACCTCCTAGCAGACAAATTAGCCATGCTAATTTTACAAATGGAAAATGAAAGACAAAAAGGCTGAATAAATCACCCGAGTTCTCATGAGAAGTTGCAGAAGAAGCAGGAAATAAATCCCTCTATGAGATGACCAGTTCTTTAGGTGTTGAAGAAATACCTCTCTCTCAGGAACAGTTCAGCTTCCACTTTTATTAGGGTGTGCCAGTGAGACCAAAATACTGAATCTGAATATCTGGTCAGCTATACTACGATTAGGCATCACAATGAGAGATGATGCTGTATACTCAGGTAACAGGAGATGCTAAAACATTCTGCCCTGAAATGAGGCAACAGACACAACAAAACAACAAAAAAAAATCAAAAAAACCCACAAACCCCAAACGTTGCTGTTTTCTTTCTCTTTGTAGCAGAAGAATGTTGAAAAGTCTGTGTGTGGGTTGACAGCCATAGAAAAGTTTTCCATTCACTTACATAACCAAAAGCAGACTGTGTAGTTAGCCATCCAAGCTCTCCTGAACAGGGATGCCATACAGTCTTCTTAATGCACTGCTTTGTAGACACTGCTAACCTCCCTCCAGACACAAATAATCCATGCTGAAGAAGCATTTCTTACCTGACCCATATCTAATCAATAACGAAACTAGTTCCAGTCTTTCCTCAGATCATTGGGACAGAAGTCTGTCTCTGCTCCAGTTCTCCTGACAAGAGTTGCGGCTCACAGAGCTGGACTCAGGGAAAAGGATGGGTGGGGGGCGGGGAAGAAATTATTAGAGAGGAGGAGAAAATTAGAAAAGAAACCGGACTTTGCTTCAGTTTCAGGCTACTATATGTCCTTCAGGTTGATTTCCCATGATAACTCAACATAGTGACAACACAGAGGCCAGAGACATTGACAACATTGCTAAGGAGCGGCCCTATTTCAGAATATGAAGAGCCACATCCTTTGACGAGACCCACTGAAGTACAGCACAGAGAACTGGCCAAGATAATAGATTTTATTTGCATGTATAGAAGTGCCTGCACTACTATAACTAACTACATAAAAGCAATGTTATTTCTTAATAATCCACTGAAACAGTTTTTAAGAGACACGAACAAGGCCAAGACTTCTGGCAAGCATCTATCTTCAGGCTGTAGCAACCCATTAATGCCTTTGATCTGGACATCAAAGCTGAGAACAAGGACAGGGACATCCCAAGCCTTGTTTCCGTTCCCTGAAACAGCAAGATGCATTATTCCTGCTCCGTGTCTGCAGCTGACTATTTCCCAAAGGGGAGTCAGCAGACTATCCTGAAGACCAAACAGCCTGGTCTTGTGCTGCCTCATTACTAATTCTATCTATCATCTCATGTATTTCCATCATTTAACACCAGCCATGATTCTGGCTTCAAGTTCTTCTCATGTTGTTACTCATCTTACAAATTCTGATGCTACTCAGCTCTCTTCTGATCAGTCTGTGGAAGTGCAGAGGCCTCTTTGCATATTATGGAATAGGTTGCAATGCAAAAGCATAAATTCCAAGAAATTAATGCAGTAACACACTTGGAATAGGTGCAGGGCTTCAGCAGGAAATATTGCCTTGCACACATGCTACAAGCTGGTGATTTTATACTCTGGCAAAGATCCTGTATGCTTCGAGATTATATGTCCCTGCCTCTTGAAGAGGGAAAATTTGGTGATCACCTAATTTGCTGTCTCCTGCCTTTGCAAAAGGCTCAGGCTCCTCTGCTGTCCTCCCAGTGACATGCTGGGCCGACACCAGGAGCCTAATGGAAGCCAGCATCCCCTCACAAAAGAAGGTGCTACAGATACATGCATCTCGCTTACATGAGTGTCCAGTGACCTCCAGGACCACAGTCCCTGCTCCTACCCCTGGAACAGGTTTCCAAGATCAGAGTATCTGCTGTACCTCCAGTCTGTAAAAGGCACAGGATCCCACCGAGTTTGTAGGAGTATTCTTCTCTGACTACCAGCCATTCTTGATACATAAAAAGCCAAAAATAATGGTGACAGTGCATGAACACATCAAAATGAAAGCTAACTGCAACAAAGGAAAGAGGAGAGTCTCTGCTCACTGTTCAAGGTGTCACTGCTCTATGCACACAAAGAAAATACAGATTCTTAGATTAACACACTTGGTGTTTAATGTTAGCGTAGGGGTGGGGTGCTCTTCTTCAGAAATATCTGGTGGCTTTAGCCTGCTCTTTACCTTTTAGTGATATATTTTCTTTGGCTTTGCATTTCTAAAGTAAGTTCCAAGAGCTTCAACAATCTTTTGTGTTTGAATTGTATTTTGCTTTGTTCTGAATGCCAGTGCCTTTCTAGGCATTAATCCTGCCTGTTTATTCTATGCACGTGTTTGTTCATTCAGTTGGCTTGGTATGTAATGAGGTTGTTGGCAGTTGGAGCTTTTTTTATTTAGCATCATTAGGTTTTATGATTTCTACAAGTTCCACATAGCAAAACATTCACCCTGACATTAAAATGCACAGAACAATATCCACCAATTAATATTGGCTCCAGGAATGACCATGCAGACACCAAGAAATAAGTCCAGCGAAGGGAATGTATTTTTCCAGTGCTGACCTCTCACATTTTGTCTTCTAAAAGAAGACAAATATTTCTGTCCCTTTCCAATGCCACCTCCTCTGGTAAAGTACAGAACGAATGCATACACGCACCATGTTCACACACGCTCACAAGCTCACTGAAAAACAGTCAACATAAAAAAAAAAAATCACCTTCATGTCCAAACACCTCAAGAAATAAGAATCAACCCAAGATGACAGTAAAATAAAAAAAGCAGTTATTAGATTAACAACTGTTCGCAAAAGGCAGCCCTATGACACAGCCTTCCGGTCTGCATAGCTTTGCAGGTACATAAGACACCTCCCTCAGCAGTTGCAGGGTAAGGATCCAAAGCCATAGCCACCCCAAAATGTGCTGGTTCATGGGGCTCTGTAGACATTTAGACCTACTTTGCTCCTGTCATGCTCCTCCACACCCTGCGTGATGCATCTGCAATAAATCTGTGTTTGGAGTCATGCTGTGGTGGGGAGGACAAAGAGCTACGTAGCAGAAGAGAGTGTGCTTTCCCTAGGGATCGCAAGGAGAGACTGTTCTCCCATAGCTGCTGGTACAAAGCATCACAGCTCTCTTCCTTGACCATGCCCACGGGTGGCCAGATGTATCCAGCCAGCAGAGCCCAGAGCCGATCATGAGTTATAGAGTTAAAGATGAGGAAGAAGAGAGGCCATGAGAGCTGTGCAGCAAGTATTTGAGATACAGATGCAACAGGCGGGACCATGCAGAGTGAATGAAATGTAAAACTCACACTGAGTGTATGAGACTGGACAAACTAGATGTAAGACGCATGAAAAAAGGCTAGCTGAAAGGTTTTCCAACCCCTAAAGATGGAGGAAGGGTGTAGGGAGCGTGTTGCAGACAACTCATTCCAAGAACATCATCATGGGAGCAAAAAGACCTCGTTAAAAACATTTTTAAAGATTTTAAAGGGTACTCAGGAAGAAATTTGAACATTTTTAATAGTTCTTGTAAAAAACATCAAGCAGTCAGCCTTTTTTTAAATTATGAGGAAGGAACTGTGACCATGGGTGGTATTGTTCATATTTCTCTGACACTGCAGAACGCTCAGGTATGTGGAGCCCATTAGGATTACTGCTTTCAGTCCTCTCTAGATGTACAGTTTATGTAGACTTCTATGAAGCGTATGGGCTCGAGGCATGGTTGCTCCCTTGACCATTATAGACTAAATGTCTATGTATGAGTTGCGTAGGACTGGATTCGCTGACCCTGGTGATACACTTCTATTCTATGCATCTGTTTCTTAGTGCAGGATTTATGAAGAACAAATGGAACCTTTAGAATGATTGCATAGAGGATAATTTTGAAAAAGGTAGAACAAGATTTGTCGTCTTTGGCCATCAGATTAAACATGCTTATGCTAATTTACCTATATATCACCAGCATAACTTCTTTTTTATTTCTGATTAGTCTGAGTTTCATAGTCAAGGTCAGGGTTAATACAATGCAAGCATGTAATATAAACCCCAAGGTTTCTTTGGGTGGTTTTTTGGTGTTTTTTTAATGTTGGAATGCTCTATTTATCATACTCCAGCATCTCATAAATAATTGTATACACTGCACTGTAAACCCTAAAGAGAAAATCAGGTATTATAAAGAAACTACAAAAAACCCCTCATGTTCAGAAAACCAACCCATCCATACATACTTTTTTCCTCATAAAAGTCTCCCAGCCACTTTCTAACTTGTTTTAATTACAAACTTCTATTCAGGGAACAAATGGGTTTGTGCATTATGCAAGATAAATAAAAACAGCCACACACAGAAATCTCTTTTCCCCCTAGACTGACTGAGCTTTTCAAATGTTTGCCAGCAGGTTAACAAATGCTTCTTACACAAGCAATTAAAAATAATGCCACAAATCATCATTTGAGTCCAGTCTCCTATACCTAAGCATTTTTTCTTGGACGATTGTGCTTAAAATATTCTCTGTTTCGCACTCTCACTCCTGCAATATTTTACTCTCAATACTCTTAATGTGTTCCGCTCTTCCAAAAAAAAAAAAAGATGCATTTCCATGGAGGGTCCATGTGTCAGATTATGTTATTGCTTCTCTTCAGTAATTCTTACTGTCATTGTCCTTTGAGATGTCACTTGGAAAAATACCCAAATCCAAAGTCCCTGAAAGTTGCTTCTATTAAACTGCAATAGGAAACCATGGATAGAAACAAATTCCAGGTCACCCCTCAGGCAAGCACTAGGGCTGCCCTGACCCGCGTTTCTCCCTGGTGCTGCTCTGAGCCTGCCTGCCCAGGGCTGCTCACAGGACCTGCCCACAGATACAGCTGTACAACTGACTACTGCATGATGAACTCAGCAGCTGGTTGGGGTTTTTCTGCTTTTTCCTCCTTAAAAAAATAAATTCCAGTTCCAAACAGATAGACTTCTTTTAGGTATCATACAGTAATGCAAACAACTGTAAAGCAACCTTAAGAAGCTGTCCCATTAACATGACCATCCCATTCTACCTCACTCGCTCTTCGCAATTTTCCTGCTACAGAACAGCACAAGTTCTACTAATGAGCTACATTTAACCTTCATGTACTACTTTCATGAGCCAAGCTTGTGCCATTATGTCAGGTTGCTAAACACAGTTAGAGCAATTTCATAGCTGGAGAAACTGAAGCACTGAAAAGCAGTACAACCCATCACAAAGCAGGATCCAGCTGGAAGGACAGGAATCTTCCTTGTATTTTCACTCTACCCTCCTGCGCTGCTATACGTAATGCAGGAGAAGAAAACTACTGCCAGTACAAGAACAGGAAGAATTGAATCTTATCTAGCCATGTCTCAAGAACATGGGAAATGGGAAAGACGTATATCAGGCAGAGCAGAAATCTGCATCTGACAAAATCAATTTCAGGTATCAAGCACCACAAATCAAAATGTTCCCATACACCCAATTCTACTATTCAAACTCATTAATTTATTGTTATAATGCTACATATAATTAATTCACCTTCTATTTGTGCTGCCAACTCCAGAAGGTCTAAACCACAATTCAGAACTGGAGGATAACTTCCTTTTTTCAGTCATATTTTTCTGCCTGTTGTGGGTTTTGGATGCCTCCTACTTTTCTTGAGAGACATTCACAGATACAAAAGTCAATTTTCCCTGCATGTACAAGTGAAGGAAAAAGACAGAAGATCCTGTGATCACGCACATCACAGCATCCCTTTTCCAAACAGGATAGATGATAGTAAAATTATTGAGCTTGTTGCCTCACTATAAGATCACAGGGACTCCTTTTCTTTGAAAAACTGTTTAGTAAGTACTCCTGCTCCTAAAGTTGCTTCTCTACCCTCCTGCTTACAAAATTTAAAATCTACATGAATAGCACGGAGCTGGAAGTACTTTCTTCATTACTAGTTAAACATTCATACTTCATATCAATTTAGTATTTATTATTTCATTTATGTGCAACTACTTTGTAATTTAGAGACTGTGAAGTCTGCTTTATCAGGTGACACTGCATCCAGGCAACTTCCAGCAGAACAGCCTACGCACTAACAGTGACAAAAACCTGCCCCCTGTAACCATGATAGTGTCAACTCTCCACAGGGGCAGGGGGATTGACCACATGTTGTCTGGAGCTTTCTTCCAGCTTTGCTGTCCAGTCTGTGATTGAACAAAAATTTAATTTTAAACCAGGCTGATGAAATGCAACCCATAAGCCTAGTGGTGTGTAGCCAAGCAAATGCTATCTGCTCACAGAAACCTTGCAGGTCTTGAGCTGCAGCCTGTTGGCTTTGGTGCTGAGCGTGGTGTAAAAGCCAAAATGAGGCATGAATAGATGGATGGTCTCCTACAGTTAGGGTAATACGCATTTATCCAGTCTTTATAGACTTTACGCTGCAAACATCTATATCAAAGCTAATTGTTTCAACTTTTTCTATAATCAGTGGAGATAACTTGCTCTCTAATTCACCCAATATATTTCAGATGTGTTTTAACAATAGTATCCCGCTAAAAGCCTTTGGGGGCTCTGATGTATGCAGCAGAGGGGGAAACCGAATTATATTGGGAGACCCACAAATGTACTGGATAAGGCGAACTAGTGCCATAAACTCCTCCTTCATTGCGTGGTACAGCTGCATCTGTCCAAACCTCTCACCCAGTCAAATCAGAGCCATACGTACCCCAGAGGGCTACAGCATATATCATCAGAGGGACTCTGGACAGCTTTATAGTCCATAAAGAGGATAACTTAGCACAGACTGCTATTTCTGACAGTCATCACTACCACCACCACCACAATTTTCTCCTTAGAGACAGAGGAGAGACTGTGTTCTTAAAACCAACAGAATATGGCTGAAATCGCCAAGCCACACACTAGATTCTTCGTGGTAAGAGCAGACAAAACATATGAAAGAGGCGTTTATGATCCCTCGTTAAAGAAAAATTGTAGCACCCTGGGAGTACATGTGAATATATTCTCCAGCTCACCCACAGCCAACAGTTCCCATTCTGTTAAAGAATAAAGCCCTTCTAAGACCGTTAGTAAACAACTAACTTCTTTGATCTGTTATTTTGATTCTGGAACAAAGAGTTTCTGAGCAGCATAACAAATTACTTCACCCATATTACAGTATGTCAGACATACTGTTGTCTTGAATATTTTTCATCTCCCAGCTCTCTTTAAGATATGCAGTACCATCTACATCTTTTCTGAGCAATCACACGTAGACCCTGACCTCTCTGCACAGTCAAGGACAGATCCTGAGAAACTACAAGTTCCAAGGAATTCGTGCAATTGGGCCCCACATTCTCTATTTCTTCTATTTTTAGACTTAGCCTAAGTCCACTATATTTCCTCAAATTTAAACCAATGTATTTTGTTTAGTTTTAATCTTTATTTGAGCTCGTTCCAAACCTCTTCTGTCTTCTCCAAAATGCTCCTGCGTTGTTAGGTATGATACCTTCACCCACACACCAGAAATCAACAGGTAATGCACCAAATATTGCAGCCAGAATGCACACAGCTCAGAGTACTGACTACTGGCAGAGTCTGCAGGAGCCATGAGTGCCTGGATTCTAGTGCCAATGATTTCTAACTGCAGAAACCTTCTTAGCATCATAGCTCATTGCTTTAATACTTTGTGTGGACTACTATATCCATTATAGATAGCGGATGACATCCTTCATTAACAGCCTCAAGACAAGAAGCCCTTAACTTCCCATTACTCTGAACAGAGTTGTATCCCATCGCTAAACTTAAGAGCCACTTACAAAGCATACAGCACCTTGTGTTTTTCCTGTAGACACTTGCATTGAATTTAGCCTTCACTTCTGCTTATGGCAAGGATGACGCATTAGACACTTTTACTGTTATAAACTGTCACAGCAGAAGAGACATTAATTTACTGGAGGATAAGAATATTTTTCCTCTCCTCCTCCTTACTACCCATTCCTTTGTCCCATTCTTGCTCCTCGACCAGACTTAGAGAATCTATAAATTCTTCAATTGAAGCTTTTGTTTTTTGAATGAAGGATGTCCTTCTATTCCAAAGAAAAATCTCAAGAAAATATATCAGTACTTCTTAAGGAAATGAAAAAATCAAACTTTTGAAGGGTTGCGCTTCCTTTATGGCAAGCTACATTCAAAAACAGACAATCAAACACAAACTCCTGTTTCCCAGTGCCACTGGGTAGCTATTCTAATGCTGGAGACAGTTTGAGAAACGGTAAGTACTGAAAAAAAATGAAAACAAAAATTGAACAAACTTGGACTTTAATACATTTGACTGCACTTACTGGCAAAAAGAAAAGAACTGGCAGATAAAAAACATGAAAATTCTTTTTCCCCCCTAAAGAACATTACGCTTTAAAATGCATGCACACCAGTTGTTTCATTTTCTAATCTTGTTCTAACTTTATTTTCTGACAACATCCTGAAGAGTTGATTCCTGTACCCTCTACTTGCATTGTGAAGCCTTTTACTTTGTGATTACTTCCAATCAAAGTCAGAGAAATAATTTGCAAAGTGATCGCTAGCCTGATTACGGGTGACAAAACCCAGTCTGTATCTTGCCAAGATCATTAGGGAGAAAAAAAACATTATTTGAGAAAATCTGTCTTTTTTTTTTCTTTTTTTCTTTTTTTTTTTTTAACCTCTGAGAAGCACAGAATAAAAAAAAAGGGAAAGAAAGTATAAATATCCAGTGCTCAGTGCAAGCTAGAATGATCTAGATGACAGACCTGCATCCTGGCAGTTATCCTCAGGCACTTTTGCTAACCCAGAAGCTCCAAGGAACATCTTTTCCCCTCTCCTGCTCCATTACATGGCTATGGGTTGTTTTGTATCACCCCTCCCACACACAGAGACACGCACACTCCTACCGGGACTGTCACAGTCGTGACTGTAACCTGTTCGACTCAATGTAATACACGACGCTATTTCCTAACTTTGTGTCCCTTGCACCAAATGTTCCTCCTCTACCCTTGTATCACCATCCATACCACCTTAACACCTGAGGCACCTTCTGCAGGCCATTTCCACATGCTCTTCAGCATTTGTTCATGTAGCATAAAAAGCTTCAATAAAAGCGAAAAGAGAAATTTAAAGTCCTAATAAAAGTTATTTCATTATCAGTAGCAATAACTACTATATTTTCAGCCGCCCAGTAAGTTACAGACTTCCTTACTCATTAACTCATAAAATAGAATAACTCTTTTGAGTTCAGGCACAGTAAGTCATAAACTATAGAGCTCCTCATCACTGCCACACTATGTAACTTGAATTCTGTTCTCTTCATTCAAAGGAGCGTCCTCATTAGCTGCTTCTGACATTTTTTTGCCTCAGTTCTTATCTGCTTTGTTCCTTTCCCACCAACTCCAGCCAGCATTTCTTTTTCTAAACTACCTCCTACTTTTCTAAACACCATATTCACTGTGCAGGCATGCTCAGATGACAGGGGCTGAAAATGTGATGTGTACTGGTATCATCAAAAATACTTAGCTTTTGTTGAAGCTTTCCTCTTCTAGCTACACGCGAAAATGCTTGCCTGAAATGGGAAAATATGGGCTTCTAATATTTCAGTCCTCCCTGATGGATAAAAAAACCTTGAAGGACTGTAAAGGAGTGCAGGGGAGGAGAAGGAAAAAGAGGAGCACTGACCTGGCGTTGAGGGGAGAGCAAATCAAGTCTCTATTGGACAGATTGTTCTTTCAGAAGCTGTGCACGAATGACCGAAAAGTGTCAGAAAGAATATAACACCACAGGTTACAAACAGCAAAGCTTGATTAGTTGAGAAAAGAAATTTTCCTTATTATTATATATATTTAAATTCTTGTATAAACATTAAAGAAAAGTGAGGTAGTAAGGTGGCAGGGGGGAAATAACAACTGGCTAACAAGCAGTAGGAGAGAGCTCTTGAGTGTAATATTCAGTTCTCCTCACCAGCATGCTGAAGGGATATGAAAGCTCCCAATCTATTTTACTCCATTGCTATCTGTCTACTTTTATGACCCTGCCAAAGTCAAAGAGTCACTCCAATTTTTTAAAATTACAGCTATTGATTTTTCTCTTTTTTCTGTCCTTGTAGGAGAAATATGACATATGAAGGGTTTCTCTGGTTGGTTTGTTATTTTTGAAAGAAGACTTCTCATTCTTCCCTCCCATTCGTTCCTCTCTGTATTCCACACAGACCGGTACTGAAACCAAGTAAGAAGAGATGCTGACAGCCCTGGTCTTTCTAAGGTCAACCACCATAGTAAAGAACGCCCTCAGTGGTTTCCTTACTCTACTGGAAAAAAGGCACACGCAAAGCACACGTGCTCTTTGCAGAGACAGTGCACACAACTGAATCCCCACAGCCACATCAGTCAAAATTTATTTGGACAGCAGTTATCACATTATCAGCCTAAGGAAATAGGGATCATTTGAAATAAACCCAAACCTCTGTATCACAACGAACAAATGAGATCGCCCTGTACTACCAACCTCACCTCCTAAACGCAACTCTTATGAACACTAATTATTGAGGAGAATTCCTGGTCCCAGGGAAGAAGCTATTTGGCCTTCTCAGGGCTCATCTAAGGGACACAGCATTTACAAGTACTGATTCACTTTCTCTGCTTAGTGGAAACGTTCACAGACAAAGAAAGGCTGTCTGCTGTGCATAATCAGAATTCATTTTGGTAGGATTTCTCTTTTCCACTTTCCCAGTTTAATTAATATATCCTGATTTCAAACTATTTTTAACAAGTCATTTTGCTTCAATCAAAGGGCAAATGCTTTTTCAAGAATGTCACTCATCTAAATTACCCATCATTTTATAGTTTCCTGACAAGCCACGACAGACTCTACCACTGAAATAAAATCTACAGCTGAATTAACTTAGACAGTCTTATAGGGGCCTGCTATAACAGCAGCGCACTGAATCTTGAAGACTACTGAAGGCTGTGGTTCTTAGCACTAGCTTTAGTTTTTGCAAGAATTATCCACAGTACAGAAGGATACCGGGACTAGAACTTAACTTCTGTTGAATTTACATAAAGCTGGAAGGACTCTAATACCATCAGTGAAACTATTTTGTATTTACAATGGTACAATTGAAGTAAAAACCTAGCAAAGCTAAGAAAACCCTCTTTTTTTTTAAAAAAAAAAAAAGGGATTAATGGGGAATCTGAGAACACCTAGATGGTCAGCTCCATGTTTCCTGTTTTTGTTGAATTGTTCTGAACATTAAATAGCAAGAATGTCTAATTTCTCAAACTCAGGCTCTCCTGTCAGTGCAAAACCACCACCAGCAGCCCAGATTTCTGTCT
Organism: Ibidorhyncha struthersii; assembly: GCA_013398815.1. NCBI lineage: Eukaryota > Metazoa > Chordata > Aves > Charadriiformes > Charadriidae > Ibidorhyncha > Ibidorhyncha struthersii. Next base: position 59,190 of record VZSZ01002913.1, on the reverse strand, counting down.
TGCTTGGCTGATGATTACTGATCTTGACACTTGCTGGTACTCTGTGTTGTGAATAATTCAGGGATGCTGAGTTGTTCAGTGACAAACTCTGGAGGGTAAAATGAGATCTGACATTGCAGCCTACCTGTTTGTGCTTCAAAGCAGAATTAATAAGCAGGATCTCTCTGTTAAGCCGCAGGATTACTGAGAAGTCTGAATCAAAATGCCCTCACAAACACTCCAAAGTGTTTGCCCCACTCCAGCTGAAAGGAACACAACAAAGAGGGTCTTTGCCCAGCATTGTTCAGGAATTTAAAGTTATTGCCTGATTGCTGTAAATTAAGCATTGACTGAAGTCTAGAACTATGCCGTTTGCTTCCAAGCCACACAATTAGGAAGAAAATAAATTTCTTCTCTGGAAAAGAAGGAACTGAAGGTCACAGAGGCGTTCTGCTAGATCCAGCTATGCCACTGCAGAAGGGAATGGTTATCATGTTCTGCTCCACCCTTTACTGGAGGAACAAATATCTACAGATCTGCCAGCTGAGCCCTTCAGCACTTTCTAATTTGCTCAGACAAAATCACTTATGTTATCTTGAGCCATGATTTGAGTTGACCTGCATGATCTTACCTGAATTAGCAAACTAAAGAGCACTTTCGGCACCTACTCTAGAGGAAGTTGATAGAGTGAGGTTAAGCTCCAAAATGGATCCTGTCTCCTTAGGCATTTGGAGAAGAGGAATCTCAGGTTCCACCTGATGTGGCTATGGGGAATCAGTTGTGTGTACCAGTGCTGCAATGCTGTCCCCATCCTACATTGGGCTCTTTTTCCACTAAGGTTAAGAAAGCCCTAGAGCGTGTTCTTTACAGAACTTGTTACTTGACCTTAGAAATATCAGCAGAAATACTAGGAATAATGGAGCATAGCGGAGGTCAGTAACTTCTTCCACAGACATAGCTGGATCCAGAAAACAATGTCTATGAAGGGCCTGGAGCCCAATGCCAAGAGCCTGGAGCCCAAGCTGAGTGAATGCTGTCAAGTCACAGGTGGAGTTTTTTCTGGGGCAGAGCTGCAAGTCTCAGGACTTTTGTAACATGAAGGGCTTTTGCAAAGAAAAGATTGGAATGAACTGAACTACAGTCAAAGAAAGTCTGTACAGCTACTGACTGGTAACACTGATCATCCATGCAGAGTCTGGCCTGCTGAGTCTCCAGCATTAAGGGGTTTTCCTTATCTCAGTAATATTTATGTTGACTTCACATTTTTGAGGAGAGGGATTTGGGGACTGGAGTCATCAAAACACACTGGAATGAAAAAATGCAAATCGCTGTAGTGCCCTGGGTTTTGGCAACACAAAACAATTGTTTCTCTCCCTTATTTGCATAACAAAGATACCAAGTCCCTCTTTTTTTCTAAGCCAATGGGGAAGGTCTCCAATACACTTGAGGCACAGCAGATTCATCCAGCCAGACTGAGAGGCAGAGAGAAGAAGGCGTTAATACTCCTAAGCTTTCTATAGCACAAGGGATGGTAGACAGCGAAGCAGTAAGCACTTATTTTCTTTAAATCAAAAATAAAAAGGGATGCTAATAAAAAGCATAAGCTTTACAAAATAAAAATGAGGTTCTCTAAACCTTAAAGTGCACTTGTGATTAGCAAGCCTTGGTAATAGCTCACTGTTAAAGACCACTAAACTTTTCCTGAAGGGCATCAATTTATCTTCATTGAAAAATTTCTCTACAGCATTAGAAAACCAGTATCATGTCCAAGACCAAGAAATCTTAAGCAAATCAGGTACTGGCCTTTAAGTTGACAATTCTCATTTTTATTGCCTCAGAGGCAAATATAGTCACAAAAAAAAAAAAAAACAAAACACAGCATCAATAATGAAAAATGAGAGAGATGTATAACCTGCATCCAGTTTTACTGTTCTACCTTTCCACGGCTGTAAAGTTGCAGCCTACTGTATTTGGAGACACTATGTGGTGTCTCCAAAACTTGGTAGACACCATGAGCTTAACAGTTACAGGACTAATTTTGTCACTTGATATGAAAAACATTTTGATTAGGTTAAAAGTACTTTCGCTAATAATAGTGGTGAAAATAAATTGTCTTGTCTTTATATAGCCCTTTCAGTAATTTTCTTTTATTTTTTTTTCCTAACTTTTTATTCCTTGGTTTGATTATTTTTATGATACCTGAAATGGAGATGCTGGTATCCTTAGCTGTTTTAACACTTGCACTGTTAGTAGGGATGCCCCTGACCCCTGGCCTGAGAAGGCTGGCTTTGTACTGTGTGTTTACTCCCTTATACTGGATGCTGTACACTGTCTTGTTAACGTCTAGTTACTCAAAAGTCCTCAACTGCACAGAAAATAACCTGCTGCTGTAGAAGCAATTCTAAGTCCAAGATAACTGTGCTATTTTTTCATTTTGTTTCCGTATGAACGCTGAGTTGGATAAAGATGTTTTTTAGTGTTGCTAAAGAGTCTAGGGCAGGCTAAGCTGGCATACCAAGTACATTAAACTTTGTGAGTTAGCTGAATTGCTAGATAATTGTGGAGGGAGGGCAAAACTTTTTTTGGAAACTATTGGCAAAAGCAAGCACAACTGTATCCTAATTTTTTTCTCACACATACACACATGGTCCCCATTTATTTATTACCATCTATCCCAAAGCTGCAAAAACTCCAGGAAATGCCCTACATTGTCACTCTGTCACGTAAGGCTGAAAGCTTGAAGCGAATTGTTAGGCTGAGCAAATCTCAAGGGAGCTTTAGCCACGGATCAGTACTGCTGAGCTGGGCAATAGGACTGACGCGCTGCAGACCTGCTTGTGCTTACTGAGGGCTCCCATTCCTTTCTTTTCTAAATTTTCCATGCATATTTCAAATAGACAAGAAAAAAAAAGTAATAGTGAAGATTAGCTGAAAAATGACCTTCTCCAATCCCCTTCTTAACTCTTCAGGTAACATGGTATTAATTTTCCATGCCCAGTAGGGAGCCAGCACACTCTGTCACAGGTGGAATCTTTTTTCAGGTTGAAAAAAAGGAATCTGGGTCATTCTGAGCAGTAAATATTTCATGACAAACACCATACACAGAGAAGCCCCATACAACAGCCTCAGCCAAGCGGATTTTGAATTTTCCATGTTAAAATTGAAAATAATGTTTCCTGTTCTATTTTTGGTTCTGACACAGTAAAACTGGTGACCTGAAAGTCAGCTTGGTTGTTTTTTTTCCCCACTTCAGTTCTGACCTATTCTGTGCTCCTGATATACCCATAAATGGCACTGGGACTAAAGGCTCACAAGAAGTAAGGCGATCAAGGAGGAGGGATCAAGTATCATTCATATAGCTGCAGGAGCTGCTGAAAAAAGTCACTTTCAAGCCCTTTCTTGACCTCAGGGGTCAGTGTTGGGACCAGTGCTGTTTTATATCTTCGTTGGCAACATGGACAGTGGGACTGAGTGCACCCTCAGCAAGTTTGCTGACAACACCAAGCTGTGTGGAGTGGTCGACAAGCTGGAGGGAAGGGGTGCCATCCAGAGGGACCTGGACAGGCTTGAGAGGTGGGCCTGTGTGAGCCTCATGAAGTTCAACAAGGCCAAGTGCAAGGTCCTGCACCTGGGTCGGGGCAATCCCAAGCACAAAAACAGGCTCGGCAGAGAATGGATTGAGAGCAGCCCTGAGGAGAAGGACTTAGGTGTGTCGGTTGATGAGAAGCTCAACATGACCTGGCGATGTGTGCTTGCAGCCCAGAAAGCCAACCACATCCTGGACTGCATCAAAAGAAGTGCGGCCAGCAGGTTGGGGGAGGTGATTCTGTCCCTCTACTCTTCTCTGGTGAGACCCCACCTGGAATACTGCGTCCAGTTTTGGAGTCCTCAGCACAAGAAGGATGTGGACCTGTTGGAGCAGCTTCAGAGGAGAGCCACAAAGACGATCAGAGGGCTGGAGCACCTCTCCTATGAGGACAGGCTGAGAGAGTTGGGGTTGCTCAGCCTGGAGAAGAGAAGGCTCTGGGGAGACCTTATAGCAGCCTTCCAATACTGAAAGGGGGCCTACAGGAAAGACGGGGAGGGACTTTTTATCAGGGAGTGTAGTGATAAGACAAGGGGTAACAGTTTAAAACTGGAAGAGGGTAGATTTAGATGAGATATTAGGAAGAAATACTTTACTGTCAGGGCGGTGAGACACTGGACCAGGTTTCCCAGAGAAGCTGTGCATATCTCATCCCTGGAAGCGTTCAAGGTCAGGTTGGATGGAGCTTTGAGCAACCTGGTCTAGTGGAAAGTGTCCCTGCCCATGGCAGGGGGGGTTGGAACTAGATGATCTTTAAGGTCCCTTCCAACCTAAACCGTTCTATGATTCTATCATTCCATGACCCAGATTCATCGCTGGCACTGTCAGCTTCTGACAGCCTAGATTTGGGGAAGGACTCCAATTGTGCTGGCAAAAAAAGACTCTCAGAGGTTTATTTTGGACAGTGGAACACTCAAGGAGCCTTTACAATGCAGCAGTGAAACATTTACATTTTTAAAATAAACGACAATTTGCTCCTTCCTGCCATGAGTCAGATCTCACATCAGAAACAAGCCAACACTATGTAGAGGCAGAAGCGGGCAGGAGCTGCAGCACCTCCTTCTGCAGAAGGGCAATGAGATACAGCAAGGTGCTACCTATCATCAGGCCTGAACGCTACTCCACATGTCCACCATTGAAAGCTCAATTAAAGTTCATCTGACACAAGGGATTTGAACTTACTTAATGTATAATAAATTGCCTAAAGGCCTTTTATTCTTCATGAGGCTGTACCTGAAATACATAGAAGTAACAAATATTTAGCAACAATGTGCACTCTTAATTGCTTCTCTCCAACTGTTTCCAAAACACAGCAGTTCAGCCTGGAGATAAGCTTGCACGTACAGCTAGGTTTCTTACTGCATGTCATGTTAGCATCCCACAGTGCTGTTCCTTCAATCAGGACAATGGTCAAATTAGTATCACAAATGAAATAATAATATTATTCTGCATTCAAGGGTAGGTGATGGTAAAGCCAATGGCACTGAACTCCAATCTTTCTCCACTTCGTTTTGTTGCTTTTGCCTACTAGATCAGTCTAAAGACATCCTGAAAAATGACGTGACTTCTTGAAATGTATCTGAATAGTTCTCACTTGTGACTCTCAGAAATAGCATTAGCACATGTTCTCATCATAAGTTCACAGCTTATGATAATATGAAAAATAAAATCATAAGAGCATATGAGAGATCCTGAAAAAAATGAAGCAAATGCAGAAATACCAGCTTCCCATTGGTAGAAAATAAATAATGAAGAAAAAAGACAAACTTGTAAAAGCCACTGCCTACATACTTCTGATATACCACCTGCTCTGACAATAACTTTTAGATGTCTCCATCTACCATAGGGTCTTACTCTCTCTCTCAACCTAACTTCTCTTCTTTGTCTGAACTATATACTCTTTGAGACACCAAATACTCGTCTGTAAAGTATTGCATGCATACGAATGCAATATTACATGGCGTCTACACCATTAATGGTGGGTGTCTACACAAAGAGCCAGACAATACTTAGAGGCTTAACCAACCTCATTTTGAATTGAGAAAAACTACACAAAAGGATGAAGAATATACAACAGTATATTTTTGGAGTCTTTTCTGTTGTGTTGTAGCATTGTCTCTTCCATCATGTGGGGTTTTTTTCCCGTGTAACATGATACGTACATCTCATTTCACAGACTTCAACTGAAATTGCAACAAATCTCTCATAATGTAAAGACTTCACAGGAAACAGTTGAACCAAAAAAAGCAAACAACTTGGACTTTGGATATTTATCCTGACATAAACTTGCTTAAAACCTTTTGGTATTTTCTCATTCAAGGAACTACCTTAGAGTAGGATTTTCTGATAATCTCAGTTTGCCTTCAGTTCCAGACAACAGAAAGGGCTGTTTTCTTCTACATGCTCTTAAATACATGCCTTCTGTACTGAATATATGAAAAATGTTTGTGAATATCAAGTGCATTTCTGATTTTCTATTGTAAAGATGCATAGCAAGGAAATAAAGGAAGGCTGAGTGTAGCATCCCCTATTTGCCTGAAGATGCTTCTCAGATCTGCTTGCTCTAACAAAGCCACATCAACAGGAACAATATGGAACTCCAGTTCTTTGAGGTTGTCCTACCTCACACAAGAGGTTCACACACTGATGGCCTCTGAGAAGCTCATCATGCATGACTCCATTAGTAGAATGATGTCAGACCTAGATTCTGTCAAAATTTCCCATGAGAGAGATGTGTGACATAACACCTTCCCTGCAGATGGAAGAGTGTGGGAAATCAAGGTATAATGTTAGGTCAACTTTCTAAATTCTATATCCAGGTAATTTTCACAGAAAAACTACTTTTCTGCTTTCTCCCTCCACATCAGCCTTTTTATAATCTCTTTCAATGCTGATTATCAGCGGTTGTACTTAAAGTGTGGGTAGAACAGGAAATCTAGTCAAGTAGGCAGCCAGTAAATCCTTGTGTGGATATCAGGTTCAACGACCCTTGTATTATTTACTTCACTTACACATGCTAATGGTCTTAAAAGCACTATACAAACTGATCAATGAACCAAATAAAAGGTTGTCTTTAGCCAGCAGCTGCAGTGCTGTATAATTGCACATAGCAACCGGGTGCAATACCTTCAGAGAGAAGTGACTAACAGCCTATCCAAATGACAGCACATGGAGGTTTGACTTCACTGACCCGTGGCAGCAACATTCAGCCTCACTGCAAAGTGTTCTCCTGCTTCTCACATGGCCTCACCTGGGAACATTAACAAGTAAGGCTACGGTTGTATCATCACCTGTAGTGTCCCACCAGCACAGCTCTAGTCCTGGTACTCTACTCTCCCTGACAAAACATAAGTCCTTCCAAATGTACCGGAGATTCAAGCTGCAAGTGCAGCCTGGCAGCAACCCATTCAAGAGCAGACTATGCATAAACTTTCTAGACTGGAAAAACTACTAGTTTTGGCTATCGTTCCCTCTCATGACATCTCTCTCCAGGGCACACCCTCACCGTGGGCAGCGGCGGCAGTAGAGGAAGTGGGCTCAGCAAGTTGAAGAGTCTTCATTGCACAGGCGAGTACAGCTGACGCCATATGCAACACAGGCAAAGCAGATCATCAGCTATGCCCGACAGACTCATGTCCTTTGCTCAGCACCTGCTTTGCCTAGTGTCTTGAACTGGCTCTGAGAAGGGTTTTATGTTCCAAGAGTAAATCCTTGACACAGAGTACATCCAATTTCCTAGAAGTGCTGACACTTAGCTGTACTGTCTATGCAGTCTGGAACCGGTGTCAGCCAAGCAGGCATATGACCTTGCTACTGATAATTGTCTTCAAATAAAATTAAAACCTCAGCCAGCTATAAATTGGCTTAAATTTTTAAAAGTCACTTTCATTGATAGTTCTAGCTGAGGACTAAACACTTCCATCCACCAGTCAAGTAAAATATAGCCAGTTGCAACACTGTCTCTACAGTGAGATTGGACCAACGGATTCTGTCTCTCCAGTGAGATGGGACCAACTCTGTATATGACAGAGGAATTCATACCCTTTGGTTTATTGTGTCTTGTCTCTCAGGTGGCAGCGTCAGCCAGGGGACCAGCAGTGATATCTTCTCATGCCTTCTAGTAGCTCAAAAAGAATCGAACAACGAGCACTAGTGACCCAGACTGCATTTGAACTAGAATCCTGTGTTGTACAAAGAGTCTCCACAGCTGCAAGCAGTTCCTTGCCCTACTTAAAGCTAAAAACAAATTTTTTCTATACCTGAATTTGAAAGTTTACCTGAGATGTACATTGTCCTGATTTTTCCTCACATGTCCACTACAATAACAGATGAATGGAAACTTTAATAGATACAGAAACAGAGGTTCAAAGCACGCTATATGGGTAGGCGTACAGAACTGCAACATTAACCACCTATAGCAGTCTCCTCCCACTAACAAATACTCTGTCCCCTGTAAATAAAAAGAAGGAAAATAAACCAGCACAGGCATCTTACAGACAGATTTAATCATCCAGAACTCCTCTTGTCAAGCAGCTTTTTATGAGAAATTGCTTTGGCTCCTTAGCTGCCTTCAAATCAGATGTGTGAGGGGATTTCAATTCAGAAAGGTGCTGACCAGTCTCACTGTCCTCATAAAAAGTTTTGCCATTTCTTCATTCACTGTCCTACAGTTCACAGGAAGTGATTGAAAACAAAATGACAAAGAAAGTCAAAGGGAGAACTGAGGACTAGCTCCGATTTTGAAAGTTGGTCCAAGGTCAGAACAGGCATAACCTAAGCTTTATCCAGAGAACACAGCATTTCAGTACAAGAAGATGCCAAAGATGCTTTTGCAATTTTATCTTGTGGTTGCTTGGGATGCTGCTGAAATGAGAGAACACTTAAAAAAATAGGCGCTCTTATGGACAATTTGTTCTGGGCCTGGCTAGATAATAGGTGAGTGTGTTATTTTGAACGGTGACAATTATGCCTCTTCAGTAATAACACTCTGTTGCCTTTAAAACTTTTGAATGATGGATTACTGGTGTGATCTCCACTGCAGAGAGAGTGGCTTAATCCACTTGCTGTGCTGCAAAGCGCCCCGGTGAACCAGGCAGCACCGTACCGCTGAACATCCCGCAGGCATCAACTGAGACCGCACACACTGTGCTGCCAGGCATTCTGGTGCCCAGCGTACTCCAGTGATCACCACCCGTGTAGCAACAGTTAAATTCGATGCCAACGCGATTTCTTTATTATCGCTCGTATGTGTTGAAACAGCACCCATAACGTATTTTACCCTTGGAAGCAAGAATTCCCAGAAAAATCAACTACCATAAAAAAATTTTAAAAAGGCACAGTTTAAGAGAGAGATTCCTCTGGCACAATTCAGAGCTACTCTCTTAACATAAAAGAGCAGTAGCAGATAAGGATCTGGCCCATCCAATTTTAATTCTTTAATATATGCATTCTTTAAAAATAAATAATTGAACTGTCAGCTCCATCTAACTGCCTCATTACCATTCATTCGTTTCCTGTCAGCACCACAAAAATAGTTAGGAGAAGGATTTTGCATAAGGAGAGAGCTCACAGGGAAAGGGGAGGGTGTTATATGTAAAAGGGAGAGCGCAGCAGACAGCACAGAGATGACTGTAGGGGAAGCAGATCAGTGGGCCAGTCAGTACTGAGGTATGGGATCAAACACCAGAAAAGTAAACTGTACCTGGGGCAATGAGGCTTGGAAGGTGTTAAGAGTGTAGGTAGCTATTTAAGTAGCTGAAGTTAAAGGGGACATTATGTACCAAGGAAAGAGGAATTTCATGTCCCCTGTGTCCTCTGAGTGTAAAAAAGGTCCCTAATGAGCCAATTCTCAGCAGTGGAAGGAGACTATACTAATGCATACCCTCCAACCCGGTATTATCACATCTAGCGATCTCCTCCGTGCCACTAGTAGAAGAAAGCCTTACTGGCAGCGGTTTTCATCGAAAACAGCACTGAAAACTACCCACCCGGCAACTAATGAATGGGCCCTTATTTCCCTGCCTTTCTTACGCTACAGGCTGTGAGACTGACTGATCATCTGAATTTCTGAGCAGCTTCTGCGTGGAGAAAGTAGTTAAAACAGCCTAAAGCCGTAACACCTGCCTGCCCATACCTAGCAGCAGCAGTAATCCCTTACAGTCCCCCGACCCTGCTGGGAGGGAGGCCAGTGTTGGCCACCTTCTCTTTTCAGAGAAGAACAGTCAGCACCAGAGAGTCAGCTAGAGGTGTCAGGGCGAGAGGACATCAGAGTTCGATGCTCAGCTCCTGCTGAACCCCCGTCCGACCTGCGCTGCTGCTGTGTGGTCAGAGGACAGCTGGGGAGCGATAGAACGGGGGAATGATAACCCAAACGGGAATCACTCACACTAACCAACTCTTGCCTACTGCCTTCTAGTAGAAGAGTATTTAACTCTGTCCTTTGTTCTACATTCATATATTTTTAATATTGAAAAAATAGCTTTAAAATTATCTTGCAATCCTTATGACCACATCACTACTGTACAGTGAATCTCAATCCCTTCTGGCATTAAGCAGCATTGCAACAACTCTGCCTTAGATCCAACATTAGGGGAAGTGCCATCAGGTTCCCTGAATTAAATAAACTCTGTATAGAGCACAAGCGTAACTGTAGACCTTCAAACCACCATTCAGCTGCAAACTTTGGTCCTCTTGTGTGGATGTCTACAAAGTTTACATATACATGCAAATCAAACTGTCATAAGAACAGATGTCAAACTAAACAGCAGAAATACAATTGATTGTGCAACTATAGTAAATCTTTGCTTCTCTCCTCATAGGTGCTGACTACAACAGTAACTATTAAATATGAACCATCACTGTATCAGGTCTTGGTTCAGTAATAGCACTTCTCTGCATCGTGAGAGTTTAAAAAAATGGAGTACTTATTCAATTGTGTCTGATTATGAGACTAATGTAATTGATTCTCTGACTAATAAGCACACTAGTGGGAATTTTCTTGGTCCAGAGAATTCAGCAACTAATGATTCAAAGCCCTTTGTTGGCAGAAGCACCATACAGATGTTTTACATAAAAGTCCATAGTGTAGCCAGCTTGAGAAATCCAAGCTGAGATCCAAATACATCAAGTTGATAACAACTGCTCCAGTACCACATGACAACACATGGTTATTACATATCGCACAATGTTATCATATGTAGCTTGTTTCTGTCTACATTGGCAAGAACCAAACTGTAATAAGTGACTACCATATTACTAGGGTGAATAAAACCATGGGGTTTTAGGGCAGGGTTTCTGAAAATGATGACTGCAAATCAGAGTCTAGTGCTTACTGCCATTCTGCTCTTCTCAAATTGTCACCACGTGCCTGCACGGGCAAGGACCTGCAAGGCGTTTCATGGTGCAACAGGTATGCCAAAAGCTGGGAACCATTCCTCTTCAGCATGGCTTCAGGGGAGGGTTCTTGGGAAACATCCGTTCAAATAGTCAGGAAAAAATTGATAGAAAGGGGTGAAACGTCTCAAAACACTGTACTTAACATATAAGCACTTTCACTGCAAGATTTTGGACCTCTGTTGTTCCCCACCTTAACTGCCCATTTAAATTGCATTTTCAGCTTTCAGCAGAGCTGCGTAAAGAAACATTCATGTGTTTCATATAGTCCCTCCTCCTTCTCCACAAATTATCATTTCCCCACAATAACACAAGGAACTAGCTTTCTGTTAATTGCTCAGTAAAAGAGAGTGCCTCGGGGCTTTATTAAGAAAGATTTTTAAGAGACTGAACCATGTGTGACCTAAATTGGCTTCATAAGTGGTTTCTGGAGGGCATAGAGCAGTATTCACAAGCATAATCGCCTTTCACCTTGACATTAATTATATACTTTACCATTCAAAATAAGTCATGGCCATGAGCTGAAGCATTTGTAAAGTAAACACGTCAGGAAAGCAAGATACTGTAAAATGAACAAAAATAGTCAATTCAGCACTATTAAAAATTCCTTTTCTTTTTACCCTCAGTCTCTAGTGTGGCCTGAGCAAAAAACAACCATTGCTCTCTAAAAAGAAGGCAGCAAATTTTCACCTCTCTAGGTTGCTTTGTTCAAAAATAAAAATATAAAGCATAGCTTTTTTCCTCCAAATATGAAAATAAAAGGGCCTTGATGGTTAATAACAAATCGAAGAGCTGTAAGTGCCTCGGGGTGTTATAAAATACGTTTCCCCTAAAAAAAAAAAGTTTTCCATGATCTATCATTTATGCATTTCATTTTCTCCGCGTCCCCGGCCCCCCCCCCCCATTCTAAATCAAGGATATTTATACAAAACCAGGATCTTTATTTTTGGGATGTGCTCTACTCCAACAAAGTCAATATGCTCCATTTTTGACAGTGGCTTTTTCTGCTGGGGTTTGTTATATACTGCATAAGCAGGGACAACAAGAACCCAATAAAAATCACCATGATCCAGAAAGCAAAGTCTTTGACCCGAAGAGATGGCGTCCGGGATTTACTGCTTGCCAGCAACGAATAATGATGAGTTTGGAATGGCAGGTTCCAGAGCTGGCCAACTTTAAAGCACTGGCTCAGCTGAGACAAAAGTACTAGATTTTGCAAGCACATTTTTTGGCCACTTAAGAAAGATCATAAAGAAGATGCATATGCAAAAGAAAAATAACGGGGTTTTTTACTGGTTTCAAATTGGCATCTGCCAGTCTGTTGCCAGTCCTTTGAAAACACGGTGCAAAGAGATAGTTCAGTTTTTTTCCTGTTGTTTCAAGCTTTGAAACCCCCCTGCTCATGTCCTACTGGGTAGCCTGCCTGAGCCCCTCAGCAGTCCCACTGGGGCAGTTCTGGCTGTGCTCTCTTCTCCTAAGAGAAGTCGCCTCTTACTTCAAATTCCAAAATTCATTGTGAACAATTCCCTGTTTCTCATTTCATCAAGATCTCCATTTCACCCTCTTTTCTGTCCACCATTTTGTCTGCCTGATACCTAAATGCTAACCAAGTCCTCAATTCTCCTCTGTAAGCCCACAAAAAACAAACTAAAATACAAAAATAAACATACGTAGCTTCAGAAAAGCAAATTTATGAGAGATTTATGGCAGACAAATGCACTGAAAGGTTCAGTACCCAGAAGAGTATTTGGGGGAGGTTTATTTTGTCTTCATGCTTTTTTCTAAACAACTGCTGATGGATCCTGTTAAAACAGACTGTTGACACAAGTAATCCTTTGATCTGAGCCAGTAGGGTTGTTCTTACGCGCTGTCTGTACAATACCTCCATTCTCTGTTAGCTCTTTTATGTTTCTTTACAAAAGTGAAGACTAAGCTTCTTGCAGAACAATTTTGTTGATATCTGACATACCCTATAAACTAAGTAATATTTCATAAGCCTGCAGCATCACCCTGTTTGGTCATACGGGGTATTAGTTACAAGTATAACAGATTACATTAATACGAGAAGTAGTATTCTGAAGCACTTTAAGATTACAATAATAATGTTTAGACAAAGGATTTCTCACCTCCTTCAGGATATTAACTGCAGACAGAAAAGAATGATGATGGCATTGACTAAGCACACAGTAAAATAAATAAAAAAAGAAAAGTAAGGAAAATTATTAAGACACTTTGAAGTCATTATTTTCATAGATAAAGTTTAACATTTCTTTTATAGGCTACAGTTTAAGTCTTCAGTCAAAACTCTAGAAAGGCATTCTCAGTTTTCAGTTCTCGTTCCAAACTACTCCTTGTGTAAAATCCTCTGTGAGATTCTTAAGAGATTTCAGTGCATTTCCTATCTCCTTTGTAGCATTTCAATTTACACATGCTGCTTGAAAACAGTAATACTTAGTACTAAAATCTGTTCATGCTGAGAATGTCCATGAACATTTCCAGGTGTTTTGAAGGAAGATGCAAGAATCCCCATTACAGATTATTAGCAAAATTGTTGCATTCCACTCTTATTTCCTTTCAAATTTCACCGATTTCTATTTCCTTTCTTAGGAATAAGCGTGAACACCAATACCTAGTTAATCACTTTTCTGGCACTTAGGATAACTATCTTACGCCCCATTATTAATATTCTTTCTGAAATGTATCTTTTTGCCAGTACAATATTCCTCTCTATTTTCAAATTGTTAAATAACAGCTGAGGAGTCTTATATGTATCAGTTGATTCAGATGCATTATTATGTTCAGGTGGCACTATCACACCTTAAGGCATCGCTCTGATTGCTCTGGCAGTCAACCTTTTCCAGGTCTTGCCGTAAAAACTGCTGGCTTATAGCAAGCGGTAAACACTTTGGAGATGACTCTAAGCCACTCCCCTAATGTGATGTTTTAGGTATATAAATCAACAACCACCACCAATAATAAAGAATCAAGGTATCAGGTTTCTACAACCGTGATGCAATTTATTAAACCGCTCACTGTAACTTGCAAAATAAGCAAAGTCGACTTGAGATAAATAAGCTTAAAAATGTCATAATGAGTAGTAGCTGAAAGGGCTAAATTGCACATGGTAATGAACGGAGACAAAATGATCAGACAGCATTAATAAGTCACAGGGAGACAGACCTTCACCTCAGCGTAGAGTTGTACCATAATTAAGTATCTGATATCACAGTTTTAAGGTATCTTAAGAGATACCTTTCCTTATACTGAAATGTTTTTTAAGGAACCTTTATTAGGAAAGTGTTTTAAAGAAACAAATAAATGCATGTAATCAAGCATTAGTGCAACAAATACATACTGACCGACCTCTAAGTGAAAATGAAGGAAGGTAGTAAATTACTTGGCAAATGCTTAAATACCTACATGAGACAGACCTGATGCAGGTAAGAACGTATGTGTGAAAGTAACAAAGAATAGCTGCAACTGCCTAGGTCCCACAGTGACAAGAGAGTTTTATGCAACTGAAGATGAGATATTAGTGATTCCTCAGTATTTATTACTATTAGCCGTAGTAAATTATTTAACACATTTCCAGTTAGCTATGCCATACTCATTGCATACACAAGTTATGGCTGCAGTAAATTATTCCAGTAGTTATTCTTAAGAGTAACTTTACTCCAAAGAATAAGAAATCATAAACAAATCAATATTTTCACCACAGTTGGCTGAAGTACAGATAAAAACCCTATAATTACATCCACCAGCTTATCCAGTCACTGAATAGCATCCAGATTAATATGAGTACTATGAAAATTATGACATGGAAAGTAGCAATAGAAACCAATCCCAAACTGGTACAAGAACACCCTTTTAATTTCTTTCCTTTGTTCTCTTCAAGCTTGAGGCTCCAAAAGGAATGTGTAGGTCACAGCATTAATGAAATATACCATCAACATTCATTATTAATCATAAAGCAATGTTTAGTTTTGGGGATTTACTAGCACATCTAATATTCTTCATAAATTATTATATGTCTTTTTCCATTTTGATCCCATTAAATTGACTGGGAGCCTTCCTATACCCTGCCTTAGGCCTGAATAGGATGCACAGACTCTCCAATAAAGGAATTCAAGTAAAAGCAGTACAAAGAATGAAAGGGTTTATGCAGCAAATATATGAAATATATAAAAAGCTAAATGAGCTAACATGAGGTACGGATATAGTTTAGTATTTCAAGTTTGGCAAAATGAGAGCTATCTCCAAGAATGAGGAGACAGAATTCTCTCTGTACTTCTTCCCAGTCGACAGAAAGCCCAGCTCTGTGGGAAAATAAAAGTTTAGTTCCCACAGGCCATTTGGTCCCTGCTCCCCTGCTAAGAACATTAGCTGGTCTGCAAATTACAACATTTCCTACTACAGAGGTGCACGTCCCACTAAGGCTACATCGACCCTTGATGGTACAATCACCCTGGGGAAGTTACGAAAGGCTACTGGGGCAATCATGTACTTGCTGGTGTCACTTATTCTTGCTCTCCAAGCAAAAGCCTTTTTGAATCACCAGCTACACTAGAGCTTTCGATCTTCTTGATACATAAAAGACAAACTACACGGTTCATTTAGAGTAATACAGGTAGTATTTCTAGTGTTACAAAATATTGTAAAAGACAAAATCCAATGACTCCTTTCACATTAACCATTAAAAACATGTTGGATGCTTTCCCTTGCAGTTATTATCTAACCGATTGGGACTGAGACCAGTTGCCAGGTATTAAGAAACTGCCATCTCCCATCACAGATTCAGAAATGTTTTCAAAACTTCTGATGAGCATTTCTGTTCTTCTTCTATTCGCGAGAAGAAAAACCTATATACATCTACTGATAATATCATAGCTCAATCTTTATGAAACAAAACTGAAAGAAAATTCAGTAAGCATACCAGGAATCAGCTGGTTGTTCATCGACATTTGTGAGATAACAAGCAAGGACAGGGACGGAATTAAAATAAATAAACACTGCCAAGAAAATAACTCTCTCTGTCATCCTTTTGATGATTCCATCCCCATTAAACTTTCACTATCTGTTCAGTTCAGTGCAACAGAAAGAGAATAGTATTCCTTTGCAGTTATTTACCAAGAGGGCAAATTAATCAAAATTTAAAGAACCTCAGCTCTGATGAAGATTTTCACGTCCTACTTAAAACTTCTGTTCAATCATACCTGAAGCCATCTACCAAAAAATGCGGAGTTACTTTTGCCAGGCCTTTAATTCAACAATCCAAGACGACTGATAAATATCCATAAGCACTATTTCACAGCATCTCCATTAAGTCAGTCATTGTTTACAGGTAAGAAAAACTAAACTAAGCCAAAAGAAGTGAAACAATTTGTCCCACACTTACCCAGGAAGTTGGTGGCAGACCTCGGGTACAGAAGCCTGGTCTGCTGTTGAACCATGAGGCCACACTCGAGCACAACACTGGGGAAGGCACTGGAGTTGCATTACTTTTATCACTCTACTTATTTCATGCCTCTTATGTCTTAGACAAGGAGACATGATAAACAGCACCAGGATAAAAAGTAGAACTCATTCACTTCTCAGAGGGCTTTTCCTCCAGCACACGTACCAAAATTCCTGAACACAGTTTTCTGAAGCTTCCTTGAGGTCTTCCACAGCTTTTTTCTCCTATCAGTGATATCATACACTTGAGAAGCAGCAATGTTGTGCCAGCACTTACGTGTGTGGTAAGCAGCTCATTGTAAGTCATCATGGTATGAAGTTTGAAGCGTACCGGGTTATTCTAGTTTAACGGCGTACCTCCCACTAGCAAACATTGCTAGTCACTAGTTTGTAATTATTTATTGAGCATCTTTTAAGGTCTGTTAAGGTCTCTTAAGGTTCTGCTACCACCAGAGTAGCAGCTTCTTGCCTGAATAATATGATCTAAAAGAATAAGGTATGTCAGAGAGCAAAATTTCTAGAATTTTTTTTTTGGATCAGACTGCAATTTTAAGTAGAGTTGGTAAGTGCCAACACCAGTGAGGTTGCCTAATCATTCCTCTAAAATTCATGTTCCAGTATAAAAACTATTCCAAATAAAGTTTTCCATAACAGGTGCCTGCCTCAAGCTGACTCGTTATAATTTCACCTATAATAACGTAGCTATTTCTAAGCATGAGGTTAAGAGAAAACCACCTGGGTCATCATGCTATTGATCCTCACCCCCAGAACCATTCAATCATTCTTGATATGCTCCAGGTCTTCTCTGGCATTGTCACTGGTGCCCACATAGAAGAGCAGCAGGGGAACAGGCCAAGCGCTGGACAAGCCTCAGCAGTCTCTTTGCAGTGTTCCACATCCTAAAGTGGTTTTAAGCAAGAGGTTACCTACTAATGCTAACATTCATCTATTCATCCCTGAACGCCTTCAGAACTCTTGGCTGAATACCATCCAGGCCTGGACATTTTTACTAGTATGTTTTATAAAATTTATAAATATCTTTACAATATTATGTATATTTATTAACAGCTATGTAGTTTTCAGTATAGATTATCTCCCCTTAAATCTGCTCAGATGTCACTCCAGCAGTGGAATTCCACTTTATTAAGTGGAAAGTAGTTTACCAATGCAAATTATGCCATAGGTGCTGTAGCTAATAAAAGTTTGCCTAGATTCGAAAAGCAATTGGACAGATTAAGGGAAGAAAAATCTGTCAAATGCTATTAAGTGTAAAGAATTCCCTTCAGGCTCAGGAATACTTGGGAGTATCCTCTAGGGAAGTATCATTATAGGTTTTACCTGCTGACACAGTGCTTTGGCATTCACCACTGACCACTACTGGCTATTCTTTTGTAATTATGTAGTAGAATAAGAAGAGCAAAGCCAGGTCAAAGAGAAAGAAAGTTCCCTCTTTTGCCTGATAAAATGTCAGACACTCAGAAATATCCACCAGTGAGAGCCAAATCTCAGCGTGTAAAAGAAACATTTATTTCTTTATTTCCTTTGTGTAACAAAGAAATATCTCTTTATCAGCCTGCTCCATTAAATCAGCTCTGGTCTGACATGCACTGTAACAGGTGTAAAGTTACTGTGATGATGACGGGCAAGTGTCCTCTGCATAGAAGCAACGGTTTCAGTTTGAAGTTTGGTGAGCTCAAAAGACTGTCTAACGAATCAATGAACTTGCTGTTCAGTCTCCTGGGGGACCCTGAAGATGTGATGTAAATTGCACTGCTGTAGGCTGTGCTGCATTGCTGCGTAAATGGAAGGAAGGCTGTCAGGCTGAAAATGTTCACCAGCATAAAATACCCTCGCAGACTCAAGAAAGGAATAAATATGAAGGATGGGAGGAGGGAACAACCCAACACCGAAGATAATTGCTAGGGATAAAGAATAGAGCTGCTTAGCATTTCAAAGGGGGCCTTTCTTCTTATATATGTTCACAGCGTTCCAAATCCGTCAACAAACCCAGAAATCCTCGAGCTAGAGTAGCAGCTGGTCTGTTCCAAAGGAGACCACACTGATGGATTGTAATATATGAAGCTGTACGTCAGTGTGGGCTAATCTGAAGCTACAGGGGCGATCTGTCAATTCTAACAAAGATAAATACAGCTTCTGCCTCACAGTGTTTCGTAATGCCAGGCACTGGCCACTGGTTTCCCCAGTATGATGGATTTTATGGTCAGGTGTGGTGACATCTCATGACCTAAATGGCTTTCAGAGGATGGCTGGTGTGTTTTGAATGATGATGGATTACACTCCAGAAATCCCTGTGAAAAATGATGTCTCAGGCTTGCAAGTATTGCATGGGTACGAATAAGCCTCGGCCAGCTCTTGGACTTTAACTCGGTAAGCCTCCTCATGGTTTTATCACAAGAGCCTGTCTGTATTTTTTCCACGCCTTGTAACTCCCTCCCTTGTTTTTCAATCATCTTACATAAACCGATAATTGTATCCTGCTCTGTACATCCTTGCAGGGTTACATATGGAATTGTGAGGAAAACACTGAAGTCAGAAATATTGCTAAATGAAGGTACTAAGCAACATCCGATTTCAGCTAGAGATCATGAATGTTAGCCACGATGGCAACAGTGACAAAGATACTAACAGTTGGGAATCTGCTCTGATGTATGGGTTGATCTAATCCAGACTTTAATGAGGCGCTAGCTATCCCCTCAGCAGAAAGCATGTAACTGAACAAATAGACTTATTGGAAAAAATCAGTTCTAAAGATAGCTCCTTAACCCACGTGTAATCACTTGATAGAAGAAGTTCAATGACTTGATAAAAAAAAAACTTCTGTTCTATTTGTCAAAAAAAATTGAATTCTGGCATTCTGTAACATTTTACTACATTAGAATTTCTGCAACATTTTATCATGTTAAAATCATCTTTAGGAATGTCAAGGTAAAGAAGGAAGAAAATAATAAAATCCATCACCTATGACTGCAAATCCAGCCCTTCCTTTCTCCTGATAAGTCACTGCGGAGCTACACGAGCAATGTCTGTCTCTGTCCTGGATGTGCATACACAAGCCTGCACAGAAAGTACCACCATTGTCACTGTTATGTGCTCCCACACCCCCAGAGGAAAATCCTGACAGCATCACTGTCGGGGCAGAAAGAGCACAGGGCAGGAAGCTCTGAAGGTGACGGAGCCACCTCTGCACAGAACCAGACCAAATTCAACAGATTCCTCTGGTTACGCTGCACATGTGCTAAAGCTAAATTTAGCCCTCTATGCTTTATCACCTCTCTACCAAACTAACAGAAAAATTGACTACCACAGAGTATTGATCATGCATCACAGAAGAGGGCCAAGTCTGAATTATCTGGAACAACAGTCCTCCAGCCACATCTCTAAACAAATTTAACTGAGTTGTGGATTTTAATAAGGCCTAATGATTCAAGCTTTCTTGTACTATGGGCTAATGCACACCAATAATTTCTGTTTTGACCAGGCAGAGCTGCTGTTTTCCTTCCTTTCAAGTATTTTCCACTCTTTTCTTCTCCAAGTATTTAAGTGTTGTGCTTTTTTCTCTTTGTTTTTGGGATAGGCATTTTCAATTGAAGTTGTTTCTTTCTCTGAATGCTGGGTGTCATTTTTTAAATACCAGGTGGCATGCTGACAGCAGGGGAGAGCAGGGAAGCACCCGCCAGCGCTGCCTAATAGGGCAGACAAACACCACCAATTGCAGGAGAACAAA
Source organism: Ibidorhyncha struthersii (assembly GCA_013398815.1). NCBI lineage: Eukaryota > Metazoa > Chordata > Aves > Charadriiformes > Charadriidae > Ibidorhyncha > Ibidorhyncha struthersii. The sequence goes on along the minus strand of VZSZ01002913.1, from coordinate 39,034 downwards.
TGGAATTCCAGTATACTCCCTCCATCTGTTTGCTATACTGTTGCAAAGTCCCTCTTCAGTGTAACAGCCAAAGGGAGTTTAAACATGCTTCAGTACTGAAGCAATGCATCTCCACTAAAGAAGTTACCATACCACAAGCAATGACCTCTTTCCTGTTTGAAATGCACTAATTACTGCACTTCTTCAGCAAGTGAGTGACTGCCTGTGGGCACAGGATTAATTCAGGCGAGTGTCACACAAGCTTTTCACGCACTGACTTCTGGAGTGCCTGCCTCTGACCTGCAGCACCCAAACTGCTCCAGTTCTTTCTCAGCCCCTCACGTTAGTCACACACCATATCTGCATCCAGACCTTGTTGCTTTTCTAGCACTGAATATCTATTCAACACGGCTCAGCTTGTGCCAGACCCTTCTCCCACAACGCACATACGTACCCAGACTGGTTTCTGCAGAGCAAAGATCCATGCTAGCAGAGCCATCTCAAGCCCCTTAGTAAACTAGCTTGAAATAGAGCTGAAACCCAATCCTACCATTCTGATACAGGCAAAACTGCCACGGAGGTCACTGGGAATACTGCCTAAGCAACAATTGCCCAACTAGGTATTCCGGCTCCTGGTTTCTGCTATTTGGTTGTTTGGAGTGTCAGGGTTTTACAGGACTGGAAGTAAAAGCACAAGAAGATTAGGTGCTCTCTGTTGGGTTAGTAACCCTGCAGGCTGGAATCTCATCACTTGAATCAGAAAGAAGACAGGGAATGCTGGAAGTCAAGTTCTAAACTCAGTCAGTCACATACCAATCTTCCTCCCCTTCCCAGTAATCACATATACAGTTCATCCTGGGAACATCCGAATTCAGCCACGGTCACACTTCAACTTCAGGCTAATCAGCTGTATTCCAATCAAGCAGGCAACTCTCCTACAGTGTAGAAAGTATCAGATCCATCAACATCAGGGGCATTTAACATGACATACAGACGAAATATGCCCTAACCCAAATCTTCACCCAAGAGGCAGTTCCTGTGAGACAGCTTCCATTACATGGACTGCAGTATCAGACAGACGTGTTTCATCTTCATTTGTTTAAACAAATGCAGTGCTACCTACAAGGAAATGGTCTCACTGAGAGCTGAAGGTTATGATCACTTGTTCTCCTCTCACCTTAACAACCAAAGCCTTCCTGGAATGCCTGGTCACTCTGTACACATCAAAACTGTGTTTAAAGGATTCCCAAATCAGGCCATAGGACCATACACATGCCTAGGCAATTTTTCACAGGAAACAAATACAGTAAATCAAGCCAGCAAATTTGTACCAAAAAGCTAAAGATAAGTAGTTTGTTTCTGTTTCTTTCAGAAATGGACATTTTAAAACAGTTCCAGAAACTCTACAGGATGTGTTTCTTTAAGGGATGGAGAGTATTTTACTGCCAAATTCCTCTTTACTAGCTCATGAATACTGCAAGGGAAAAAAAAAAAACCACAAAGCCATTCAGTTTTATTTGTTATAAGCAGAACTCTCACTGCAGGATGTTTAATATATATTGGAATCCTGCTATATTCTCTTCTGTGCATGAAGAATAAGGGCAATTTTGGAAAGAGTTTCCTCTGACTTAACCAAAAAGAAAGGAAGAAAGGAATAAAAAAGTGAGAAAACACAAGTTCATTGCTTACTTTTCTTAGACGCTTAGAAAAAAAAAGAGCAAAGCCAGACTTTCCCAGTCACCAGCGTGCAAGATATTATAGACATTCCAGTGTATCTGGGCACAGAAGGGGCAGAAGTTCAATCCTGCCTGTGATCAAAATGCATGGGTTACCAATCTGAGCCTAAGAGAAACTTCCTCAAGCTGTTATCACTGCAACATCCATGAGATTCAGTAAGCAGTTCTTATTTTATTGATAATGTTTGTCCCTGCCCAGAACTTAAGCGTATGGCTTTATTAATGTGAAATATTCAGTAAGTAGTTGTCATGCTCTAAGGTTTCCTTAAACAGGCTGGTATCACCAGAGCTTTCTAACATTCAGTCTGGTCGTTAACAGCATGGCAACTTCTGTCACTTCAGCAAGAGATTTGTGTTGTACTTTATAAATTCCATTGCATTAAAAAAAAAAAGAAGCAAGCAGAAAGCTTTCAGGGATATTTGGATAGTCTTCTAGTTCGCTGCCTCTCAAATTCCCCAAATGCAATACTCACTCTGATTTCTGGACCACATGCAGGGACATGGAAAAATAGAAGATGATTTGAAGAAAGCAAACATTAGCTTCAGAACAGCAAGCAGATGTCTAATGGGAAATATGTCTTTCTGAAAGAGTAGTGGAATTCCCATGGAAGTTAAAAGTAAATTTACTCAAAGATCAGCCTCAGGACTCAACTTATTTAGTATCATTAGTAATTCAGGCCCAGTAAGGAGGAAGAAGCACCTATGTCTATTTAATCTCAATGTAACTATGAGTTGCTGATGTGGCATAAACACTGAAGGTCCAAACCTGATTCTGGGAGGTTTCGGGTAAATATTGACAACAAACAGGTAAGTACAAATGTCACTATGATCTGCAATGTGACGCAGTTGCTGTGCAGGCCCTGTGCTATTCCCACATCAAAGAATGGTATCACAGAAGTAAAGGTTCAGGGAAGGGTGATAAAAATGGCCAAGAGCTTTGAAAAGATCACACTGAGACACTGAAATGGCTTCAACTGTTTGCCTTAGAAAGGGGCTACAAAGGACAGAACACAATAAAAGTACATCAAATAAAGAACCACACTAGTAAAGGGAGATGGGGAGTTTCTGTTCTCTGTTGCATAATACCGTAACAGGGAGACGTGCAATGAAACTGTGAAAGGTGGAAATTGAAAACTAGCAACAGGAAAGCGTTTTTCATACAACATGTAGGCAGATGGCAGGATTTATTTCCACTGGAGGCTGAATATGCCAAGAACTTAACAAGGCCTTGTAAGGAACTGGGTGTTTACAGGGCATAATCCTATATTCTGAAACTATCAAGATGCACGCGCTCATCAGAAGACATCTCTTCCTCACTAACATTCTTGTTATCAAACCCTAAGCCTGCCTATCTAAGAGAGAAACACCACGTTATCCTTGGGCATTACTTTGTATGTGAGAGCCTGACACTGCAAGGGCAAGCTCCTATCCCAGTTTACATAACCACAATAACCAGAAGACAGCCCTGAAAACAAATTTAACCCAGGCCAAGGTGAAAATAAATCTACTTAAAAAATACAAATACAGATTTTAAAAACACAAGAGTTACAGTGGAAAAAGTAAGAGACTTACATTTGTATCTACCCACCCCTATATAAGCTCCAAAGGGGTTTATTCATTATATACTGCCCAGCTGGCCAGCCAATCTGAGCTGCTGAGAGACTTCCTTTGGAAAGATCTTGTTCTTTTTACTGAAATTACTGATCACCTCAGCACTATTAACAACTACTAACAAATTGTCCACTTTCTGTAGGGGGAATGTGTACTTTTATGCCTGACCAAGCGATGTTCAAATCTGAGGATGAAGCTTTTTCACACACTAAAGCACACACTGTGACCCCTCACTTTGATATTTAGTTAGGTCTTATGAAGTATTGCTGATACAAACCAGACTCCTTTGCCATCTGGGGAACAACAGAAGTGTTTCTGAGAAGGATGCTTGCTGAAGACCTGTATTATTAAATCGCGCGTTCACTGTGGCAGAAAAATTGTCAGGGTAGATGTGAATGACTAACTGGGAGGTTAAACTGGATTTTACCACTGAGAGTTGCTGCTGGACACTGCCGTACCTCTCAATCGAAGCATAAAGTGTCCAAATGTATTTTTCATTTCAGCGTTAAACTGAGAAAAGAGGGGTAAAAAAAAAAAAAGGAGAGAAAAGAGGTGAAAAAGGTATGCACGGAGCACTAACAAGTGATATTTTTCTGTTTTATTCAAGGGCTGTGGTGGGCAGGTGTGGCCTTGGAAGAGGACACTTGACATGGTCCAAGAGGAGAAAAACTTGTTGGAGAGCCAGACTGTCCCAGCCGTGTTTACTGCCCACCTCAGATCTGTTTCTCTAAGCTACACGTGCCCACATGGAAAGGATTCCTGGTGTCTGTACTGCACCTTGCAGCCTCTCCACCACTCAGACAGGGGTAATCTGGAACATGAGAGAGGACAGAAGAATTAAACAGTAAAAATAATATCTTGCCTGAACAACTTCCTTCTCACTTAAAGAAACATTTTCTGCTTACCTACTTAGAAAAAACAATGCAAGCAAGATAGCTACCTCAAAGGTGGCTACTTAAGTGATAGGGCAGATATTTATCTGCTACACCTGTGGGGAAAGCATATAACCTGACCTTAAAGTCTGCTGGTGTTTCTCTTTGCTAGCATTTCCTGACCTCCCATCAATTATAGCTCAAATTAATTTTGCTTCCAAATTCCCTTCACAAACCACCTCCCTCTATCTCCTTCCCCTCGATCACCTTTCGAACCTGGTAAACATGAGCATCTCAGGTACAAAATACTTCAGCAGAGAGCATGACTCCATCAAAGCTTAATAACTTTACTCCCAGCAAAAATAATGGATGGGGAGCTTCTTGTGCTGTATCCATCAATTTTTATTAAACATTTCCTTCAAAGCTGTCAGGCCACTCATTCCCCCACCTAGTGAAAGAAAAGCTCTGATGTGGGGCAGTGCTGAAAGGCTCTGGGGAAAGAAGATGAGAGCCAACAACGTGACCACAATCACCAAAACTTCAATCTCACCAAGGCTATTAGAGGATACACTGCTGGTTGCTATGAGTCACACAGAAAGATAACCGCTCTGCAGACTTCAATACACCTTGAGAGAATTAGATTTTTCTAAGCTGTGGATTGCATTTTTTTTTTTGCTTCCTTTTCCTTTTTTTTTTCCTCTTCCCAGCTTACTCCATACCTCGCTCAATCAATTTTGCCTTCTGTGTGTGGCAGGCAGGGGACACTGCACAAAGCGTATCAGAGGGCTGGCATCCAATGGACTTTGGTATCATTTCAACAGGGGTCTGCTGTACACCACAGGAATGGTTTCGGTATTTGATGAGGACAATGGCAAAGCTAGCAGCTAGAGACCAGAGTCAGTCTAAAGGGGAGGGGTAGAAAGAAGAGATTACTGTACCCTGTTGCGAGCACATATGAGGTAGTGTCCCCTGAGCCACGTGGGGACTTCAAGGTAAAAGACAGGATGAAACGGACCTAGAACCTGATCTGACCTGTGATTCCCTTGCCCTCAGGAGAACCCAATAGCAGAAACAAGTTAAATGACCTGCTTTTCTAAGTCAAAGAACATCTGCCACAGCCTTGCCTTTCAGGAATGTAGAGCACTCACTGGAACAGACCCAGATTGAGTCATTCTGAACATTCCTGTGGCAATGGTGGCAGACTTTAAAAGCCTCTAACTGCCCTCTGGTAAGCAGAGATGCCTTGTGGTTAAAGAAAGTACACTAGAAGCTAGAGCAGGGTCTTCCACCTGACGTACAAAGTGACAGTCGTCTTAATCTATTTTCTGCATGGGTTTTATACGGGTTCCCAATTGTCCATGTCATAGATGCAGAGACAGTTCAGATCCAGCTAGATAATAAATTAAGGCACAGCACCAAAAATGGGTCCAGACTGGTTTTAGTATTGTCTTGGTTCCAGTAACGGCACAGCCACCGAAGCACAGCCCAGAGCCAGAACTAATAAACCCTGCTCGGCTTAATCTGGCACCGTGCTACCTCTGGGGTTCGCAATACACAGACGGCCCAATGCTTTCCTGTGTAGCCAGCCAGAGGCCAGCTGCACTTCCTTGCTTTAACCCGACCTGACTCCACAAAGACACTTCACCCACTCTCCACTCCCAGTTTCTAGGAATTGTGTACTTGAGCCCGAGCTGTCATGTACCAGTATCGCTCTGTTCAAGGCTGATGAGCCGTCCTGGAAACCAGGGCACTGGGGAACATAATGAAGCAACGCCCCAACTCTGGATCCAGTGAACCTGGTCCATAATCAGCAGTGATTAGAGCGGTGGGTCCCAAGCTCTAGTTATGATGGGAAGCATCAAACTCCACACAGCATACTATTAGACATACGATATTTAGGTTTCTCTTTTTTCCTGGATAGCCCAACCATCTAGTACACTAAGTAACAAAAAGCTTCAAAAGTATGTAAAAGTATAACAGAAGTGACATTACACCTGTGGCTTCCAAGGTCTTATCTGCTAAATGCGAATCATTATTGTTCACCTCAAAGACTACTGCTATAGCAGTCAATTGATTAATGGGCTAAACTCATCAGTGAGTTCAGCTCCCACTGACTCACAGTAGAGTCAAAGTAGGTCCCATTTCAAAGCTCATAAAATCTATGATAAAAGTCGCTTAATCTCATATTTTAATGTATCCTTCTTAGCAGGTAGAGAGAAAAGAAGTTGTTTGCAATCTGTGTACTGAAGTGATAGATTTGTTTAGCTGCAGGAATAGCTGTGTAAATTAGCCTTTCTCCAGTAACATCAGAAACCTGGAAGATACTTCATGACTGACGGGAGCTGCCTCCTCCTTTCCTCTCCAAATCCTCAACTATATTGCAAATTATATCTGGGAAGGAATCAATATATCTGTGCATCAATGTTTTAAAGAGGTCACTCGATTACAAGACTAGATTCTGGCTGTACTACCAGTAGACAAGGTCTGACAAGACCACAATCAGATGTGACAGGATTAGCAGAAGCTGCTTTCAATGTTTTGAAAACACATCCTACCTGATAAGATTGTCAGACCAGGACTCATATCCAAACCCAAACTTTGCCCAAAGTAAGCAGTGTTTGATTCAGAAATTTGCTGCTGCCCACTAGTACATCACATAATTCAGAAAGTGTTAATTAAGTTAATTAAGTGTTAATTAGGTGCTTGGGCAGGAGGGAACTCTACTCCAAGCTCTGCCATACAATGGTTGTGTGTACCTTGCCAATTGCTGCTTTTTTGATGCCTCAGTTTGCCCTGCAAAACAGGGCAATATTTTTTAAACTGTGGAACACTGAGACATTATGACAGAGAAGTAGAAGAATGCAGACCAAATCTCCAGTTGACACAAAGCAAAATTATTCTTCCAGTTGTTACCACTCTCCCAAAATTGTGAATGAAAGAATGTGTAACTGGAAGCCCCATTAATATCCCATGATCCACAGGATATCAAAGGAAATAAAAAGGTTCAGACCCTTGCAATTGCAATGAATCAGACGTGGAATGCACAAATGTGGAAAAGTGAGGTCTAGAACAGAGAAGTGACTTGCTTAGGACCACGCTAAGTTAGCAGGACAGCCATTTCTTGTTTCTCATCCATTTGGAATAGGCTCTGAACTCTGTTGTATCATGAACCTTCTCTGACACTCAGCTCTTCAATCCAAGGACTGTATAGAAGATCTTTAATTCTTTGCAAACACTTCTGATACACCCATTTCTCTAAGTATTCTGCTCAGTTACTTTTTCATTTTGTGCCTTTCACACGCAATCATAAAGATACATTGTGCTCTTTATCCTCAGAATTCAAAGTCAGTCACCCTAAACTTCAAAAGTAAAGGTCTGAAATCCAAGCTAGAGGGTCACAAGCTCCAGAAACCAGGAAATATCTCATGTTTCAACTGGACAAAAAATGGATCTTTAGTATCTCACCACCTCCTTTTCTGAGAATCTTTAGAAGGATAGCTTTCGACATTTTTCCTCATTAGTTCTCCAGCTTTCTGATTGTGTTTGGCTCCACTGACCTTCCTCCAAGATCTCTCTGGCATGAGGTAGGCCAGCTTTCTGCAGCTAAGATGCCTACCAGCCCCAGTCCTTCAGCTGGATCCCAGTGAGGACTCAGACTATTGACCAGTTGAAACAAGCAGCCCATTCCCCTGACCTTCATGATACCAGCCACAGATGGACCTTGACTAGTATGTATTCCAAACAGAGTGAATAAGTGAGCACCTGCACATGTTTAAGTGCTACCCACCCACTTCGTAAGTACATTTCAGATTTGATATCACTGAGTCCTGTGGTTTTGTTCTTGTGGTTACCTCACCCTAAATTCCACCATGACAACCACAGCAGAATTTTGCTTCTCTATAGCCATCTTATTAGTGCTACTTCAGCCACAGTGGCATGGGCTGAGCTGTGCCTGGAACGTGGCCCATGGCCCAGCCACTCGGCACAGCCCAGAGTCAACCGATTACTGTTTCATAGCCTCAGCAAATTTATCCTTTTCTAGCTGCAAGTTAGTTACGTCTCAACCTTCCCACAAGGAGTCGAGTGAGAATGAATGGCTCTGTGTCCAGCATTCCTCGCCTGAAGGCAGATTCATTTTGGTCACAGTTATTAGTTCCAAGATCTTGCAGATGAAGGCGGCTTTAATGAAAAGACACTGAACCGCATCTGAGGCTCCCAGCTGTTTTGTGATGCGGGTGATGAAACAGCCTTGCTAAAAATATCTCATCAGAAATACGATCCAACCAAATATAGCTCTAGTTCCTTTATGTGATTTTAAGAGAGCGTACATGGAGATGAGACATCTTGACATACAAGTTCAAGGGCTGTGCTATGATTTCCTTCCTTTAATAAAGACTTCTTGCAGCCATGTGCTAAATAGAACAGCACTGAAAAAAAAACCCAAAAATGCATTTTTGGCCCTGGACCTAATGGGCTGAAATAATTATGCTTGCAGTAAACGTCAGGATTCTGTTAATTTTTTCTGGTACGTTTTCATAAATCTTACAATCTTCTTCCATGACAGTAATTTCCTGCACTTGAGTGCAGCCACTTCTTTAAAGAATACATTAGCTGCTAAGCAGCATACAGCAACAGCACGTAGCTGGTCAGTGCAGGAGGTGAAGGTGACTGCTCCATCCCTTTAAGCATAAAGGAGCTTTTTTAATTTAAGAGACAGAAGACCTGATATAAGTCGGAAGACTTAATGTACCAGCTGACTCTTAAAGTGTTTGAATTAAGGAATCCTCTAATCTCTGGTAGGGATTCCAGAACAGTTTGTCTCTAGGGGCTCTCTATTCTTGTTCTCACATGCAACGTTACTGAGGCCACTGAAGTGGGCAGTAAGAACCTTTCAGATGTTTCATTTGTGTTCCAATTCTGTCTAAAAACTGAGACAGAATATGGGATAACTAGGAGTTACTTATATCTTTCATTTCTTTAATGGGGTTCTCTTATTCTTCAGGGAAATATGCTAGATAAGATAATGTCAGCTATATTCTGCTTCAAGGTGTCTACTCCATTCTAACACAAGACCTCACTATCTTCTATATGCAGAGCAATAAGGATGCTACACAGCAAAATCACTGCCTCTTTCCCAAAGACAAATGTCAAGTTCCCCACCCCTAGCAGGATGCCATCTGCTTCTGCCCCAAATGTGTTTCTGCTAACCCTCAAAACACCTGCTTTGTGACACACAGAAAATGCAGAGCTGCCAAGCAGGAAGAAGTGGCAGTCAGGGAGCTTGAAATGTCTCCAGGCCCTCCCTCTCTCCCCATCACCACTCACCCTGCTGGTCCCAATATTTGCATGGTCACTCTTCCCAGCAGCGACAGGGTCAGGTGATTGACTGAACCAAGATGCAGCCAGCATAGCTGTTGTCATTTATTTCAGGGACTAAGCAGTACATACTCATTCTCATCACTCAGGGCCACTTACAGAGGACTGTGCCTTTAGCTGCTTAGTTACCATCCCTGAGCCAGTGAAGACCAAACACTGACGTGGACAATGCCAGGAGACCGAGTTTCCTTGCCTGCTTACCACCATACCTTTACCACCACTCACACTGTTGTCCAAAGCAACTGCCAGTTTACTCACACTTAACACTGGCTCTGCTCAGGGATATTTATATTCTACGTACACCGCTAAGACCAAGTTGGATTCCAGGTAAATCAGAGTAAGACTCCAAAAGACAAGTGAGAGCTGTTACATACAAAGTTTCTTTATGGTCAACTAGGAGGATGTATTAGTATGAAAATCCAAGAAAAAAATATTTTATTATTAGTTTAACTAATGCTCTAGCAATCTAATGAAAAATAAGAAACACTTCTTACAATTCAAATGACCCAGTTCCTATTGTGGATCATCAGTAATGCAATAAATGCCTAGAAATAAGTACCTGCCCTTTTCTTCTGATGTCACACCCTCATCCTTTCAGTGCAGGGAGTTGTCAGCTGAGAGAACAATGCTGATGGTGACTCCTTTTCCTTCCTGGGTCTTGTATCCATTCTAGGTTACTTTGCATGTTTATACTCCACTTTGTAAACAGGTTACATTTTTTTCTCTCCTAATGGTTCTCAGGGTTAGTCGAGCCACTAATCCTTCTCTATACAAGGTATGATACAATAAAATGTGGCATGGTATCTTTTGGGAAAGAACCACACAACTGCACAAAGTGAAATAAAACCTAAAGTAAATCTGGTAATAGTATAGCTAAAAACAAGCTCAAAACAACAGGATAGGCAAATGACACCTCAGCATTGGAAAAATTCTGCTGTTAGAGTTGGGCTGGACCAGGCAGGAGTCATCTGATTCTAGAACTAGTTTCAGGCAGAAAAGTTTAAGTAATTTTATAGATACAGCTGAAGTTAAGCTGCAATAGATTTAAAGACCTTATAAACCCCGACAGGGCCTGACAAGTTTTCAGGGCCTGACAAGTTTTAAGGCCAGGTATGGCTAATTATTACTAGAAAACTTGAGGTCTGTTACTGGCACTTGGCAAAATCAAGTTGTCTGGGGGACTGGACTACAGAGCCACAACAGGAAACAGACAAAGCCAGGAGGCATCATTTCAAAATGCTAGAAAAAACCACAAACTTTCCGTCCCAGTCTGGATTCCAGCTAGTCTGCATGGGTCAGTCCAAACGGACAAAGCAAGAACACAGAGACCAGCCTGGAAACCAGACAGGGCACAGAGAAAGCCAAGGTGAGGTTCGCAACAAAATCATGAAGCTGAGTAGCAGCTGGAACAACCACTCAGGAACCAAGGACTATCACAGAAAAGACAGAATTGAGCAAGGAAGAGGCCTGAGTAGTGTACAGGTCTCATGGAGCTTTTGTGTAGCTCCCCGCTTCATGGCAGCTTAGTACTCACTGTTACTGGGTTTGAGGAGTTCAACACCTTACCCCCTACTTGACTGTAAATGCAGTTGCTGTCTCTCCATCCATTCACTCCAAGTCAAGGAAACAAGAGCCAGACATTACAATGGGTCTCCTATAAATAAATGTGCTTTTGCATGATCTCTGATGCATTCTTATTTTTCCAGATATTGTGGGAAGCATAAACAAAAATTTAACACAACATTAAAAAAAATTTAAAAGATAAGGAAGGCACAGCAGTGAGCTAAGGATATGTAGTCATAAATATAACCAAAGTAGGTAACATGCCTCCAAACTGGAAGAAGCAGCCGGAGCAGTATCTCTTACATACAGGTCCTGTAATACATCTGATGTGGCAGCTCAAGCACAGAAAGTTGAGACAGAAACAAATCTATCTTATAGTTCATCAGCAGTAACTTTTTTGATTTCTTTTGCTTTAATCCTTCCTTACACCTTTGTAATGGCAGAAATAAAGCCAGAAACCTCTCAAGGCAAAGTGGGAAAGAAACAATGCATGAGAGCACCTCTTTCTCCTAATTGGCAGACATATATATTATCTGATCTCATCTCACCACAAGGGAAGGGCCACAAGTCAAATCCTTCAAGGCAACATCAGAAGATCTAGTTGTGTTCCTGACAAGTGAGAAATGCCAAACTAAGGATAAAAGATGGGTTGCTGGTCTCCACAGGACACCAATACTGACAATGAAGAAAACATAATCCCAGCAACCATTAATTTTACTTCGCTCTTTCAACTTGTACTGACACATAGAGACAGAGAGAAGAACACGATGCAAACACACAAAGGAAATTATCAGAGGAAAAACCTGCTGTAGGTAGACTTTATCCTAGAAAAACCCATGCATTAATCAGTAATTATTTAATACTGCAAGTAAAGCTAGTAGAGATCCCTACATCTTATTTTATGATAAATGACTGTGTGAATTGTAACCAGAACTATCTGTAGTCCTTGTAGACCTACGAGAGGAAAAGGGGGAGAGAAAGGGGCTCCAGCACTTTCTACGTGTTTTTTCTGCTTCCTCTGTACTCACATTTTTCAAGACAAGGCAGCTCTACTTGTTAGGCATAGAATGGCTTTGCCTTGAGGTTACAAGGTCTTCAAAAACCTAGTAATGAAGCTGACAACATCTAGAGGAGGACATGTCTGGTAACAAGAAAGCATTGTGAAATTCAGACAAAGCCACACAGTTTAATGCATCTGCTCCTTAGAAATGATTGATTTAGATGGTGATTGAAAGAGAAATGTAATTCTATTCAGAGAAGTATGTCCATTTCCTTGAAGGAGCAGTTATTAGTCTAAAGGTTAAAATAAAATATTGTCTACTTGCTTTTGTAAAGCTCTAGTTATTTAAAGTGAGAGTTAAAAAGCCCCTGTACTACACAAATATATTTTTTTTTCATTCTGTAGATATTTAACAATACAAATAGGTTGACATTCACTTCTCCTGACCACTTTCACAAGTACTAAAACAAGCTTCTTGTCCTGATATTGCAAATGCTGCAGGAAGATGTTTACTTAATGCAAGATGAAAGTGTAGGTTTTCTAAAGCTTTATGCCTTTTCACTTCCCAAGACATTCACAAGCCTACGATGCACACACCAGAACAAAGAATAAGAATGAATCCCTAAGTTCAAAGTAATCATTCAGGACTGAGTGGGCATTACTGTGTAAGAAGCTCAGACAATTCTGCATACAGAGAATACAAGCTTTATTCCCACTCAGATTTCACAAAGAACTCTGGAATTGCTGTTATGAGACAAGTTATGAAGTGCACATGCCCACCATCTACCTCTTTTGTGACAAAATTTGATTCCCTTAGCCTTATTCATTGCCTTCTCCTATTAGGTAAGTGTAGTACTGCTTGTACCCTATACACGTACCCACAGATTAAAATGCACCAATGTTAGATTACATTCCTTCCCCACTGCAGGTGTGAGAAAATTAACTCCTTCATGTGACCAGAGTGGGAGTCAGGCTTAATGGAAGGAAGAAAGAAGTGCTCATCAAAATTACTGCTGAAATACAAAGAAATTGAAGCTGGCAATACAGCTCTGACAGCAGGAGAAGCCGCGGTGCCCTGCGCTGCTGTGAAGCGCTGCTGGCAGCAGGGAGAGCAGCTCTGGCAGCGCTCCCGCACCAGGGACGCCCACAGGTATCTGGTATATCCCTGGTGCCTGCTCAGGTACTCGTTTGAATCCAGGCAGGCAGTCCTTGAAATTAAATGCAAAGTCAAAAGACTAACTTCTAAGTGCTTTTCTGCATAATGAGGATATGATTGGACTTGTTTATTGCTCCAGCAGTTAAGAAATACCTCTGGTAATACCCACTTCCCAGAATTCCCAATCCCGTTCCCCTTCCCAACTGAAAAACCTTTTATGTTCTCTACTGTTTAACCCCTCATCCTGATCGCAAACTTTTCCCACCGTGGATAGGAGTTACTACTATTTTAATACAGGCTGGAGGAAACTAGGTAGGCTTAGCAACAAGGTTTTGCAAAGCGAGATGTGAACACTGCTTCCTAGACACGGTGCTGGGTGTGTATGAACAGCCATACCACTAGCTGAGACGGGATGCAGGTTGACGGGCTCGTGGGTTGATCAAGGATGGGCTGACAAGACAGACATGTAATTCAACAAGGAGAAGCACAGTGTCCTGGGGAAGAAACAATCCCATGCACCAGTACCTGCTGGGATCCACCCAAATAAGGTTTTCCTACTAAAAATAAGTAAGGCTTTTCAAATGATGTGAGCATAAAAAGCTTTTGCTTTTCTGTTCTTTATGTTGTGAAACAGCTTGCCCCGCATTCTGTAAGTAGTAGGGGACGGAGGATACAATTGCCTTTTGTTGTTCAGGAAGTGGGATAATTTCCTTTTTGATGAGTTTTTTTTAATTTTTGGCACAAGCTGCCAGCACAAATTTGCTGAGCTTCTTGGCATTCTGGTCTTGTCTCTGGCACTAATGCATCCTTAAAGCTTGTGGAAAGTGTTCTCCTGTACCTTAAATTTCATCCTCCTTCTCCTGTCCACCCTCAAATCTCAGTAGCTCTCACAAAAACTGGCTGCGATACCACTTCTCTTGCTGATACACAGTGAACTCTTAATCTCTTTTTTCCTCAGCAACACATTTACTAATTCTTCTTTGGCACTGCTTATAACCAGATGTTAACAGATATAGGGAGAACCCAATAGCCAATGATTTGAAACAGGCACAGAGCAAGGACACAGGAAAGATAACTTTTACAGTGGTTTGCTAGCTACCAATTTTGACCCAGTATCATCTTTTTTCCTCCTCTCCTCCCTCTTGTGCCTGGAGCAAGGAGCAAGCTGCTGCTTTACAGGCAATTCTCTGCTTAGATAGCTTTGGGTTAGGAAATATAAAGCAAAGGGATCACCAATATACAGCAGTGTTAGTTACAAAAATATTCCCAGCCTTAAATTTTAGAACACATTACACACGCACACACTCACTCCCATTTCCTCCATATGGTCAAAACAATGGACCATCAATAATCCATTTAGGAAATGGATCCTCAGTGAAGTCTCCCTCCAGTCTTCCCCACTCAAGTTCCTGCTGCCAGTGCCTAGAATACACTCAAGGCCAGCACCCAATCTGGCCCCTCTCAGGAAAGCAACACTCAAGATACTTCGGGGCTTCTAAATACTCCAAGCTCAATTCAAGTATGGTGATATTAAAAGTCCCACAACTTCTGCTGTCTCAACTCCAGCCATTCAAGCTGCTGTTCTCATCTCTTCCCACCAGTAATAAAGGCTTTTTCAGCAAAATAGTCAGCTAAGCTCAGCTTTTCGTATACATGGCATAAAAACATGTCTTCCTGTCCTGTGGTTGTATTAGGTCTACAGGACTAACTACTGAACTATTATATCATTGTTTTATTACAAGACAGAGATGATATCCTAATATTTTTAGGAAGCTGCTATTGAGACTTAACTCTACTTATGTCAAGGTTTAAACTGGGCAAAATAAACATCCAAAGCTATGAAAAGTATGAGCAAAACATTCTCTTCTGATGATGCGCTACCATGATTTTCGACATTTATAAGTGATAGTACAAAACTGGACAATAGGGTATAATTAATCCCACTGCTCACTGCCTGTTGAATAAAAACATGCAACTTTCATGGTACATTTTCAACAGTAGCCACAGTTTAAGATGGAATTTTTTCTATTACAGCTTTGATATTTGGCAACACATATTTGGCATGCTGTATGTTTCCATGCAGGACTGTTTTATGTGGTCATTAACTAACACAGACGATCAATTGCTCACAAATACAGTAGAGCAATTACTTGACATTGTATCACCAACTGACTGCAAGTTTGCCTATATTTAAACTTTTTAGGAAAGTGACAATGAAAGAAGTGTGGCCTTTTCCTCCTGGCTTTCAAGCATGCAGAAGGTTGTTTCTGTTTTGGCAGACACCGTTCATTTGCTACTGTAAAGGTTTCTGTGAACGCTGTGCCTCCTTAAAATTATTCAGGAGCAAAATTATTTGTTGATCACCTTGTAAAGAAGTGAGAGCTCCTTCTAGAAAACACAGGAGAAGGTTTAAACTCCCACCAAGCTGGGAATATAGGACCACCTGTTAAACAGCACAGCAGAAATGTTTGCCAGTCTTCCCACAAGGGGAAATTTCTCTTTCATTTGCAGTATTTCCACTACTCTGGAAAATTAAGCTTTGAAGTGAAAGCTGGAACGCAACCTAAAAAATTGGAGGTTTGTCTTTTAAAGGGAGAAATGGTACTCTGCTCACTCCGTCACACAGGCTACTCTGCAGACAGGAAAGGAAGAGGTCCATTCCATAAACCAGCCAGCTTCTAGATGCAGCCAGATCCCAGCAGTCAGGAAGGGATTCCAGCACTGTCCTCCAACCCTTGCACTGCACTCTACAGGTGGCAAAAGGTTTAGTTGAAAAGAGGAGGTAGAAAGAGAGAAATCAGAGCTAAAGTCAAATTGCCAGTGAAAATGCACCATTTGGGCGCATTGCCGTGGACTGGATGATTCCAAACTCTGCCCAAGGCAGGACCGGGCTGCAGCAGGTATCAGCACAATCCACCGGCTACAGACTGGCTATTGTGCCCCATGGCACACAGCCCGCATAAGACTGCGGTGCACGTACACCGCTGTAGCTGTGTGTAAATTACATGCTATTTATGTCACCTCTGAATTTATCTCATGCTGCTTTTTCCCTTTAACACAAATTGGCTTCTACGTACAGCAATTAAAACTAACCTGGCAAGTGGGAAAACACCTGTATAAACCTCTCATTATCCTGGCAGCCCACACTACTCATACTACATTTCAAGAATTCACTGTTGCCCAGGATGGACAATTTTTGTGATGTTCTACAGCCAATGAACTTCCACCAGGTGAGCTGCTGCTTTCCCTAATCCCGAAGTTTCCACATTACCAAATCTTGATTAGCTTTGTGGATCAACCAGGTTCCAGGCCTAACAGCCATAATGTATTCTACCTAAAGCTCTATTCACAGTTGACTGGGAAATACCTGTTATAATTTATAGGCACTGGCAGACCTGCTTCAGATAGCTCCTTGGAAGTAATTATCTCTTGTGCTTCGTGGATGCCATATCTAAGATATTCCAAAACCCTAAATTGCATAGGGTCTACTGATTTCTTAGTTCTTTTATTCAAACTCAGGACTCTGATCACATTCATCAAGAGGATCACCGGCCTGGAACCAGGTTCCAAAGAACTGCAGCTGTTTTATGATGCAAAGGTGGTGCCTTCACTCTGCTTTGCTGAAAGAATAAAACAATTTGGATTTGGAACATGTTTTTTGTTGGCAATTTGAGACTGCTTAATCCTGAAATGAACAAAATTCATACGAACTAACAGATATTTACCTGAGATTTGAAGAGAAACTAAGCTTCACTAATCCTACTACCAAGGCAAATTCCTTATAACGAAAGAGAATCTGTTCTACACAGAGGATGCAGCTATAAGGACTGAGAAATACAACATTCTTATACAACCCCTACTTAATTCTGCTAGAGCTCAGTAATATTTTGAGCAGGCAGGAGACTGCATACATACAGAAAAGGACAGAGACATTATTTGGGTTAAGCCCAAGACTGAAACCATAAGAACTGGATTTTATTCTCAGGTCTGCCAATAATTCATCAGTGACCTTGAAGAATACTCCCATACCTTTAAAAATAGAACAAATAAAATACCCAGTCATTAACAGGCTTGCTGAATTCATTAAAATTAGTAAACTGCTTTGGAGTTCAGAAATCTTAGTTTGCTTCCAGCAATAACCTTAACAGCGGTAGTAAAATTAAGCCTGTTTAATCCAGAAATCTGCTCCCTAATAGTGTTGGAGATAACCACAGCTAAATGAACACAAGACTTAGTAGCAGAATAAATGTACTGAATTCTTTTTTTTTAAGTTATTGTCCTGGATAAAGAAAGCTAAAATAAAGAGATGCAGAAAATATTTGAAGAAAGGAACAAGATATCACAAAGAGGGCATTGATGTTTCAAACTCTTCAGGTTTGCAAAAAGACTTGCAAGCCTCATGAGGAAGCCTGAAGAATATCTCCGGAGATCAGGTTATGCTTTTTTCAACCACTTTGTCTATAAATCGGGTAGATATTTTCATAATTACGTGTACTTGTATTACTATGTGCCAAAATTTCATGCTGATTGCTCTTTTGTACCTTGAGAGCACTTTCTGTCTGACCTTCCCAGAACAGCAGTGATCTCCATATTGGGTGTGAGGAGGGAAGCAAGCGATTGTGTGAGATAATCAAGTAGGGAAAAAGCTCTAGTCTCATTAGTTCTTGAAAAAAAACCCATATCCAGGTCCACTGTGGTTTGTTGTTTACTCTGTCTCACCTGAGACACCTTCTAAGGGATCCATACAAATTTCAGAAATCTCTTTCCTGTGTGATCCTAAGATACTTGGCTCTTCAAGAACTGATGACATTCAAAATAGCCCCTGTTAGAGAACAAAGGGAAGGGGCGGGGTGGGGGGGGAAATTGCAGTGCATGATGTTTCATTTTTTAGTAGCCAAAATGATGCATGAGCCACAAGCGAGTGTATTATTAATCTCACTATAGTGAGAAGAAAAATAATCATAAAGAACAAATTTATTCATTATTCGTGGTTTGACAGTTTCTTCATTCTACTGGTGTACGTACTTTGGCACGTGCAACAGAAACAAGCATAGATTCCTCACAACAAATCTCCCAGTGCCAATGCCCCTATTAACCTTGAAATGTTCAAGTATGCAGCTGGGCAAAGGTCAGCTACACCAGTGTGTACAGGTCTGAGAAAAGCCTAATGTTTTCCTGTCGACCTTTGTCCTTTTGCTTTGCCATTTTGCCTGCTTTTTTTTTATTATTTCCTTTTTTTATTTTTTAATAAAATCTGTGTCATCAAACCAGGACAATCTGCATCATCAAACCAGGACAATCTGCAACTTACAGACTCCAGGGGAAAGACGGACGTTTCAAATGTTGTATTTCTAAAGACAGGTTTCATGTCCTAGTTGTGAAAAGGACTCCAGAGAGGTTACATCAGATGTCTGGAAACAAGAAGACAAATCAAAACCTCAAATCTGTTGTCAGGTTTTGATCTTGGTATTCATTCCATTGAGGACAATCTGCATCCTCATCTTAAATCCCTGAAGTGGCTAGTAATGGCTTTGAATTTGACTTGGTCCAAAAATGTCAAGCAAATTCCATCAAATTTTACATAACAGAAACAATAAACAAGCTTCTGTAACCTACTCTAATTTCACTTGCATCTTTTAATCCAAATTCAGTTCTGGGGAGTGGTAACAGTATCAGCTGTAAAGTTTGGATTCAGATCCATGTTTTCCCCTAAGGCCCAGACCCAGGTTTCCAGTGCAGCCCGCTACAGAAATAAGAGCTATCCACAAAACGGCTCGAGTGCCTGATCTTTTTTAGGCAGGTGCTTTTCAAAACCTATCTATCTGCTCAGAAATACATACCCCATACTTATGAATCCTCAGGAGACATTAGCTTACCCCTTCAAAAAGTTGAATATTCTCCTTTGTACCATCCTGTCCATAAGGAACATTTTTTCTAAATTCCGTTTCTATTTACAGTTTCATCAGCTTCATCTGATTCTGTTTTGAAGGCAGGCCTATCTGAGAGTGAAGGCTAGTGGGAAAGGCTAGACAAAGTAAAGGAAAAAGGCCGCATGATTACAATTCCCAACAAATCCCGGCCGAAAATCATGAGAAGAAGGATGCAATAGTGTGGTGGATTGACCCTAGCAAGCAGCCAAACACGCATCCTGCCTTTGCTCACTCCCCACTCCTGTGGGAGAGGGATTTAAAAAAAAAAAAAAATCAAAGGAAGGCAAAAAGGCAAAGAGCTCACAGATAGAGATACTGACAGTTTAATAAGAAAACCAAAAGCTGTGCATGCAAGCAAAGCAAAAAAGAGGTATTCACGTCCTGCCCTTGGCAGGCAGGCAGATGTTCAGCCACTTCCTGGGAAGCAGTGCCTCCCCACACCTAAGAGTTGCTTGGGAAGAAAAATGCCATAACCACAAAGGCTGCCGCTTTCTCCTCTTTTCCCAGAGATTTATTGCTGAGCACGATGTTATATGGTATTGAATATCACTTTGGTCAATTTAGGTCACTTGTCCCAGCTGTGTCCCCTCCCAACCTCTTTCCCACTGCTAGCCTACTCACAGAGAGACACCTTGACACTGTGCAAGCATTGTTCAGCAGCACTCGAAACACCGGTGTTACCAACACTGTTTTAGCCACAAACACAAACCACAGCACCCTATGAGCTGCTATGAGAAAGTTAACTTCATAACTTCATTCCAGCTAGACCCAGTACAAATATACACATGATGGAAATGTTTAAACCCAGTCTAGGGTACCTCACCCCAGAAAGAGTTATCTTTCTTTGCTTTTAGGACTGCACATCATGCATTTAACTGCAGCCTTCCATGATTGCAGGACACCTAAGAAAAAAATGCAGAGAGACAGAACTTTATTTTCAAATACTTATCTGCAGAGTAAGTACTACAGAACACGGATAGGATGATTTCATTAAATGAAAAGGAAAAAGTAAAAGCATGACAACTTTTCATTCTTGCAGATTATTCTAAGACTTTAACGCTTCCATTTCATGAGAATCCTCACTCTAATGTCACTTGTCAGGCAGCCTACCTCCTTACAATCACAAGAGCCCAACCAAGATAAGGTTGTTTCTCCCATGCTCTGTACCATCTTTTTTCCTCTAATTTTCAGCCTCAGCTGAAAATGCCCTCCATCAGTGGTTCTGCTGCCAGTCTTATGCCTGATTGCTTTAATTAAAAAGCCAGAAGGGATGATTTAAGAGTCTCATCATTGGGCTTGACATAATTAGACTCCTGGACTCAGTGTCAAATGCTCACAGGGTTGCCTCAACCTTTCATCCTTCTAAGGCAGCTGTAGGCAGTACTATACAACATGCTTTGCAGCAAGAACCATTTCTCAAAAAAGCTTTAGAAGAAAGGTTTCGTCCTCTTTCTTGAGATATAAAAGATCCCCTGGCACTTTTTTCATAGAGTCCAGATTTGTGTTTATAACCTCAGCCAAAGCAGTCCTAACATCTATGCCAGAAGTAGCTTTATTTTAGTAATGCCAAGTGTATGAAGTTGAAAATTGCCTAGTGATCCTCTGGAACAGAACACAGTATGTAAATAACTTCACTATTTATATCCTGTATAGGGCCAGTTTTTAACTAAAATGAGAAAATTAAAGGGGAAAAAGAGGTCATTGCACTCTCAGATATTCTCCAGCACTTGTCAGCATCAATTAAGCACAAAAGATCAAAGCATAAGAAACAGAACAAGATTGTTTTCAAGGTGTCTCAGATTCCACTACACTGAGTTGACAACTGGGTATGCACCACTGAGGTTTGCCAACCAGAGCCAGAAGTGATCCACTGTGGTCACTGATATGGGTCTAGTCCCCTAATTACTACATTCTGAATTAATTGTTAGAGATTCTTGCCTGTTGTACAAAGGTAATATTACTACAAACACAAACAAGCAGCTAAAATGTTAGCTTCTGGAAGACCAAGTTAAATAGGGCATACACATTACTGAAATCGCACAGTTGGGGCCTTGTAAGTAGAACCTACACAGATGTAGCCAGCTTAAACAAGGCACATAGTAGTCTAAGTAAGCAGTTACCATAAAGGATGTCTTTTCACCTCTGCTGAGATGCAAGTGTTAAAACCAAGCTTTTCTGCACTTCCCATTTCCATAAGTGTTGTTGTACTGCCATCAAGTGGGGAACGCACAAAGGAAGAAAGATAAAGATAGCCATAAAGATGTATGATCTGAGGCACTACAATGTGCAAGAGTAACGGAATTCTGAATTCCCGGTTCTGATAGCCACATTTTACAACCCAATTCCAAAGTAACATGCAGATACCTGGATAACTGCCATATCATCTCTGCACAATAAGGAAACAAGACATCGTGGTTTAACGCCAGCCAGCAATGAGGACCACGCAGCCGCTCACTCACTCCCCCCAGTTTGGACAGGGGAGAGAATCAGAACAGAAGTGAAGAAAACTTGTGGGCTGAGATAAAGACAATTTAATAAGTAAAAAAAAAGCCGCGCACGCAAGCAGAGCAAAACAAGGAATTCATTCACTGCTTCCCATGGGCAAGCAGGTGTTCAGCCGTCTCCCTGAAAGCAGTGCTCCATCACGCGTAACGGTTACTTGGGAAGACAAACGCTGTAACTCCAAATGTCCCCCCTTCCTTCCTCTTCCCCCAACTTTATATACTGAGCATGACATCACATGCTATGGAATATCCCTTTGGTGAGCTGGGGTCAGCTGTCCCGGCTGTGTCTCCTCCCAACTTCTTGTGCACCCCCAGCCTACTCGCTGGTGGGGCAGAGTGAGCAGCAGAAAAGGCCTTCAGAGCTTAGCAACAACCAAAACCACCAGTGCGCTATCAAAATTATTTCTGATCTCAAATCCAAAACATAGCACTACACCAGCTGCGAGTAAGGAAGTTAACTCTATCCCAACTGAATCCATGACACAAGACCAGGAAACGTGGGCTGAGTATCAGTGACAGATATGTCACAGGCACCAAAGGCTTGAGACCAGACCACAAAATTAAGCCACGTGAATAGATACTAACATAATAATCTGAATGATCTGAAGGTGCATATGCACAGAAACATTTTCCAGGGGAAAGAGGAGTTTAAGTTCAGCAACTAAGTCACTAGCTGGGAATTATGCTAAAAAATTGTTCAGAAATGCACAGTGCTCAGAAGGCGCATGTAACTCTATGGATGTATCCCTCCTTCCCTTCTTTGGGTTGGTCTAGTTTTACAGTCAAATGCACTTAACTGAAGGGCAAACTGGCCAGTTTTAGTCAACTAAACAAATTAGTGTCTTTCCATGTGCCACTGGCATAATTAACTTGGGAATGAAGTGCCCATTCCAACTTAGAACCTGTAAAAGGGTCTTATTTACCCCATTTTCTCTTTGTGAAGCCCAAAGCCAGTAGGGTCCAGAGAGGAACATCTGTTCCTCTTCAAGAGGGTGACAGGTGCCACAGCTGGAAGTGCTGCAGAGTTTCTTTCTCTGCAATGTCCTGCCTCAAGGCAGACAGTGCAAACAGCTCTGTGTGAATGGCTCTGAAGAGGCAGCAGAAGGCACATTCCCAGGTAGACAAAGAAGTCCTCCCAGTTCAGTAAAAGCCAACTTCCAAAGATGACAAGAAAGTTTTTTGAGGTTTTTTTAAACATAAAATGTATTCCCTCAGTTGCCTTTAGCCAAAGAATTTCAGGCAGGGACTTTAGATAAATGGCATGGAAATATAACTGATCTATCCATTAAAAAATCATGTCACCACCAAATGGTATTATTTATGTTTTATGACTCTAAATGTGTTTTGTATGTTGCAGAGTGTGCTTCCATTAACTCTCAGGCACAAAGGAACATGTTCGCGTTTGGCAGCAGGTTGTAGACAGCATGCGAAATCAGAAACTGGGAGAAACGCAGCTGAGGGCTGCCATTCGCAGCAACAGGCATGAACTCTCTGGATAGCAAAGCTGTGTCTCTTACAGTCTGTGTTGAAGACCAAGGCTCATCCTTTGCACTTACCTCCTAGGAAGGCACAGCTGAGTTTAAAAGGTCAGTGCTTTCAGAATGACTAATTTGTTACTGAAAAAAGGGCATGATTCAGTTTACACATATGGAGTTGCCAATCCAAACCAAGGCATTCTTCCTCTCCGGGCCATGTCAAAGTTGAGATCCATGCATCTCTGGATCTGCCCCCATGGTAATAACCACACGTATGTTGTCCTCTGATTAAGTTATGGGCAGTGCTTGAACACAGCCTTCAAAGAGGAAGGGACCGATTCCCTCTCCATGATCCCGGTTTGGGTACAAGAACACATTGAATTACTGTGAGGTCTTCTCCTGAAACATTTTTCTATGATTCTAGGAAACTAACAAGGGACAGACCAGAGTGTGTATCTCCTTTGCTATTTGGAGGACAAAGTGGTGACCTACTCCAGCTAAGTCCTTAAGATGATACAGAGAAAACTATATAGAAAATCAAGGATATGCCACAAATTTTGAATAACATCCTTCCTTTGACAGACCCTCAAGCACTTCAAACAGTGGGCCCCACCTAACTTGGCTAATTCTCTATTAAATCAGTCAGAGAACTGATATGCATAGTCAGGATTTGTCCCTGTCGTGGTTTAGGCAACCAGGGCAGCCCCCATCGTTATTTGTCCCATAAATCATATCAATTGATAATCCAGTTGTGAGTTTGGTCCTAGGTGCCTCAGAGATCAACTGGCTTTTTCTTTTTTTTTTTCTTTTTTTTTAAAACATGATTCTGCAGCAGCTGAAATCCACAGACTCTCCCAGAAGAGTATCTTTTCATTTAACAGGAGAGGTGGCTGACAGGCAAAAAGTCGCACTACAGTAGGTAAGGGAAATGGGGAATTTTCAGAAAATTGCAATTACTTCCTCAGGAACACCAGACGGGCTTTCTGCTTGAACCAGATAACAATGCATAAGCCGAGGAAAAGGCCAGTAAGAACTGCCTGAGCAAGAGGGAGGTGTAGGGACAGGACAGTGATGAGGAGATAACAATGCTGTGACTGTTAGCATCTTTTGCTGTTTGCCTGTGACTTTAATTTAGAAAGCTAAAATGCTAAATTTAGGACAGTGAAAAAGGTAACTGAGCAAAGCCAAATGACTCATCAACAGACACTTCAGGAAGAATCATAAATGCAGCTGAAGCAAAAACGGAAGCAGATGCACCACTGGGACAGAAAAGACCAAAATATGAAGAAGCTGTACTTCAGAATCTAGAGGGAGACAGACAGACAGAATGAGTTTATTCAAGTCAAACATGTCATGTCTCCAACTGTGTGAGACTGCTGGTCCAAAAAAAGAAAAAAATAAATCAGTAAATCTACTTTCTTGGTGATGTTATTTTCTCCATAATGGCTTATATAAAGTCCCAAAGACCATGGACAGGAGGGTAGGCAGATGGATGAATGAATAACTTTACCCTGCAGTTCCACTGTGTGGAGTATGATGGATGTTTAAGTGTTCCCAGTCATGCTGCCAGAAAAAAAAGCAAGGAAGAGTCTTGCCTCTTAACTGCAAATGCTCAGGAAATGTAGGAAGAGAGGATGCCATTACTCAATGGGAATGAAATAGTAACAGTGCAACAAATACTGCCTACACATTCTACAGCAGTGGATGGTGGGTTTTTTTTGCCTGGGAACTTCACAGCCTGGAAAGAGAAACTGGCCAAAGGAAAAATGCCAGGTGCAAACCAAGATCCAGACCTTGCATTACTATCCAGACTTCTACCAAATCAGACTGCTTCTGAATTTCTCGGCAAGCTCCTATACTTAACAAGTTAAATCCAAGTTACCTTAAACTTTGTGTTTAGGGAGAAGACAATCCAAAATCCAGATCTGGATCTAAAGCATGGACAAATACTCCTGGAAACATCACCTATCACCTGTCCTTCCAAGAATTTCCAACCGAGTAGAATTCACTTACTTACCAATGGATTCCTGCAGCACAAGCTGCTTCTGTCCCTGTGGCACAACGAATGAACAAACGGATGGATGAACCTTCAGGTCCTCTGGCTTTAAGTGCCCCCTGCCCCTCAGCTATCTGCAGCCTCTGATGCCTGTGATTCCTTGAGTAGGGCATCCCGCCATAGCCCTTTGAACAGACTTCATACTCTGAAATCCTTCAGCCAGGGACCAAAGGTAACAGCAAGGTAAAGTCTTCTGATCCTCACTTTTAACACAAGAATGTATGCTAGTGATAAAAAGCACTGAGAAACCATCCATAATTCCACTGTGAAATTAACCGGGCGCTTACAACCAAGCTGAAACAACTTCCAGCTATTTTATGCTACTCATTTAACTTCAAATGTTTCAACTTTAAGGTTTGTTATAAAGAGAAAGTACTAGAGGCAGAGAGTCACTAAGTAAAGTTTCTTCCAGTTCTCCACCCACCAGACAGTTATTATTCTTAATAATGCATACAAAGGCACAAAGCACTTCTCTTCCCACTATTTGATACAGCATGCAGCCTTTCGGACTTTCCATGATAACCTGTACCCTGTGACAAATCTCCCACGTTTCTACATACCAGGTTCCTCCTCCACCCACCTGGGCATCTAGAGTGCTTTCAAAATAGAACCAAATTAATTTCCAGGGAGATTGCTGTAGCTGGATTTTACTCTTGTGTTGTCTCACAAATCCAGAGCTATTTTTGGAGTTTATTAAACATCTCTCTACAAAAATTTTTGTAGGCACATCAGATGATTAAATACGTATTCAACAATACAGTGGAACATTATGAGCAAGCCTCACAATATAAAAAGCCTTATCAGTTGGTGTCAAACTGCCTTGTTATTGGCCAGCGGCTGCACAGCTCAGTTCTCATATTATGAAACAAAAGAACATCTGATAGTGAGGTTGTATCACATCACCACAAGATCCTGCCTAGCGACTGCGCAAGAAGACCACAACCGATATTGTCACGCAACACTGTGACATCTCACAGGGGCACTCCTGAATCATCGTTGCTTGATCACAGCCTATTTCTGTTGCAAAGGCATGTCATCTCTGGGCTCCAGCACACAGGATCATTAACATCCAACATGTATTCTGATATTGCAGGGTATGGCGAGAGATGCCAAAAGCAAGCAGGATTCCTACCATCTGATTTTGGGTGCCTAAATTAGAAGGTTACTCACCTTATATCACCCAGAGATAGCAATGCAAGCATTTATAACACAATTTATAGCTACAGCTTAAATGACATTGTTCTTAGCTGCCTCCTGAAAGAACCCATTTCTACTACTAGGGAAGCTGGGAAAACTAGTCTGAGATAAATATTCCCATTTAGAGGTCCAGTGTTTGACACAGACTGCAATGATTTAAATAATCGTTTGCAAGACTATAATGCATAGGGCACAGGAGGACATCCTGAACAGAAAGAAACAGAAGTACTGAGCAAATCCTTGGCAGATGTAAGTTAACATAAATCCCCTTACATCAGTGGAGCTTTGCTAGTTTCCACCTGTCAAAGAACCACAGCGAAACTAGTTTGCTGCCTCATTCACCTCCTGTTACAAACAGGCAGCCAGTCTCCCAGTAAGGCTATACTCAAAAACCGTAACACGTAAATGCAAAAAAACCCAAAGATAAGTTGGTGCTACACTTGTTGGTATGTTTCCTTCATTTCGACAGCCCTCCTTCACAAGCCAAATGCTAACAAAGCGAAGTGATTTCTTACAAATGCATTTATAACGGTGTAGACATGCAACTCACTGTCCTCACTGAATGCCCAACTACATTATCACCTTTTTTAGTCCCACTGCTAAAAGGAACTGCATCATGTTTACATGTCTAAAAAAGCATAGCAAAACAAGTTTTTTAAACCAAACAGACCAATTTTTTGCAGTGTTCTTGAAAGACACCGTGCTCCTCTTGCCTTTGAGCTGCAACTGAGAATTATCAAGATCTTCCATAAGGCTACATGTAAAAGATGAACAGCGAGCAATCCAAGCCAAGTGCTTCTCCAGCTCTGCCAAGAATTAAACACACAGCTCCATCAGCAGGAGGGCTTGCTTCAGTAACAAAATCTGTCTCAGCCTGTACCTAAAAGGTTTTCTAAGGCTGCAGATTAAAGTTTAAAGGGCACTAGAAAAGCCTCAAGACAGAAAGAGCTCCTATAGGAAAAAATGCTATATGGAATTTCCAGAAAGAAAAAGGTAATTATTACTTTTGTAACAACAGTAATAGCCGCAATAGTCCCTATTTTTAATGATTCTCTTTCCCTAGAGATCTCTGCGTGTTTTACAATTTATATAAGCATCAGTGTGCCGTTCACTTAGTATTCAGCCATCTCTGAGCACAACTGCAAAAGACAGTATTAAATTACATTTCAGTATGACAAAAAATGTTATATTAATTTGAAATCACAAGGGAAATTTCACAAGACATTTGGAGAAAACACCTGGGCTACAAAACACTCCCTGGAAAAGCGCCATGGAATATTTAACAAACTGAAATGGCCAATATTTCTTGCACGTCAAATGGAAAAAGAAGGTGGCGCTTCATGACCTTCCTCCTGCCAGCACCGTGCTGAAACGAACTAGGGAGGCAGTTAACCAGTGACTAAAAGGGAAAAGCCCAATACTGCATGGGAGTAGGAGCTGTTTAGAAGGTATGCAAAACGCACAGGCACTGCTTGCCCTGGAAATGGATTTATCAGCAGAAGGATGGCCCAGTCCGTTAGTTCTGTTCTGCACTGCATACATGCAAGGATGGGCTGGCACAGACTCACAGCCAATATATCTGACTGATAACGTAATATCAGCCTGATTTGTCTTAGCACAGCATTAAAATAAAGACAACAGGTGTGGTATGATGAACAAAACTGTAGCAACACAACAGATTTCTGAAGGAAATTAGTCTGATTTGACAAGAGTGTGCCACCTAAAGATAAATGCCAGCTTGGTTTACATCTGTCCTACAGCAATTCTGCTTATTACTTAGTGACAGCGAAGAAGGAGGCTGAGCATTTTGCATTCTTCCCTTTTCACTAACAAGCACAATAAGTCAAGGCTTCCACTGCACAAAGCAAGCTGGAATTCTGTTAGCCCTGCCCCAACCTAACACATGGACCTCCTGTGATGTGTCATATACGCTTCTACTCCTTCTGCTCAGCTTTTCCATCACTCATCATTCACTCTCGTCACTGAACTTCACCCAGCATGTGGTATCTTTCAACTGGAGATCAAGTGTTTACGCTCGGAAAGTATCATAAACTAAATAAAAAATTGCAACTGGAAGTAAACAAAATGAAAAAAAAAAAAGAAATTTCTTTTTAAATCAGCCTTATGTTCTCCCCAGAACAGAAACACTAGTCTTGAACATCTAGGCTTGGAAATACAACATAAGCTACCTCCTTGTAACTCCTGTGATCTTGGATATNTTCACTAAAAAAAAAAAAAAAAAAAAGGGAAAAGCACATCGGAAACATACTTGGACTCATTTTATATTGTGGCCAAAACAAAGAGCATCAGTCCCAGAGCTGATGATAATCTAGTACCAACCCACCGTAATTAAAACATACTTCATTTACTTTAATATAAAATAGCTAAAGTCAACAAGATAGAACTGTCTTTTCCTTTTAACCTGCTTTGATGGCTCAACGGCCTCTGATTACATGAGGCTTACAAGTCATCTGAACACATTAGTATGAAACTATTTAATAACATCGCAGTGATTAAGTGTCTGAAGTTATCGTAACCAGTTCAGTGAACGTCTAATGCAAAGTGAGCTAAATCAACAGTGGAGGCACAAAGGCTCTGATTATGGCAAGGGTATTGAAGCCATTTCTTTTAATAGTAATCTCCTTCAAATTGATGTCCATAGATATTATAGAACTGTTTAACACTGAGAAGTGGCCCCATTGTTGTCATTGCCAGAAGACTCGCCAGCAAAAGGAATGGACCACTGAGACTTAAACTGCCCATTAATGCTCATAAAGAGTCATCTTAGAAGGTGAAGCCCTGCCAGTGCACTGGAAGGAAATTTTTGTTCCCCCACTGCAGAAAAGACAGCAAGTAGCACATTTTATTAAGTTCAGAAACTCAGCAAGGAACAAAAGCCACAACTTTTAGTAGCTTGGGAAGTTCACAGTGAACATGAGAAAAATCTTCTTCACCAGGAGGGTAGTGTAGCATTGGAAGAGGTAATTCAGAAAGATGGCGGAATCTCCAAGCTGCATCTAGATGAAACCACAGCTGACCTGATCTATTGGTACCAACAATCCTACTCCCAATGGGATGTTGGGTGAGATTAAGCTCAGAGGCCCCTTCCAACCAACTTTTCTAAGATTCTGTGACCTTGTGTGCAGATGCAAACCAAGCCAAAAACTAACTGCAATGGGAAATGGTTGCAACAGCTCCTGGTATGGCAGTAAGGCCACATGCCTGGACAACTCTCAGGTTGACCCATAAAAGATCTTGTGCAGATGCTTTCAGCAGCTGGTTTCGCCAGAGGATGATTATGGCATTGCCTTCCACCTATCAGAAAATATTTCACATGAAAGATTGAGGCATACCAGTCATCTCCTCCATTAGTCTCTTCCCTGAGAAGCGCTGTTGTGCCTATCAGACATGCCTTTGCTGAAACATGAAGATGTTCCACATGTTCAAATTAGAGGGAAAGTCTGGCACACTTCAATTCCCTCCAGAACGGCTGGCATCAGCACGTAGCTGGTTACAAATGCACAAAGAATCTTAGTAGACAAAGGCAGTTCAGTAGAAGAAAAGTGCTTTCTTCTTTTTTTATTACGGTCTTCATGGCTTAACTTTGAAAAAAAATCACTGCTTCAAAAGCCTTTAATGCATACAAATGCAATTTTTAGCTCGTCTTTCAACTTCACTGTTACGAAGACTTGTTAGAAAAGAACTAAGTGGAAAGAATAGCTACTCAAGGGTAAATGAAATATACAAACTGACAAACCTTTTTTCAAGGAGTGCGTGGTTGCACCCTTTCCCTCCCCACTGATACAGAACATCTTCTGTCGCATCATTTAAAAGTTGTGCACGTGCACACACAAGTGCGCATATGCCAGTAAACACACTTCCATCTCAAGCCTTCTTGTAGTCACTGGTGTGATCTGCTCTGCTGGCTAAGCGTAGTTGTAATTAGCTGGTGAAGTTCCCAGGACACAAATAAATTTTTATTTTTACTTTTTTTTAAAAAAAAAAAAAAGTTGTGGCCACAAGAGCTTATGGAGAATCTTAAAAAAAGAATCAAAAAAAAAAAGCTACCGGTGGTATCCAGGGGATTGCCTTGGACTGCAAAACTTTTGCTTAATCTTTTACACCTTACATCCTTCTCACTTCAGTAGCAGAAGAACGAATTGTGGAGAAATACAGCTATTGCTGTGACTACAGTGCAAAGCCTTTGCATCAAGCTAGCTCTCAGATACAGCACGCTACTGTAAAAACAGCGTTCAGAAATTCATAAATCTCCAAAAGATATGTTCTGTAGTCCAGGAATGGAGAGGGTTACCACAATGAGCCCTGAATTCTTATGATCTGCTGCAAAAAAGGATTTCCTTCAGCCCATGTGCACTAAATTAAAAGGAAAGTTACTGAAATAACCAATAGATCATATGTGACAATCAAAGTGAGGTCTTGCTCCCACGTGAAGCATTTCATTCTTCTCCATAATGAAAAGTGTTGGGCGTAACTAATAAGGTGCAACTTACAGGTATGAAATCTATATGCTAAGATCGGGTGATCTGTTTGGAGTGGTTCATTCTCTAACATCTTCTCTTCCTAGCCTTTTCTCCAGCCAGTTTGATCGGTTTGGGTTTTTTTTTCCTCCTAGCTCACTAATAACTCCCTCCTTGTTACTTCAGTTTCATCTCCCTCTCTCCAAAATGCAGCTTTACATTTTGCCTCGTGCTCTTCCTTCAAGATATTTAGAATGTTGCCACTAGACAAAGTCTTGACCACAAACTCAATCAAACCAGCATACTTCCCCAGGTCTTCACAGGCTTCCATGCCTGCAGGGTTCATTTAGCATGATTTCTTTCTGTTTTAACATAGCTTTCTAGGAATTATATTTAAGTATGCTCTTTATTAAGATATCATTAAAATGTTAAAACTTCAGAAGTGAGGGCAAGTCCACCACATTCTCTAGTGAACTGTCTGAAACAACCTTAACTTAAATATTCCAATGCCTATTTCATTGTGCTATTGCAAAGAAAACTGAAAATTCTCCCTACTAGGGCATCTTGTTTTCATCTAGAGTTATCTGTATATATTAAGTCAACTTGCAGACTCTTGAGAGAGAGGTGGAATACAGCAATGTACTCTAATTCATTTCCTGCTAAAGGTCATTTTTATGCCCTTCTCTGACATTTCTCCAGTGTTGCCACATCTGTCTTGGAGTAGAAAGACCAAAGCTGGACATAGGAATGTAGTAATCTTACCAGTGCTGCACGCAGAGGCAAGACTACGTCGATATTTACCTGCGACTCCTCTTTTCAGAGTCCCAGTGTCCACAGCAGAATCTTTTTCCATATCACTTTAGTAAAAAACAGTATCGAGATAGTTACTCACTTTAATAATTCCTGCTCTAAGTTATTCCTTTTCAGCAGTTTCTTGGGAAGCTTGTTTAGGTATAGCCAGCATTCTCTATTCCTATGTGTACTGTCATATTTATCTGTAGAAAATGTTCAACTGTGACAATTTAGATAATTCGGATTACTCTGAAATAAGGCAATAGTATAAGCACGGTTTATTATTTGCTAGTAAATAATTTAAATAACATTTCAGAACGCTGCTAAAACACTGAATAATGTAAAAGCAAACAGATTCCTGAGGGACCTTGTCAGAAACAGACACCCTGCTTTCTTCCCAACAGCAACTTTTTTAGATCTGCCACGACGCCAGATTTTAATCCATCTAATATATAACCTCTTAGAGCCAAGTTTCATTGGTTCCCCCCCCAATCAAGATGTTAGAGTGATAAGACAACTGCCTTTGAGAAATTCAAGTACACTATATTCATTCTGCTCTCTTTATCAGCCAGATCTGTGATCTTGTCAAGTGATGACAGTTTTGTTTGACAGGACACATTTCCATAAAACCATCTTGACTGACAATAATATGATCTTCGTCTCTAACCTTTTGTTGATGGCATCCAAACTGTTCTGCTCGGTTGCCAAGACATGTGAAAGTAGCTATTCTCTTGGGTGTTGGATACTCCCTTCCAATACTGTTAAACATGGGTATTATGATGGCACTCCCACACTGTTACAGAGCTTCCCCATTCTCCAGCACTCTTTAATATTGAATTAATGGCTCAGAAAATTCAAATGCTAGATTTATTTATTAGGATTTCAGAACTGCTGGTCATAAAATACCTACTTCTAGCTGGCGCTGCCCACATTCCACTTCGACTATAATGAATAAATTTATACTATCCATAATATCATAGAAGGGTTAAAAAACAGAGCAAAACCAGCTGCTGGATATTTCTATCTGTTCTGCATCACTATTTATAATTTTACTTTCAGTTTAACAATAGATAACCCAATTCACATCAATCAGCTGGAGGGGTATTGCTCCTAATACACCTTAAAAATGCCATCTTACTACTTTTAATCCTAATAGCTTTTAGCATTCGCTTTTCCCCTCATGGCTTGCTTTAACACTGGGACAAAGTACAAATTAAGTCAGACAAAAATGTACTGATGTCAGCTTTATCATGAAAGCACAGGAGAAAAAAAAATGCAATAAGATTGTCTAGGCAACAAGGTGCACGAAAGAAATCACACTTCATTGAAAAAAATCCAATGAAACTACAAGCAAAATTTAGATACCTTCTATTTCAATGTTTTCCACTTGACTCACACTTTGAATGTTGGGAATTACTCTTTATTATTTTTATAAGATAGAGGCAAATACACAAACCTAGAAGTTGCTCAGTTGTTTTACAATGTAAAAATAGAACCGTTGCCTGTGACAAACACAGCCAAAATAAACCAGTTTTAAGAGAATCAGAAAATACTTCATCTTAGATACCAACATCCCTGACACACTCTCCATACCCTGGTTTTGAAGTAGCGTACGGGCGCCAGGAGACAGAACTCTGCAACCCTAACCCTGTCCAACACAAACAGAAACCAAAGGTTTCTGAGGTGTAGTTTGTTAAAAAGGACATCAGCGACTGGCAGAGCTGGACAGACACAGAGGTGTTCCAACTCTCTCGATTAGATCCTTGCCTAAGGGCTGGTGAATTTCTACTACCACTTTTTATGCAGCAAAAGTTTGTTCCGCTCCGTTTCTCTGAGGAGTGGGAGGAGATGGAGGAGAGGCATCCATACCTCTCCCAATATGTTCGGTGCTGTTGTGCTTAGCTGCGCATATGCCAGCGACACGAAGCATATGGCCCGGGGGCTGGCAGTGTCCCGCTTAGCAGATGTCTTCAATACATTCTGCCATAAAAAGTCTTTTTCGGGGCTGGTTAACTGCTTTTTATCAGGCCATTCTTTGTCTCTGGTTGATAGAGAGTTATTCACCTGAACTGAAATCCCACTAAGCACCTTTACAGACCTTGTGCAGCTTTCCATGTCCAGGAACTAGAAAATAAGACTTTACTACTCTCTCAAATTCAGTCCGCACCTAGCAGATAGATTGACTGCAGACTGACTACTAGGTGCCACAAGAAGTCATAAATCTTCCTCAAGCAGTTATGCTGCTTTGTTTTTTTTGGACCAAGGAGTCAGAGAGAGGAAAAAACAGTCAATCTTTGAAGGCAAGCACTCTTCCCTGGTAGCATTACTCCAAGCAGCCAGGGATGAATACACCAGGTAATACATTTGTGCAGACCTGGCACGACAGAGGTGAAGAGGAAGGCCCACACGTCTTACAGAAAAACAAGAGAGCAGGTGAAGTACTGATGGTAGGTAATAATCTCACCAGCTATCTGGTAATCCACTGCAAATCAATCTTCCATCTTGGCACTGTAAGAACTCAAGTTATTCAAACAGTGAACAATACTTAATCCTGCAGACTGTTTACAAACTCCTTTACCTGAACTGTTTTCTGGCCTGTTAATTCCCACTTTGTATTTGTGCATTTGACAATCCCTTCCTCACAGGGCTTCCAGTGTTTGGGCACATCCATCAAGATAAAGGACAAAATCATTCTGCTAGAAATTACTCCTTTTTGCCTTTGTAGAGGACAGATCAGACAGTGGAGTAACGGCTGGATGGGATAAGAAAATGCCATTGCACGATATCAGTGGTCTATACCAAACCACGCAACAAAAACTGGAAAGCCAAAACACCAAAGGCGATTAGCCTCTAGACAGCGAGCTCAAAGGCAGAAGAACACACAAGAGACTTCATTTCTATTTTTCAGTTTACTCCTTGTTATAAAGGCTGGACACTTTCACCAAGTATCACAATCCGGTTTGGTTCTATCTTGAGCTCAACATCTGCGTCACCCTAAAACTTCTACATCCTCACTTACAAATTAGAAGGGAAAGACTAGAACACTTTTTGAACCCTCATGAAAATACTTTACAGAATAAGACCCAAGAGACCCAGAAGAATTGTCCTTCAAATGCCTCAAATTTGGAAAATAATATTTCACTTTGAGCATTTTCTTCCCCCCAGCCAGCGGTACAGCATTCCCATTCCCTAGCTGGCGATATGAACATGCCAGGCTTCTCCCAGGTAGTGTTTCTGATAATCATGCAAACACCTCACACAAGAGATCTCATTTATTAATTTCCTTCTCAGTGTGGTCAAACAGCCTGACTAAAAAAGGAATTAGATTGCCTCAACAAAGTCCAGTCTTCGGTGAGCAGGGTCTGCTCCCCTTGACTTAAAAGAACAGGAAGGCTTTTATAATTATCTCAACAAAATAAACAGTATCTTTTCAAACAAATTAAAAGAAAATCTGGATTATTTCCCCCCACCCCCTTCTGTGAACCCCTTATGCCAGGTTCAGCATTACTTCCTTGTGTCTGAATTACAGAATAATCCATGCTTTAAGATCAATAATAAGCTTACTTCTCCAGCGCTTTCTCTACATAGTTGTAAATACCCCAGTGGACAAAGCTTCTCCTCCCTTCTTTGGGATGCTATTCCCTAGTCTAATACGTTTCACCATCCATTTGGGATTCAGCAACCCACAGATCACAAATTCTGAACAGATCAAGGGAAAAGTGTATAATTCTCCAGACAAATTACACTCCACAGTAAGCTTAATGAATTTTCCTGTATTCTCCTCCGAGAAATTAACCACTTAATTTCTCAGACTTTCACTACTGTGTTAACATTTAGATATAAGACAAAATATAAAAGTGTAATAAGCATATATGAAGAGATTCAAATTAACAGAACTATTTTTATTGCCTAAAATCTTAATCCTTAGGAATATTTTCCATTGGCCCGGATTCAGCAAAGCACTTACAAGCATATTCTTCCCCAGCTATATGCCAAAGTCCCACTGAAATAAATCCCGCTTTATGTTTTCCATTCAAGTCAACACATAGTCAAGATTATTACAGATAAGGGACACACTGACCTATTTCAACCTAGTATAAGCCCTATCTGCCCAAACCACTCAGACATCTGACTGAGCAGATTACTTGAATAATTGCTGCAGGTTTTACATATTTGTAATCACCTGTTCAAATTCCCATCCATGGGTGTAAGCACCCATCTAGTCATTGCTACCTACATAAATCCTTACTCCCCTCCAGCCCATGAGCACTACAGGTCTCTTGGGTCTACGATCACAATCTTTGAACAGCCCTTGTCTTCTGACTGTTCAGCTGTTTATCTTTGCAAAACCACGATAACCCCACGGTTTGACAATGGTAGTACAGAGTGGTTGTTTCAGGAGACCTCAGCAATGTCACGCTTATATTTTCAGAAATTAGAAGTTACTTTAAACATTCCTACCCACAGTTTCTTGATTAGGCTGTGAAATTTCCTTATCAGACAAAAATCAAGAACAAAATAAGCTCCTGCCATGACTGGTATTACTAAAGAAAAAAAAAAAGATGATAGAAAAAGTAATTTTCTTGATACAACTCTTCAAAGAAAGGCTGCAACTGGTATTTTTCAATTATACTAAAAAAATTGCACGATCACGGTGGTGTGTAGGTAGCTTGACTCAAACTAAGAGAAGGAAAGGGAAAGAGAATGTCAAGTACTGCCCATCCTTATATTTTCCAAGGGGAGAAAGATTCATGCCAGCGGTAAACTTAATAGCATATGAATGGAAGTGAGGCAGTGGCACAGTGCCAGACTGTTTTGTTTTATTTGAGAAAGCACTGAACACTGATATATGAGATCACTTACTAAAGGAGCTGGGAGAGCAATTCACAATAAACAATTTAGTCTCCAAATGTAGCTCTTTCACTATTCAAACTGT
This sequence comes from Ibidorhyncha struthersii, assembly GCA_013398815.1. Lineage (NCBI taxonomy): Eukaryota > Metazoa > Chordata > Aves > Charadriiformes > Charadriidae > Ibidorhyncha > Ibidorhyncha struthersii. The sequence continues at coordinate 2,373 of VZSZ01002913.1, read as the reverse complement.
CCACAAAGACCATGCCATTTTTATAGATGTTTGCTATTTGTAATTATCCAGACAAGTATTTCCTTCTAGTCCACGTCAGTTCAAGTACTGGCTTAAGGATTCAGAGTTCACAATGACAGCACTGTAACTGCTCAGGCAAGTCAGCTGGTGGGGTTTCTACAGTTTCTGCTTAGACGCATAATCTAAACTCCTTTGTGCAGAACTACAAACTTCTAAAAGTCCTGTCTTGGCATCTACCGGCCTGGGGTTATCTCTCCCAAAACCTTAGCATAAAACCCCCGCTCTTTCTGTACAGTTCACAACTGACGTGAAGAACATGTCACCACAGGATTTTACTGCGAGGTTAGTCACCAGATTTTACTCAGTTCTCCAGGTTTCATTTAAAGCACACAGGGAGAAGAAGAATTTAGTAGACAGTCTGAGAGACAAGACATGTAGTCCTTTTGGTCGTATTTGCTTCATCCCTTTCCTCTATCCTTTGAAATTCAATTTCTCGTTTGCTGAGATAGCATCTCATAACAGCTTAACCAGAATACACATAAAACATTTCTTCTCTAGATCTGAGATTTATCTTTTCAGAAGACAGGTGTAAGTGCAAGAGAATCATACAGCTACTTTTCTAAACATGATTTAAGATCTCATGCAGCTCTCAGAATTATGGCATGGTGACATCATGTATGGGGCAGGTAATTTGATGTACACTCACTGTAGTTCACATGCATACTCTGTTTATTCCTATTAAGCTGCACCCACTGAAGTACTTACGCTTCAAAAAATAAAACTATTGGGGGTTATGCCCTGTGATTTTAGAAAACTGATGGAAAAGAAAGGGAGAAATATTAAGATTTTTTTTCTCAGTTCCCAGTCACGCGAGGTCAGGTTCATCAATGGGTCATGAAAGAACTTGGCATTTTCCTCTGCAACCTCAAAGACTCACAATGAATCAACACCACTGCCTTTTCCGGAAGCAGGCTGCTAAATTTCTGAAAGCAAGTTTACAATGTAGACTTGTTTGTTTCCCAAAGGCACACTTGCCTAAGTAGGGAGAGGAGAATCATGTGAAATGATAGAAAACTGAGAGAAACCAAAAATAAATTTGCTAAGACTCTTGTTCCAAGCCTGCAGATCAGCTAGAACCTAGCATCTTTCACCACAGTGGTTACTGCAAAGAGTAGGCAGTTATGTGTTTTTAAAGTGTTGAACAAAATAACTCATGTTGGCTTTAACACTGGTATTTGTGGTAAACTACCAGATGCGCTCGGAGCTCAGCAAAGGCTACCTTAATCTGTGAGGAAGCAGCATAAGCCTGCCCACATTACGCTCCATGCTGCTGCACTAGAATAACCACCCTACCACAGCTAGCTAGTTTGGTAGCTCTATACCAGGCAGTAGACATACCTTGGCCTTCATTAACTCAAATAAGAGAGCTCGTGCTACTGCTGTTGGCATGGCTGTTGCGTTAAGATGCAAAGTAGTTTGGCAGAAGATAAACCCCCTTGCGTTCTAACACTCCTCACCGAGGTGGGAGGCTCGGTGCGGCTAGGTTTAAATTCTGAGTGATGTCCAGTTCACCACTATCAGTCCGGTCGCGTTTGATATGTCAAACTGTTACAATTCTGGATACACTGACAGTGGACTGCACCTTCAGCCTAGTCGTGCTCGTGAACTAGCACGGCCACTTTTTGGTCGCGTTCAGTGAGAAAGCCAAACGACTAGCTACTTTCGCAGTGCAGTTTATTTGAGCAACAGAGATACAGGTTCTTTATGGATTGCCGTTGATAAATACACTGTCTGCAAAGCACGTGCAAATAAAAGTATTGTTAATTATACAAAACGCGCAACAAAGTTAGAAACCATACAGCCTGGCTCTAAGTGTAGGAAAGAGACTCTATAGAGAGATTTGTAAGTTTTCTGAGAAAGCGCTTGGTCTAGTCTAAGTCTTACCCAAAGGC
>VZSZ01002912.1:200141-260678 GCA_013398815.1 Ibidorhyncha struthersii | reverse complement strand
ATCTCCAGAGGTCCCTTCCAACCCTGACTATTCTGTGATCAATTTGTCAGCTTTAGTGAAGTGAGACTGTCCTACCAAGACATCATGAACATGCTGACCAAAAGATTGCTTCTTTGGCTATTGATCTTCCCAGAGAAGCAACTGAGTAACATTTTCCTCAAGCCAGGCAGTGTTTACATCTGAGTGTCTGACCCAACAATTCATTTCAACATATAATAGTATGTTATTAATTTATTATATGTTAATTCTTGTTTTTAAAATAAGACACGATGAGGAAGACTACTGATGAAAGCTCTGCAGTAGAAGATGACAGACAAAGTAAGGTTAGAAATGATGCTCCCTTTAATGACAATATTCCCCTTATTTTTTTGAGGTTTCTTTTTTGGAGTGGGGAGAAATTGCTCTTTCCTGTGATTGCTTTCTGTTGTCATGTGATGTACACTTTCCTCTCTCTCATTATCAAAAAGCACATTCACTTATTTTTCTGCTTTAACTTCCTTCAGAGGATAAAAGATGACAACAGTCTGGGTCCATCTAGCAACCAGAGAGCAAATACTACATCAAACCAGAACTCAGGCGATTTAATTCAGCTCAGGAACATGGGAGATTTGAAGTGAACAATTTTTGTGACACAAAGAGTAATGAAATGTCGACAACACGAAATGGAATTCTTTTACCATTACAAGCAAGTCTGACAAAGCTTTGGGTCACATCCTCTGATCTAGATTGACTTTTAGAGGTAGAACCCCAAATCCTTGTCACTGACAAAGAAAGGGTATACCTCATCTTCAACTTCCCAAGCAGGAATAACCAACATGCTGCTTAGGAATTCTTTTGCAATATCTCTAAGCCCAACCCCATCCACTGGTTTTCACTGCATAATTTCTAAGTTGTTAATGTACTGCAATAAAATTAAAGATCTAAATGTTTACACAGCATCACATTTCACTATATACCACACATGGCAAGAAAACTATTTCTTAGGTTATAGCATATAAAGCAAAGGGCCCCAAGGGAAACTCAAAAGCATACTGAGATCATATTGATATATCAGTATTTCAGGAGTAAAAGTAGGAAAGGAGAGAGATTTCCCTCTCTCCTTTAAGCTTATTCCTTTATCATACCAAAATAACCAGCATTAAACCCACTTTTATTCTAAGGACAAAAAATTAGATCAGATTCACACATCAGACTATCAGTGGATTAGTGGATTTCATAATTCTCCCCTGTAACTCCAGTGCTGAATGTTCCTTTCTTTTCTTCCTTTATCACATTGTCTTGCCCCTCCCAATTCTCTGCCTGACTGCAAAATACTGAATCTTTTGCAGGCTTTTTTTTTTTTTTTTTTATGATGGGAAGTGTGACCCTATGTACAGTGTTTCTACTGCCTGAGATGCCTTTCTTGTTTTTCTCTTTTCTCTCTCTCTCATCCTGTCCTCCTCTCTTTTAATATTAGTTGAACAAATCTCTTTCCCCTTTTACTTCTAGTAACTAAGAGCCAAGGCAGAAAGAGATTAACTCACCATAGGATGCCTTTAAGTCTGTGAAGCACTGGAGGTAAAGTCAGTGCATAAAAAAGTTGACAGGTATTAAGGTTCTGGTACTGCAAACAGATAGGCATGTGATTAGATCTTTGCACAGAATTAAGTATATATTTAAGCACTGACAAGATTGGGGAATACAGCTATCTCACCTTGGGGGAGAAAAATATAAATACAAGTGCAAAGTACAAAAAAACAACTTGGCAATATGGCATGGCTTAGAAATATTTTTCTGGCACATCCACATTACTAACCACAAAGCATTATCACAAGTAAAACTTTTAGGACATCTCAGGGGCCAAGAATAACTTTGTACCATATTACTCCATCACCCAGATTGTTCATGCTATGGCTTTTTTGTTTGGGTTTCTGTGTGTGTGTGTTTGCTCACATCAGCTTCTAGGTGTTCAAGATGCTTACATCAATGCCATTGATACTAGAGTTTGTGTGCCACAGCCCATATTGATCAGCTGGTTTAGCTTCCAAAAGTCACCACTCCTCTCAGGAAGCTAGTTATCAGTTCTTAGGGCTGCTAAATTTAAATGGCAGAATTTGTCTCTCAAATGATTCTAAAATAACCAGTTCTTTCTCCCAGTTAAAAAATCACTTACCTCTAATGACTATGTTTTGACTAGTTACACAGTGACAAGTGTCAGAAACTGCGAACACAGTTCAAAAGACACAGAAGAGAGTCAGATCGGGGGGAGATGACCCAGTTTTAAACTCACCTCTGTTACAAAAACCTTGATGATTCTTATAGGCATGGACTGCACTGCCAGCGGCTTATGTCCCTTTGCTGAATAACTGCTACTTAGTGCTCCACTCCCCGGTTTGCTCCATCAGCCTGCTACCCTCTCTTAGTCCCCAGTCCTCAGCTGGCAGAGGGGGACACTGCTCCCAGTGCAGGACTCGGCAGAGGTGCATGGCTGCAGAACAGAGTTGGCATGTTGGGGAGGGGGAGGCACATCTCAGTTTAAACCCCAAAGTATACTCCTGCATTTACAATCAACTACTTCAAGTATTACATGCGCTTTTAAAAAGTCACAGTAGACTTGCACACTGCTGTCAGCCCATTTGTTTGTGCTCCAAGTTTATTTCACTGCAGCATTTGTTTCAGGCTGCCACCAAGAACATGCTTCACCTATCTTGCTGTTAGTCACTCTCAGGTACAAGGGCAGAGCTAACGCTCTCTATTAGGTCAAGAAGGCATGACTGTCCCAGGTTCCTCAAGTCCCTGTCCCTTCACAGATCTCTTAATTATGCACAAATCCTGATGTAATTCTCCTTTACTCTGTGCTCCAGCAACAGTAATAAACAATTTTGCTTCTTCAGCAGCAGCTGCCTGCAAAAGACTAAATGAACTCTTCGCTTTTCTTTACTTGAAATAAAGCACCTACGTGGTAAAAATAGCAAGCACTCCCTATTGCTAAAGGGAAGCTGAAAGACCTCAAGTGGAGATGTAACACCTACATTTGTGGAGGCAGAGAGGTGTGGGGCAGAGGGGAACCCAACCAACCAAAAAAAACCCCTTGTTTCAGTCCTCAGCAACTGCTTCAGTCCCTGAAGACCATCAGAAAAACTGAAAAAAGAAAACACAGACTGATTTTTCATCCAACCTGTTTGGTTATTTACTTGCTGAAATTAGTCCCTTTTTCCTGATCCTTTCAGGGTTGCCACATGAAGTACAACAAGAACTGTCATTTATTCCAGTGATGTACATCAAAGGGCCAAATAGTCAGACACGTGAGACCTTTTGCAGACTTCAAGCTCAGCAAGCGGTAAAAACACAGTGGCAAAAATCAAGCCTTTTTCTCTCCCCCCACCCTCACCCCCCCCATTAACTAGAGTAGTACTTTGTACTACCCTGGGCATCCTCAAGGAAGATCTTACTTTTCTGTCTGGATCCTTTCTGGATTGCAGGCAATATAGCAGAAAGTAAGAGCACAGAGTGAAAGCATTTGTGATAATAGTTCACAGAAAAAATTACCTTTTTTGACACTATGCTCTAATCTCGCCTGAAGGGCAGCAGGACCTTGTAAGCTACATGTGGCCCCAGTGAGGTCAGTCTGGCCCTGCACAGACACAATGTTATCCTCCTGCTGTTCTCACTGCACAGCCCAGACCACCGGAGATGTAAAGTCAGCCCACCTCGGCACAGTTTTGGGTAACAACACATTCACCTGCCCAGTATTTCCTTCCTCTATTTACTCTCCTTATTTGGTAAATCTTGCACAACTCCTTTAGACAAAGCTAAATGTGATCCACCACAAAGATGCTGTAAGTAATAGAATTCTTTAGCTCCCCCTTCCAGTGAAAAATCCGTGGCAAAAATGAAAGAAGTAAGAAAATATAGCACTTACAACATAGGTTTTTGACATTTGGGGGAGAACTCTTTTCATGGGGCTGGTTACAAAGTAGATCAAAAGTATATGCTCAATTTTGATCCTAACAACATAAAACCCATTATACTAAATCATTTCCCCATGGAAAGATTTCAATATATATGAAACTGTCAAAAATCTCCATTATACACATAAAGGGTACTATGTTATGTACCAAAAAAAAACGTAATATAAAACCTAGAGAGAAATGAGAAAGATAAATGAACACTTACCACAGAGGCCGGGCAATTCCTAAATGGGAAAGGGTCAGAAAAAAATCTTCAGGTTATATTGTGAAGCATTTGTATTATCTTTGTGACTGAGTAGAGCACAGGGACTGCTATCAATAAATGTCCATATATGTTTTATAGTTTGGCTCACGACAGCCTATTTCAATTTTCACTAACTTGTTGAAAAAAAAAAACAAAACCCAAAAAGAGCAGGGCTGCCAGCACTACAGGAAGAGACTACTAAACACACTATTCTATACTTTGACTTCAAAAAAGACAGAATTTAAACCTTCTGAATTCTAGATGCGCAGAAGTACCACTACCTTCCTTCATGAGCTAATAAAGAAACCTCAAGGAAACATAAACCATATGCTAAGTTAAGCACATGCTGGGACATTAGTCATGACTTTGTGTTTCTTCTTAGAATCGCTTTAAAATATTCATGTCAGATAATGATAAAACATCCTGAATTTTAAAGAAGTTGCAAGGAAAACCAACTAATCCTAAAGAGTAAGTTCCCCCTTTCCAAGTATGAGCCTGGATCCACAGGGGTCTGGTATTCTTTTGCTAGCTCCAGTGGTTTTTGGCTGATATACCTGCATCAACTGAAATAGAGTTACACCGAACAAGCACCAATATAAGATAGCTCACAGTGTGTTCTGATTCCTTTGCTCCCTTTTCTCCAGCTTAATTCATCTTACCCGAAATAACATGTGTTTATTACAGGGGTCAAAACAAGCCTGTGAACTTTTGACTCAAAATGTTTTCCAAATTTCAGCCTATAACACTTCACAAGCCTTCTGAAGTCCCTTACATAAAGCAATACAAGAATAATCTACGTTTATGGGTCTCTTTTACACTGATAAGAATCAGCATTATAAAACATTGACATTTTAATCTCTGAAACAGATATAGCATACACAGGCAACCAATTCGAAGTCCGTTCTGCAAGTCCCAAAGTAATTGCTTGGTCTAAACATTGAAATCTTTTATTGCTTCACTTCCTGAGTACATTTGTCAAACTCAATGGCACACTATTAACATAGATGTTTGTCTTATGTCACCAGATTTTCTTCATGCTCATTTGTTACTAAACAGGACTGAAAGCAGGAGGATCAGACCATCTTCACAGTCAGCTCTGGACCCTAAACTAGTGAAAATGGTGAATTTACTTCCCTGTCCATTCTGAGATACAGTCTCGTCTATGTGAGATGTTTTTCCCATAGATTTCAATAGCTACCAACTGTTTAAGACAGTATATTCTCACATCTTCCCAGTCTCCAATTTTTAGATTGTCCACTAATACCTATAAAACAATCTAGAAATCAATTTGTTATGGAAAAAAAACACTGGGATTAAAAGGAAGTGCTGTATTTAGCAGATTTTTGGACTATTCAAAAACAGTACGGTCAACTGCATTCTTTCACCAACTTTACCAGAGAAATTCTGAACTACGTTGTGTAAAACAATTGCCTTCTGTTCCATTCTGTAGACAAAGAGTCATTTTTACACCACTTATCCTTGTCTGGTACAATTCTCCTGTAGTCTGACCTAGCAGGGCTCCGTAAAGTAGCAGTTAAGTGCAGTGCGTCATTAGTGATGAGGAAGATGCAGACCTGTGCATGCAAGTGGTTTAAGTTAAATGCCTTCCAGCTGTGTAACCAAAGAGGCACATACCCTCCAACACCACAGTCAAGGTGGTGGCCAAGATGACAATTTGTGACTCAAGTCCTCCATTCTCAGATCTACAACAGACATTATTTGTAGCCTTGGGCTAATTTTTCCACAGTCTGTGAAATGTGAAGACCAGCTCTTCCTTCCCCACTGCCTCCACTCTCCTCTTTGCATTGTGACACTGCACAGGTCGGAAAAAAAAACCAAATCACTACAGAAAGAAATATCTCACTGAGGTAATGATACACAGCTCTTGGCTAACATGTTACATGCCTTAGGACACCCTTTTATCTCGGTGTATCTATATGGAGCAGTGTCAAGTGAAGAGGGCTCTAAGTGAGCTTGCTTGGCCACCAGAAGCAACGTAACTGCATTAATATAGCATGCAAAGCTAAGATTCTTCTGGCTAATACCATATTTTGCTACACTGAGGTATCATTTGGCACGCCATCAGTCTGCCACCCACCATGTTTCGTACAGATGATAGTCCTATTGCATCTAGTGCTATAATATGTCTACAATTGCTACAATATCAACACTGAAAGGAAAATACAGTTTGGCTGGTGGGCACAAAAGAGGCTTGGCCCTGCAATGTCAGGCAGTCACTGAGACAAGGCTGTACCTACCGGGTTGTCAAAAAAGTGCACAGCAGGATCAGACTAAAATGTATTACAAAAACTATCAGTGGTTGCAAGCAGGTTTCAGCGTTAATGTGCACACTAACAATTCCCCTGATGCTCCTCTCTGCCTGGAAAGTCAGTGTAACAGTACATGTGGGAAAGTATTACTTTTTCTCTAGAAAGGAAAGTCATCATCTTTTTTGTTTTTAATCCTATAAAACATACACATAAAAATAGAGTCCCATGAGAGATCAGCAGTCTACATTATAATAGCTAAATAAAAAAATAATTTTTAAAAGACACAAAAAGGAAGAAAGGCGTGATCCTCCAAAGTTAAAAGCATTCTATCCTTGAATTAACAAAGCATTTCTGGCATTGCTCTGCCTTTAAGTTTATGAATATTCCTCACAGATCTCAGCAGAACTATGTAAATACATAGAGGTAGGTATGTGTTTAAGTGCTGTGCTGGGTAAGAAGCACAGCAGTTTGAGCTCTGCAGAATCAAGGATTATGTTTAAATGTTCTATGGCTGATTTTGTGCTAAAGTAAATGCTAGTGTTTACGTGAATGTCTTGTTCTTCTCTCATTCATTTCTGATACGTCAGAAATGCATATTGTTATATTTAAGACTAAATATTTTCTCCTACTTATCACAATTAGAGACTTCATGATAAAGTAGAAAGAGGCTTCTATAGGGCTTGGAAGTGCTCATTTCTTGTCCTTATTTCTAGTGTTCTAAGCTGAAAACTTTTTGCCACTGACAGAATTACTGCACATTCTTTGTATGATTTTCACTTTCTAGCTGAAGACTTTTATGAAGGAGTAAAAACTATTCCATTTCTAAACGTTAGAGACAATCAACTTGCATGCTAATTCCTTTTCCAACTTCTAATTTTGCTTTGCGCTATACTGATGCTGAAGCTGTAAGTCTGTGCACGAACAATCTAATTTCCATAGAAGTTAGCCATACCCTGGACAGACAGGCAAAAAGAAATTGAAATAGATGTTTTCCTCTGCACAATGAGGATGGGATCACATGGTTCTTTGATAGCTACACAGCTGAAGCACACTTTCATCTCAGAAGAAAGTATTCAGTGGGCAACAGAACTACCAATGGTAGCATTCTAGCTACTTACCTCCACACAGAGAAAAACAAGCCAAACATAAGCAGGGAATAAAGACACAAGTAATAAACAAATCACAGTTAATAAATCACATGAACAAAGACATCCAAAAGAAACAATAAAGTCATTACTACTATGACATTGCCCTTATATTGCCTGTACATACCCTCTTTTCATACACAATTTTTTTCTGAAGCCTTAAGTCTCCACTAATTGCTGAGGGGAAAAAAGGGACAGACAACTTAGAATTGATGTTATTTTACTTTAACATCAAATACATAGGCAGGGAAGAGGAAAAGCTACCTTATGACCGTGCCATCAGCCTCCNGTTGTTGTTTTATATATGTGGACTCATAACAAACCTGCAACTAGTTAACTTATTTCATAAAAAAGGTTCTCAATTTTTTCAATACTTATACAGAAAAGACTTATGAGAATGAAAAAAAGCAAGAAAGTAAAATGCAAATTCAGGTCAGTTTGAGCCCTTGGGTGCTTAATGGATAGGAAAAAGAATATCTGCAAAGAAAAACAAATTTACATTCTAATTTTACAGCATCATGAGGAATGAAACAGCAATGCAGTCAAACAGTGCCCATTTTGTTACAAATGCAAACTGGTCACAGTTTGAAGGAGGAATGAGTTTACTGAAAACACATCAAGCTGGTGCCACACACTGCTCTTACCCCCACGGTTTGAATAAAAATTTGACCAAAAGGCCCAGACCTGTGAAGCTGGCAAAAGTGTCATGCAAATTTCCATAAACTACATAAACACTTAGAAAAGATGCCAACATTAAGCTGCGTAGCTATCTGAAAACACTACTGGACTGAAAAAGTTTAAAGTCTTTTTTACTTACATTGTTCCACAATGTTTTAATTCTCCAGCAAAACAGCTGTTCCAAATGTCTTCGTAGCCTATTTTCCAGGAGCAGTTTCTACAGAGTCAAAGATGCCTCATTCTTTGATGGGATTACAAGTTTGGCTGATAAAGACAAGAGAAGAAATGCAATATACTCAGAATTCTGTAAGGTTTTTAAAGCCCTAAAGTATATAGTTAATGGATTAAAAACTGACTAAATGACAGAAGTATTGAAAACAATAAGAAAAGAAACAGAAAAAAAACATTTGTTAGAGGTAAACAAGACTCAACAGAAGTCAGTCCCATTGACAATACAGTATTTACAGTCTGGGGGTAAATATTACATCTCTGCAAATACAACTAGCAGCAAACATAGTCCGAATGATAAACAATGAAAATGAGGGTATTCATTCAGAATGAACCCAGACTCTTATTAAGCTGTGTCTACACACACACACACACACACAAAACACCCACAAAGAAGTTGTAGTGCACCCCAATTTAAAGTTATAAACCTATGAATAAAGCTTGTCATCCACACCTACAGAGTGGGGGACCCTGCCTCACACAGCAGCAACTCTAAAATGAGTGCCAAGTTCCAACGCGATCCTTGGTTGCAGGAAAGAGGAGAATAACAAGAGATGGGGATGTGGTTCTGCTCATCTCTGAGGCACTGTTGAAACCCATAACAAAATACTGCACATGGCCTACTTCTCATGCTTTAAGGATATTGAAAAATTGAGAAGGACACATAGAAGAGGTTTTAGGAAACAAACTAAGGGACAAAGAATAAAAAAGTTAAAAAGCCACCTTGATTGCACCTTTTTTTTTTAAAGGAAAAAATACCTGTTATCATGGCTTTTAAAAGTCTGGGAAGACCCAATGACAAAAAAAAAAAAAAAAAAAAAAAAAAAGAAAAAAGGAAAAAAAAAAAACACCAAACACCCAAAAGCAAGTGAAGCAAATTGAAAATAGATAAAGCCACCAACCCAGCCCTCCTTCATGAAGCTTCATGTTTTCCCCAGGAGGATACCAGATCAGTCACTCTGGGCCGGTGTCTCCTGACGGCCATTCCCTGAGGGCTGCCTTGTGCTGGCACATATGACGGGCCAGAGAGTAGCAGGGAGCTGCTCCTTGTTGGCCCACTTGTCTCTCAGCTGTCACCAATTCCTGCTCTCAGATGTTAGCAGCCCTGTTCTCCTCTCACTGCTCCCAAGTCACAGCCTACAGGACACACTGTCCCCTCAGGGATTAAAACCAGCACACCAGCCACCTCAGGAAAATGGCTGCTGCACATGGGCTGCCTCAGGCAAACAGCCACCTCATGGCTACCACACAAGAGGAGCCTCAGGGAAACAGCTGCCTGGGGCAAATGGCCACCACATGTATGGAGCCTCAGGCAAATATCTGCCTCAGGTAAACGGCCACCACACAGGGTGCTCTGCAAGCAAATGGCTGCCTCAGGCAGGGGGGCACCACTAGCAAATGGCCACCTCAGACAAATGGCGGCTGCATGCACTCCTACCTTTGCTATGTCCCCTGCAGTGCTGAGGGCTGCAGGACACACTGAAACGAGCCAGCCCTGAAATCAGCCAGCCCAAAAGAGAGGCATTTTCCTTTCACACCCCCAAAGCAGGACTTAGAGGAGTCCTGTGCTGCAGCAGCTGCACCCAAGGATCTGCTGGCCGTGCTAGCCACCTCTCCCCGCCACAGGACCACCAGTGGTCACCAGGCCAGCTCCGGGCTCACTCCCCACCTCTGCCCCGCAGATGTGTTATCTGCGAGTGACTGGCGTGACCTCTCCACAGCCGGTTTGTGGGCTGGGGTTTATTGGGGGCAAAAGGGTGACAGGGCTCCCCCCCACACGGGCTCTCCATCATGTTCTCAGCACGTTTCCTCCCCTTCCTCCTGACCACCGCGAGGCATCCATCACCAGTGAGCTCAGGGCAAAGCCACCCCTCTCCGGGAACCGCACGCTCAGAAGTTTGCAGTGTGAAATTGGAAAGAGAGAAATAAATTGCGGAGGTAAACTCTGCTCCCAGAGGCTAAACCCATTGCTGCAGCGATGGCGGAGAAAGGCAACCAACGTCTGAAAGGAGGAGAGGGGGGAGCTGTGCTGCAGATCACCACCGCTCAATATAACTCACCATCAGCAGCAGTCTGCCAGGCTGGGGGATGGGGGGAGGAGAGGAAAACTGCATTCCTTTCGCAGGCCATTTTAGCTAATACCTGCTGCGACCACAGGTTTGCTCATAAAAACAATCTCTGCATCAAATATTAAAGCAATTCCTGGGAAGTCTGTAAGTTCTGTACTTACTGCACTCAATCTTTTTTGTTCATTCCATCAGTCCTTATTAAATAATTAATAACAGGTAAAAAACGATCGTTCACATTAATACAGTTCCTACTATTGTTTAAAGAGCAGCTCCATCTGATGTCCACCACTTAGGACCAAGTGATGCACGGTGCTGATTTACCCCTTACATTTAAGTTTTGAGCTAAAGGGCAATTCTTTTCCCCTGGGTACAACTGACACTTTCCACCCGAGCATGCTTGCAAGAGGCTCACCGCCCCGGGGACCAGCTCCCGGAGAGACGTGGGCATCACAGCTGCCCTCAGCCCTCTGGTCCGGGGCACGGCTGGCTCCTAAGGCTTCAGCCACTCGCACTTCCACACCTTTTGCAGCTCTGCATATTCACCCAGGCCTCCAGCCATCTCCCTCACTTCAGGCACCACCAGCAAGCCCCTCTCCCAGCATTCTGCATGGCCCACTGGGGTGTCAAGTCAGCAGCCCAAGGCCTTGCACTCCTCCGACACCCTGCATCACCCCTGGGGACAGCTTTGACCAGCTCCTCCCACTGCCTCCGCCAGGCATTTTCTGTCCCTTACCTTTCCCTTTTTACCATGGCAGCTCCCCCAAACCTGTTGCTATGGAAATCCCCAATTACGAACCCTCCTTGGCCTCTCTGAACCTCAGGACCCGGCCCCTGGAAGCTTCCCTTCTTGTCCTGGTTTGAGGACACTTCTAGCAACAGCCTCTCTTGGGTTGTGTCCCCAAACTTGGACAACCTCTCTTAGGTTGCGTTCCCTGCTTCCCACAAAGGGCGACCTCGCTGGCGCCCCCGCAGAGAAGCCCTCTGGGTTCAACCTGCATTTGAATCGGTCTCAGTCCTGCTGTGAGACAAACCCCACACCACGAGCACATCACACACCATCACTGTCTGCCATGGCAAACAGCTTGTAATTTATGCCTAGAAAATAGCTGAAATGTAGTTAAAAGTGTTGGATACATCAGTGGGAAGTAAAAAAAAAAAAAAAATCAGAACCACTCTGGTTCTCCAGTTCGCTAGTACTCAGCTAATAATGTTCAGAGTGCTCTGCTTAATACAATAACTACGAATTAAGCTAAAATGTGTCATTCTACAATAAAGTAGAAGAGATTTCCAAAACGAAAAGGAAATGCTAACTGACATATGCCATTGAAAAGCTTCCACATAAATCTTTATTTTGGCTTTGTACACATTTGATATTGCTGTTGGTGAATTTTGTAAAAAGCATTTGTACTTAAATTAGGTTCAAGAAGTTAATATGAAGGAATAAACTTATATTTTTCAGCACAAGTACAAATTTTTTTTCATTTCTTGATTAAAATGTCATAGAATTGAAGAAAATGTTATTTTCAACAAAATAATGCTAATGCTATGCTCCAGGTAGAATGATACATGATGCAATAGGAAAGACAATAAGAAATGATTCATATGTATCCACCACAATTCACTGATAGGCTTTTTTTTTTTTTAACCAATATAGTGTCTAATGGGCACAATAACTGGAATATGAACAAAAAGCCATTTTCACTTCCAATACATTTTATAGTGATGCTTTTGCAATTTAAGTACCATTCTTAATCCATTTTCACAGGCCTTTACCTTCATGCAACAAAATGAAAGTGACCTTAGGGACATTTTCTCCTCTCCATCACAGACAATACGGGCAAACTATGTGAACTCCAAAATATGAAGATTGTTGCTCTTAAATGGGATTGTCTCAGTCAGAGCACAGAGACACTTTACAGCCACTGAGGCATAACTATATATTTACTTTCCTGGCGGTGTAATTTGCTACACTATGATTGGTGCTGCAACTATGGTTTACAACATCATAGTACAATTATCTAACATAGTTCAATTTGCAAAACCCTCTCTGGCTAATTATTGGCTAATAATAATTGACTCAATCTGAACAAAGCACTCTCAATAATAACCGTATAATTATTTTTTTTCAATTAGTTTGCAGTTAAGTGCAAATTTCTTACCTCTGAATGGCTCGACTTGAACTTACTTAAAAATGATCACTTTTGCCAGTAACAAAACCAACATGTTAGCTTTTCTTTGTCTTACAGTGAAACTCAGTAATTTCCAATGTGACATAATAGTAAAGAAATCAAATTGGCATCCAAATGTGAGACACTGTCAAGAGGAAGTAGTTTTTAAATTTTTCTTTGAACAACTGCCATTGAAAAAGTGTTCTATTCAATCATGCAAAGAGCAACATGCAGAAAAACAACCTGTACACTTTCTTTCAATTAAAATTACATATTTCAGTCATACAAAAGAACACAGAAGTTTGTCAAGCTATTTCACTCTCCATAGAAAAAATGGGATAAAAAGGGAACGTATGAAAAAAAATCAAGCGTTAATAATAATTTCAGAAACAGTAATTTCAGAAACATATATTTCAATTTTTATTCTATATAAGTTTATCATGTGGTTATGTTTTCATAACTACTACAAAACTGAAATAAAAACATTTTATCCAAAAATTATATATTTTCTCCAATCTTATTTTAGTAAAAAAATCAAAAGAAGATATTTCAGATTGAACTCTTTTCAGAGGGTTTGCTACTTGGTATTAGAAAAAAAATCTTATTCAAAAACTGTGTTTAAAAGATACATGTTTTTAATCTTTAAAGAAAACCTCAATACATATTTTTTGCTTTTCATTTGACAGCCCTTTGAAAGGGCTCAGGCAGAGCTCAGGAGTTTCACGCTCCTATCTCGTATCTCTGTCTAGCAATAATTAAGTAATTATTGTGACCTAGTAGTTTCCTGGGAAACAGGAATTGGTTTGTGAGCTCCGATTAAGAAAGCATGGAAGGCAGAACTGCTGTTTACACCCCTATCTCTTCCAGGACTGGTATATATGTTTAAGTAAAACAAATTCCCCTTGCCCATCAAACTTGCATTGCTGATTTCCCCTTCTCTGAAAAACTGAATTGCAAAGCCCTACATAGGTGCTGTGGTGTGGCAGAAAGGAGAGGGAGGTACCAAAATCCCAACATTTGTGTCAGGAGGATGGTTCAAAATGTAGGAGCTCACCCCATTTCTGCTTTGGGGAGAAGACCAGCCCCAAGTAGCCAATGCAACATTTTCCCTCTGGCCTCAGAGGCAGTAAGATCACATCCTGCTTCTCACGATCGGGTTCTGGGGATTAAAAATGAAGAATGTATTTAGCCCTGTTGGCAATCACAGTAGAGGTGCTAATGGATGAATTAACAGGCAAAACAACTAAGCTTCCCCCTCAGCTTTTAAAAATCAACATGCTACTAGCGAGTAATGCCATCTCTACATCTTTGTCTATGAAGTTGTCTGCTGTTTGTTACACTGAAGTTATTAGCAAGTTGAGATGAGGCATGGCAGAAAAGTGGGCTCTAAAATATCCTTTAATTTGGTGTTTGGTCAATGTTCTGACAAAGGTTATCAAACAGGTCAGGTAATTTTCGTGGACAAAGTGTCTGCATGAAGATAGCAGCATGATGGAAATAGTGACACAGAAAAAATCATTCTCTTGTCACCCTGGATAATGTTAGAGACATCCTTGTATAGTTTTACTGTCATGGGATAAGTGATAAATTATGTATATGGCACAACATCATGCTGATTTTGGGGAGGGCATCGTGAAGGTGAAATGCATACCTTCTGCTCATGAATGTCAATCTAACTGAACTCTTGGAAGCAGCTACTGCTGTCAGACTGCTAGAAAACAAAAAGGACAGAAGACAGGTTGTCTGGGTGCTTGCCATGAATGAGGACTGAACAGAAACTTCACTGTTGGAAAAAGCAACAATCAGACATCCAAAAAAAACCACTTTGTGGGATAACAGAGCTGACTTTAAAAGCTTTCCTTCAATGCTGAGGCACAGCAAATTCTCTAAGCATTGGAAAGAAGAAAGAAACCATCACTAGCTAGACCCCAATACCAAATCATGAGGTTAAAAATCCGTAATAGAAAATACACTGTTGGATCTGGTTTTGCAAATGTACTTTCTGGATATTCTGTCTTTTCTAGATTTTTCCTGCTTGACGCACCTCCTCAAACCAGCACAATGCTCCATCTCCTTCTTGCTTAGTGGAGATTGGTTGTATTTCACACACACTGGAACATGACAAATGCTTCCGTAGTTGTGTAAAATGCAAATAATCAGGAAATGCTGATAACACAAAATAGAAAGCAAATATAAGCAACTCTCTATAGAAGTTGGTTTGTTTTCTGACATGTGGATGCATAAACACATGCACACATCTTTCTCCCAAATATCAAGAAGCAGTGAGTCCCTATCGTATTTTCAAAAGTATGTGTATGCTTTGATCTGATTCTAGTTCCAAGATTATTTCTCACATACCAGTAATTGTCTTTGTAGGACATAGCAGTAAATCACTCTGGCCCTCCTAATACTTTTAAGCAACTTTACGGATTCTTTGCTGAAAAGTAAAACATTTCATCAGAGATATTGCTGACAGATCACACAAATGGAGGTGCTGATACCTGCTTTTGGCACAGGCAAGAACATGAGGGTAAATACTACCACACGAATAGCAGCCTTATGCCGTGCCAGGTACCTGCTGCCTGTGAGCAGCAGCTGTAACAAAAACCCAAAAGTCAGCTCTGAATGCGACTGTAGGTCACAGACAGCAGCCTGAGATTTTACTGACCATATGGGACCCATATACAGAGCTTTATGACTTCATATTATATTGACTGTACAACTTGAAAGTACACATCCAAGGACCAAAGCCAGAAGAAACATTTATGTTAGAGGGAAAAGGAACCAAAGACAAAGACTGGCAATAGCACTGAATGACAGCTCTAGAAAGTCTGTAAAATATGCCTGGGAGATGGGCTTGATTTTATCTTTTGACATTAACAGGAGCTGCTGGCATCGTTTGATAGTATATTCTGTGCAATCAAACATGTAATTGTTGTATATATGATGCCAGATATCCCTTAAGAGCTTCATTTGACATGTGTCACTCATGTGAAAGAATTTCATAAAGGCATTGGATATTGAGATGTACAAACAGACCCACGAATGCATTATCATTGGCAAAAGGTCAGCTTTTTCTCCTTTTTATTCCCTGTGCTGTTTCTGAAGGAGCAGAAAAACCACTTTACTGATGTCAGGACTTGTCCTACATCTAGGTGTTACTATCATAGAAAACATATTTGATTTCTTTTACCCTTTGCTACAAACAAAAATATTTTACCCCTCACTTAGGAAATGCTCAGATGACATAGGGCAGAGTCTTCTGATGGCTCTGTGGTCCATGTAACAGTAGTTCTAAAATCACCTTCTCAAAACACCGTATCAGCTTTGATTCTGTCATGCAATGTACAAAACAAGATATATCCAGAGTTAGAAAATTCAACAATATCTGATTGCTCACTGAACAACAAAACCATTATAGTTCACAGTAGGAAAAAAGGTGTTGGTTCCCATTACAAACTGATCTGCCCGCAAGAAAGCAGTTGTACAAGACTGAGCAGTAGAACTGTAGCTCTAACTAAACATAACTAAAAGTATGGTTTTAATTGTGATATCAAAGATGGTGAACATGAACCATGATCAACAAGAGAAATCTTTCTGTTTCTTCCATTATAAGAATATGTTCTTCTTTTTTTTTTTTTTCTTCTAATGGAAAGAAAAAGAAAACACAGGTTGAAAGCAAATGCCTTCCAATGGACCTCCAAGATTTAAATAACTTTGTATTGCCTGAGCTTTGTGCTCCTCCATTACAGTCCCTTACAAGGTTGAAAGAATTTCAGTTTTCTAGTTCTTTGTTGGTTGGGAGTGGAAGTGAAACAGAAGGTTTAGATCCTCATGCAAAAGTTTGCATCTCTGCCTTACTTGTATAAGGTCACGGAAATTAGAGTGATAAAAGGACAGTGGGTTGCTTATTTGTCTGGAGCGTGCTGTTTAAGAAAGAGGCAGTATCTGTCATCACCATGAGGGAGGAATAATGATATCAGCTAACTTTCTGTGAGCACTGTTTCTTTTAAACTGAGGTTTTGTAACACTCGCTCATTTTTGACTCAAACAATTTATCAAAATTCAGGATCCCAACAGTTCTTTTGGTTAGGAGGAGGATATCATGATGGAGCCAAGTAATTTTCGGATGAAATAATGTTTACTTACATAGGATGTATGAAATTCTGTTTCCATGATCACAGGATCAAACACTAGAGCCTGTCATTACTCACAGCTTGAAGCCTTGCCCAGCCCGCAAGCAAACAAAGACTTTTTCTTCAGTGGCACAAACCCAATGACACGTCCCTCTAGTTTGTGCTCCCTCTCATGCTCCAGTTCTGTGATGTACCTTGCTTTTCTCACACGTTATTTCAGTACAACCCCTCCCCTTCCTCTTAAACTTGCTCACATGAAAACAAAAGCCCCTTTGAGCTGCATAACTAAAGCCTTGCACATCCTTTCATTTTGGGTGAAGTCTGATGGAGTTTTCTGCCACTCACTCTACAAAGCATCTCCCATGCCTATGTTTTACACCAGTTGCTCACTCCAGCTTTACTGAGGTTTGGCTTAGCTTATATGTTTAAAATTGTAACTGGTATTATATGGGATCAAACAGTTCAACATCATCTCCTGGAGCATGTTTTCACTGTTCTAGCTGGAACAGCCAGCCCACAGATAAAACACCTCAAGTGAGCAAGATTTCAGACAGAATATAGAAAAAGCTATCAGACCACCACAAAAATAACAGTTCTGGAAAGGAAGACACTAACAGAGTTAACAAATCCAGATAAGAAGTTTGGNAGAGTCATAGGAAAGTAGGGTCAAACAGGTACTCAAGACACCCTGCTTTTCAGTCCTGTGTACTAACGGATGGGTTGGGTATATCTTAACTCCCTTTCCTAATGAATATCTGGCCAGCCTTCTCTTAAACACCTCAAGAGGGAGTCCAGAGCCCTTCTGAGGGATATGTTCCTATTTTACATCACACATTCCTAACCTCCAACCTGAATTTCTTTCTTCCATATTAAACTGATGTTTTACTGTTCTGTCCCAAGTATAAAAGGAGAACAATTAGCTGCCACCCTCTGCACAAAACCTGTTGCAAACTGGGATACAGTTATCCTATTTCCTCTTCTTTATATTAAACATAACCACTTCTTGCAACTTACACTCTGTGCTTTCTAAACTCTCCCTTGAGTTACCTCCAATTTGTCCCCATCCTTATTAAACAGTGAAATAGTTGTTTTTGCAAGAATATCACATCACTGACCTATATTCAGCTGTTGTCCACTCCAAGATCTTTGCCTGCCATTCACACTGCCTGGGCAGTTATTATTCACCATTTTTCACTCCAGCTTGCCCCTTATCTTCCCCAGGTATAGGACTTTGAAAAGCTGAACCCGGTCTTGTTGATTTAGTACTTTCTTTCAAATTAACAAGGCCCTTTGAATTCCAGTTTTGTCTTCCATTGCCCTTACAGCATAACAGCTTGATGTCCTCTGTGCATTTGACCAATATAACCCCCATTTCATTACCCAGGTCCTTGATGAAAATACTCAACAGAAACGGGCTGGTTCAGCCCCGCTTTAAACGCCCTCTCCCTCTGGCAGGGAACTACAACTAGTTTTGAGTGATTTCCACTCCATTGTGTGCAGTGTTTTCATGCTGGACGTATTTCCCTGTGTAGTATATAAAGATATCATAACAAAAAAGTCAAAAGCTTAATAAAAGTCAAATTATATATCCCCCCTATGTACCATGTCTATTATCCTACCCAAGAAAGAAATCAGATTAGTCTGACATGATTTCTTCTTCACAAACCCATAGGGTTGGTGTTTTGTTTTGGTTTTTTTTTAATCACTTCATCATCTTCAGCAGGTGATAAATTGACTGTTTAATAATTCGTCCCAGAACCTTTCCTGGGGCTGAAGCTGGGATAACCGCTCCTGAATTTCTCCACATCAGTGCATTCTCCTTTTTCCCCACCTGAAATCTTTAAGTGATAACTTTGTGAAAATTGACCTATAAATAAAACCTATTCTACAAAAAAAAGGATAAACATAACTAATGTCCCTGAAAGTGATCTGCATATAAAGAAAAATACTGTTTATCTGAATGATCCCTGGAGTTTCAGGAACAACCACAGCTCATCCAGTGAAATTGCCAGAAAACAGGAACAAGTGGGACTGCTTATTTTAGGAAGAATATGAATCAGAGGGGACGTGCTGGAAGGATACAAATGAGTGCACACCATAAAGAAGTTAAGCCAAATGCTCCAGTTAATCCCCCTGTGATGCAAAACAAGCAAGCAACAAAACTGAAAGGCACACTTTCAAATTATAAAAGCCCCGTGTTCTTCTCATTTTAAAAGGACAGTGTATGGACTCTTATAAAGTGTTGCCAACAGTCAATAGTGAGGGAAAATGCCTAGCAGAGAGGATTAGACATTTCTGTAGATAAGAGCCAGAAGCAAATGCCACCCCCTCCAGAGAGGATCAGCAAAGCACCGGTTTGCCTTCTTGAATCTAAACGAAGAGCACAGCCACAGGGAATGGCTACAGTGATTAACTCCAGGTTCTCAACACTCCTCTTGGTGCCCAAGTGCTGATCATGCCCACCACTGGCTCGCTCTGCCAGCATGTTCCTGCACTTGTGCTTCTGCCAGTGATTGCTGGCTACATTTTTCTTCCCCTCTCCCCTGCTTTCCAACAGTTTCTTTACCATTTTACAGCCATATAGCACCTGATCAACCCCAATCACTCTGCAGTAAGTACTCGCTCCAGGACCAGAAATGTAACTTACATGACCAGCCCGCAGAGCGCTGTGGTTAAAACTTGCCAAATTTCTCCTTGCTTATGGCTTCTGTATTTGGTCTGTTACTGACATTTCCATGCACTCACTTCTACAGCTCACTTGGCCCTTTTCTCCTCCTTCAAAATCATCCTCTTAACAGAAAAACTGAGGTGAAGGACCCATTTAGCCTGGGACCACACATCAACTACTGCTCACCCCCCTCTTTCTCCATAGCAGCCCACTTTTTTTTGTATGATTAAACCTAAACAACTTTACAGTCTTTTTAATATCTTTGCAAAGTCCACCTTGGTGCAACTTTTATTTGTATTCTGACTTTAGCCCTATATTCCTTGCCCACCAAGACATACTTACTGCACACTGTTCAAAGTTTACTCTGAAGACAGAATTATCCGTTTCCTTGGGGCTTTTTATAGCGCCTGTCAGGATTATATTAGCACTTCATAAATGTTAGAGGTGATGTAAAATAAATGCTGTTTGTTTGAGGAGGGGGGACTTCTCCCCCTATAGACACTTCTAGGCAAAGAACTGATATGCCAATAATTGCACAGGAATTGCGTGTGCCCAAATGAGATGCCTCATGCCTGACTTTTTGAACTTGCTAACACACCATCACGGTTAGCGGTTTATAGCACATCTACCACTGACTTGATCTGCAGCTGCAAGTCAGCACTTCTGCAAATCAGACCCCAGGGTCCATAATGATGCATCACAGAAAAGATCACACAAGCAATCATGAGAAAAGTGCTTAGTTTACACAACTTGTTCTGTAAGAATACACTGACAAAGGCACTGAACAAACCCAGCTCTCCAGCGTACCATTCAGGCAAGCCTTCATCAGGAAGGCATCGCCTTGTGCCCTGCAGTCTCTGGCTATACACAACCCAGACTGCTGGTCCACGCAGCATGTTCTTGCTTCATTCTTTTGACTGCACCCTCATTCCTCAATTTTTTTTTCCATTATCTGTCCCAAGAAACAGCTTGCAACTCACATCCATTAGTCATTCTTCCCACGCTGATGCTTTCCTCCAGTTTGCAGTTGTGTAGTTAAAGGCCATTTCCTAACCGTGGGCACACAGAGAGCTGCATCAAGGTTGCGCAAGTATTCTGAGAGCTTGACTTTGCAAATTTAATGTCTTTTGCAAGTCTGTGGTCACATATGCCTATAATACAGCAGAATTAATAAATAATCATGCTTTTCACTTTTTTACTTAGTGCCTTATAAGAACCATGGGAAGAACACCACATAGCCCATGCCCTCTCTCTCACCTTTTTCTTTGGAGGCGCATACCCTGAGGCTACGTGGGTTGCAACCTGACAAAGTGAAGACGGAGCACAAGACTGCCATGGAGTGGCATGGCCTCTGTGGGTAGGACCAAAATTCAGACACTTTTCCACATACACTCCCCACACTTCTCTTTTCATGCCCAGCAGCGGCAATTCTTTCCTTCTCCCTCAGAAGAGACACAAAACATACATAACAGACTGCAGCCCAAGCCAGCACATGCCATTTGCACACCAGTTTTGGTCCTGGTTCCAAGGCTCAGCCTGGTGCCAGGAACCTGCAGCTGGCCAGGAGAGACCCGCCAGTCAAGCAGAAGTGGTCCTGAGAACAAAATTCACTGCTACATCTGAATGCGTGGGGACGGCCATGCACTAAAGGGTTCCTGCTTTTGCCTGAGGGATGGTCACAGCATCTCTATGTGCTCTACTGCAACTGGACAACAGCATTTTACTCCAAAGTTTCCTCCTCTGCGGAATTTACCATACCATCCATTTCCTCTAGCTCACTGCTGCAGATTCCCAAACCAACTCTTGAGTGGGAAGACCAGAAAACATCTAGGTCACTTAGAAAAAGTGCCACTTGTATGGTGCCATTATGTTCAGTAATACCTGCATGGAAAATACTCTTCACAGTCACTACAACAAGATCTTCTCTTCTCTGTTGCTGCAAAATGTTAAACTAGCAGGGAGAAAGAATAAAAGGGAATTTTTTAAAAGGCAGGGAGAATTAAAAGTGTGGGGGAAATGAACAAGAATTAAACTTGTGTAGCTAGCATTCTACACCTGAGCTTTTAGCACAAAAAAAAAAAAAAAATTGCACCGCATCAAGGGCAAAGACTCATTACTAAGATTGCATATTGCTGGGACCTTCGTGGAGGGAATGTGATAGGCAGTTAGGGCTTTGGCTGGAGTTAAACGTCCATCAGTGATCAGTGACTCAGATCATTTTGTCCGATAAGCAGCCATGGGTTTCTGCCGAAGAGAGACTCTGCAGTTTGTGTCTGTTGTGTTGGTTTTGGTACATTGACCTAACGTCAATGTATTGCAGACAGTTAATATATTTAGAGATCTGCAGAATGATGAGATATAATCTTTTTCTAGCTAGAAAGGCATGTGTGGGAGCAACTGGCTTTTTCAAAAAATACCATGGATTGTGTTATTAAGGTTTGAGTGCAGACTTTAGGTATTCAAAGTGGATTTATTTTGCTAGAGGAAGGGGGATTTCTCTGCTTGGCTACCAATAGAGTATGTGCCCTTGAAAGATTAATGTTTGCCCAAGGAATTTTTACATTCCTCAGCTGGAGGCTTTGCTGTCACACCACTGCTTCTGACGTTCACTCACCACAGTCAGCTCAAGTGCTTGCGGTACACGGCATGTAGTACTGCCAGTGGCCCCACACTCCCAGCGGTTGCCCAGGATCCCAGTCTCCATCCAGGTCATGCTCATCCAGCCACTGCTGAGCAATGCAATCTGTCTGGGAGCAGTGGTGTGGGCTACATCCCTGCAATATTCCTCTCTGGTTATCAGGAGTCTCTGATGAAATTCAGCTGGTGTTAGAATTTCCCTGTTTTCAACAGACCTCACATAATAAACCCAGTGAGGATTGTTTCTCCAAGAGGCTGACCTGCTGGTGACTATAGTGATAAATTATATTACCTGGATAACACTGCTCTTAAAACAGTAATTAAAAGGACTGTTTATTGTGGGAAAGTAAAATAAAATACACACACACACATATACTACAGCACAACTACTAGTGCTGAATGATGAGCACCCGTCTTCCATTTATGCTTTATGGAAAAAGTGGACAAACTTTTTCAGTGAGCAAGTGGAGAGATCACCCTACCAAGACTGCAGTAATAAGCAAGTTCCTCAAAAAACTCCAATATGAGTACTAATCCCTCATTCAGTGTCCTGAAGTATCTTATGAACCACCTGGTTTAGATGCAGAAACTGAGGCGCCTGAGCTAGGCAGTCCATCCAAAGTCAGACAGTAACTGCAGCCTGGTGCTGAACGCCCAGAAGGCAGATTTACTCCGAAGTTTATTGTGCCTTCCCTACGTTTTGTTCTTCTTGAACATTGCATTTAGTTAGCAAAAAGGTATTTACTGCTCACTGGAAGGATACATGATTACTCAGCAACTTGCATCGCTGCATGTTTTTACTGTTTTTTCAGTTGTGTAAGTTACAAAAGCCATTGCTTTTGGCAAGTCAATAAAAAAAGCTCCCATCATTCACAGGTTCAGCCCCCGCGTTTGTCAAATGTATTAGAAGATAGATTCTGTCATTTACAGCACTTTTCATCTTGGGTAGCCCTAAACACCAGCAGCTGGATTGAGATTGCCTTATAAGAGTTCATAAGGGACTTTTACCACCATTAGATCTAAGCAAGACTTAAAAACTATTTCTCAAAGCAAGATTTATGGGAGGGCTAGCATCTGGTGACGAATCTGGAAGGAATAACAACATCCTTTGTATTGTGGTGTTTCTTGACCTGCCCATTTATTAATGTTCATCTTTCCTCATAACTCAAAAGCGCAGCTTTGTGCTTCTGATGCACCCTTATGGAAACAAATAAAATGCTGCTGCTGCTTCTGCTTGTCCACATCAGAAAAATCAGCTCATTAAAATGTTAGTGTGGAACTTGTCAATAACCACATTTGTTTGCTTTCCCCATTTAAACTTAAGTAACAAATCTCTCCCAGCTCCACAAAAGAACTGACATGTCTTACAGGAGTTAAAAGACAACATATTTCTAATTTTTCTTTATTTTCTATTTAAAAGCTCTGACTTGTCATGGATAGGGAGACTATGCAAGAGTCTGTAACTACTGCCATTTCAGTGCAACTTCAAAATGTGAGTGAGGGACCTTGGTCTGCCACGCATGCTGGAAGCTTACTATTGCTAGCAATGAAGGTTTTTCCCTGAATTTTTTCCAGACCCGGTGTGCTGAAAGAAAAACTGCATGAGACTGACTCTGGCTGCCCTTATTCAGGCAAAATTCCCAATGCATTTAAGAAGAGTTTTCTGCAAGATCGTGTTATTTGGAGTCCGAAAAGTGGTTAAAATCCGCTCCCTTCCTTGTACTTACTAGTTTCCCTTACACACTTTCAGATGTTTGTGCCTGGTTTCCAATGTGCAAGAACTGAGTCTGATGAGACACCTGCGCTGAGGAGCCAGACGACCGTACCGGAGTAGTCCTTTGCATAGTCTACCCTCTTCCTAAGAGGACTGCTTGCTACCTTGTTATCTGGGACATGGCCTGAGCAGCCATTTCCACCCTCCCAGACTCCAGTGACTGAATTTAGAAGACAAAGCTAGATCAGATCTTCTCAAACCAGCTAAGAGGAAAAACACTCTGTTGTGCTTCACCGGTCTCAAAGTCCCTCTTGTGCTGCGAATATCTTACTGGGAATAATTCACCAAAATAATACTGCAGATCCAATCACAATTAATCCCTTTGTATAACACAGGCACATAGCGAAAGCTTCCATTATCTCTGTGTTCTTACATCAGTATCAGCCAGAATTGTATCGCTGCAGCACTTCAGTTCTGACTAGCTCACTGCTAACTGTGACTCTTAATTGGCTGCAATATCGCTGCTTTCCAGGTTTCCAATTCATATAGGAATCAAATTTGTATCTGTATCGGAGTGTTAGGCATAATATTCCTCAAGCAATCACCTTAGTGACACAGTCACAGAAGCGAGTAGCTTCTGTTACAGAAGCGAGTAGCACAAGAAAAAAAAAAAACAACACAAAAACCCCACAACCAAAACCCAAACATTAATCAAAACTAGTCGGAATTCCCACCTGTTCTATGTAGAAGGCTTCACCCATACTCACATGTTTCTGTGAGCACCTCCCAGAGTAATTTATTGGCTGGAACCTTCTTAGAAGCAGCTAATTCTAAAGTAAACCACATAGAATACTTAGGGAAATAAAATTTACATTGCAACCAGAAGCTGATTCAAGAAAATAGTATTATTTCCCATCAGAAACTGAAGAGAGCAGACGTATCAGTAGCAACGAAGGCAACCCAAATTTTAAAACCTTGTTACAGGTTATTTTCAGGCAGCTTGTTCTACAAAGACTTGCAGATATATCTCATTTACACCCCAGAATTAATCCTGTTGTTTTCAAAAGATTCTACTGTGGCATCAGAGCCCTCTCTTGGGCCACTACGCCACACACAGTTTGCAGGGGAACTCACTGTAAAGCTAAGCACTGGTACAAGTTTTTGCAACACTAATTCATCACACTAGGGAATTAGGTTTGTGGTTTGGGGCAGCAGCATTATACACTGGGGTCTCTGGATGCGCTTATACAAAATACAGTATAACGAGTCTCCAACCCTGATTTTTGTGAGAAATAAGCACATCTCAATTCAGAATTAAAACTGAGATGTGATTGCTTAATTGTATAGTGGTATAAGCAAGTCTCCCTCACCACACTTAAAAATCCCTAATAATAAAGGAGTTGGATTATTTCTAGTAATTATTGAGCAATTCATTATGAACTAGCAATAAGTTTAAAAAACACCTCATTGGCTAATACCAAGAAATTTGGCAACACAAAGAAATACATTAATCAAATTATCCCATATGAATTATCTGGGTAGCCCTGGTAAATATATAACCTCTTCCCAATTTTATTAGCTGCTGCCCAGCTCTCACACACAAAATGCCAGTGATTGCATGTGCAATAAATATTAATGGTTCATAAATTAAATAGCATTATTCTTCTTGACATAACACCATTTTGCAAGGCCCCACGGAAAAGGTATAGGCAGTTTGTTGAGCAGGAGCTGATAGAAGAAAAATATGCCTTTGTTTTTGCTTTTAGAAGCATTTGTCAGGATTTATAGGGTATATCCAGGAGGCAATTAAGGCGACATTTTACAGAAAGCTACCATATGCCCTCAAATAACAAAGAGCAATAAGAGGAAAGTGTGATCTGTGAAAACAATTTGATTTATAGAATTACATTTATAAAATGTAGATACTTTCAGTCTAAACAATTTGTATAGGAGTAGCTTATGCATATAGATAACCCAGAATCTTCACAAGGAGTAAGCTGCGTTGTTCACATCATAGCAGTACGTTGCTACCAAGGCTTCATTTTTGGGTGATAAAAGCAAGGTGGGCTCTGTCCTCTCAAATACTACTTCCTAGAAGACGTCAGCACAGGGGCACAGACACTAGCCAAAATAAGGCAGCGGTGGAGGTGTCTGCTGTCGCCCAGGTATTACTGCTAAGGGGAATTTCAAGGCTGGTCTAGGTAGCACACAACAGAACTGCCCTGCTGGCGTTACAAGGAACTTTGCCCACTCCTGGTAAGAAACATAAGAAAAGGTGAAGCATGAGAGCGAGAAAGACTAGCACCTTCTTCAGGGCAGAAACAGCTTCACAGCCTCATGGGGCAGGCCTCAAAGGGTCTTAAAAAGTGAAGAATGTCAGCGTATAGAGGGGAGGAAAGCAAGCCAGTGGAGATGCAAGAGTGATGAAGTGCTTAAATTAACAAGGCAAGAAATGAATCTCAGTAGCAGCATTTTAATCAAATATAAATGGAGTGTGAGTGTGCTCCTAGCTATCTCCAAACATGAGGTGATGAAAACTGAGTCAGAATTTTTGGTGTGCAGACCCAGAGATGCTGCTGCACAGAACGGAACAGCAAAGTATAGATGTCCTGGAAGTAGGATGTGAGGACGAGGCACATACTGAAACACCACCACATTGCAGGCTGGGCCACGACAAAGACAGTGCGTGGTCTTGTCTTCAATGCCTGGAGAAGAGAAAAAAAGAGAGAAAGCGACCTTTAGCAAGGAAGGAACAAAACACCGAATTTTGTCAACTGAATTTCCACAAAGAGTTGTCCAAAATGCTACAACCTTAGTTTGCATTTTCTAAGTGTGCACAGTTCCCTGAATCTGAGTCCATGTGCAAGATTTCCAGAGATAGCATGTCACAGGAAAAAAGGAAAATGTAGTTAGATCTCCAGCAAAGGTCTGTCACTGCTGAATGTGTTTCAGTTCAGAAATAAGTATAAACTGGAAAGTATCTACAACAAGACACCAGAAAACAGTTCATTAAGCTTCAGTGTGAAAAAAGATGGGATGGAGAGAGGGAAAAGGACTGAAGGGTGGCTGGTTTATTTTAAGGTATAGGAGATTACAGTGAGATCATAGTTTCTGTGGAGGAGCTGCAAAATTATACTGGTTAAGGAAAAGGGTACAGAAGGAATTGCTAAGTGAGAAGCCTGAGGGACTGGGGAGCATATAAAATGTGCTAAAGTGGGGTTTTTAGTCACTCAAAAAGTAAGCTTAGAGTTGCTAAAGTAAAGAGGGTGGACATTTCTGATGGTACAGGTAGACTGAAACTTAGCAACTCAGTCAAGGGAAATGCTGAGTTCTCTGCAACTCAGTTGTCAGGAAGGACCAAACTAGGTCCCTGTAGAAGGACCAAATCACCAGCAAGTAAGTTTGATGCAGACAATTTATCAGCTGTCCAGTCCTTATTTAAGATGGGACTTGAACAGGTCAAGAAGGCTGTGGTTTGAGTTAATATAGAGTAATAGAGATATGGAGATACTGCTTCTTTCTCTCTCTCTTTAGCGCACACATAATACAGGACAGCATTTGCTTCGTCTCTCACAAATATTGATTCACTACAGACAAGCTGAGTTGGGGATCAGCACGCTTGAGAATGTGTAAGGAAAAACAATTTCTCACCTTGGGGAAACAGAAGGGGATATTAGATGCAGAAAACATACAGTGACAGAGAACACACAGAGGTATAGAGCTGAAGGACACCTCATATCCAAGCTGAACTCACAAGCACATGCTCAACACTAGCAGATGCTTACAGAGGACACAACACGTTTTCCCCATTATTTGAAAGACTTCTGGTTGCCCTGGTCAGTGAAGTAGGAGTTCAAGGCATCACCCTTTCCTAGGGGGTTAATGAGAGAGCCTCAGCTGAGAAAGTGTCTGTGAAGACACTAAGGAGCAGAAAGATCTTGTGCATACAGTAGTGCAAAACTACAGGATATTCACACCTTCATTTTTCATAAAGTAAAGTTATTTTTTCTGCTTAATTTCTTTATAGCATTTCAGAAACTTGTAAGACTGAAAAAGCTACTGCCACATCTGATAAAGAGAAATATTAAGTAACCCTAAATGCTAGTTATTCAGACTTCATTTAGTTTCAGGTACTTGACAGTGACAGAGCTCTCCTGGGGGCTGTTTCTGCAGTTTTACCATGACCCCAAACTGGGCTCCGTTGCTGGTATTTCGGCAGTTAATTCCTTTATAAATATAATACTTCCATTTGAATTCACTGCCTGGGTCAAAACAGTCACGTATTCAGCATCCAAAGAATCCCATGTGCCCTGTCAATTTTTACGATCACTAGAAAATACAATCTCTATGTTGAAAGTAAAGGATATAAAAGTGCAGAACACCTGCTTGCTACAACCTCAACAACTGCCTTGCTCTGAACTGATGAAACGTGGCAATATTCAGTAATTTATAGAGCAACAAAGACAAAACAGTAGGAGGTTGCACTTCCATGACCAACAAGCCAATAAAACAAAAGAGTGGGGGAATGTGACTTGAAGTAGTCAGACCAAGAGTGACACAGATATTTCTGCTTCCTGCAGT
Source organism: Ibidorhyncha struthersii (assembly GCA_013398815.1). Taxonomy (NCBI): domain Eukaryota; kingdom Metazoa; phylum Chordata; class Aves; order Charadriiformes; family Charadriidae; genus Ibidorhyncha; species Ibidorhyncha struthersii. Next base: position 232,190 of record VZSZ01002912.1, on the reverse strand, counting down.
AAATAAAACATGCTGTGTCAGCTGGAAAAAAAAAAAATGCTGTCCATCTTAAAAGAAAGGTAGTGGTGAGGGAAGGTCATCTGCTGCAGCCACAGCATGTTTAATATGGAGTTTGTTCCTCAGAAGGAGCCGGTACCAAGAGGGCCAGGCTCCAGCTAGCCCCAGAAGCTGCTCCCCACACCACCCTTGCAGGCAGCTGAAGGGCAGAGCTTGCAGCTGGACTTGTGAGAGAGAAACAAAATTCAAACCACTATTTTGGAAAGCTACAAGAAGTTGCTTCCTCCTATCACAGTACCATATTCCCAGGCTATGGACTGAAAAAGAAAAGTATTAACTTTTTCTAATGTGTCTGTGTTACCCCACCGATTTCACTGTCTTTACCTCTACACGTGTCCTGCAAATTGGAAGAATATTTCCACACACACGGCACCATTGTTTTATGTCTAGAAATGCTTTCCATCCCACAGCCTGGAGATAAGTCTATTGACTTTAGAGAGTTTCACCATTATACAAAAGCTGGACAAAAAGTCCTATCGGTTTCGTTTAAGGAAAGATTTCAACACCAGTGCACACAATTTTGGCATAAAGAAGAAACAGGTTAATACAGCAAATACCTTATAGTTTCTTTCAGCCACCAGAAGAGAGCTTGAGCCACATGGCCTGTTCCACCACATCAGCTGGAAACGTGCTTATTTCTCACAGCCAAGGAATAACAAATTATCAGAGAGCAAGACAGTGGCATCTTAAACTGTCCAGCCCTTCCTGCAGCCAGGACCTCACCACTCTGCGTACAGAATGTATTGTCCAAACTATCAAAGGGTTCACCAGGCTAATCGTTACTTTATCTAGCCAGTGATTTGCAGGCAGTGGAAAACAAACAAGTAAACAAATAATGAGATCACAAATTTCCTGAAGCTATGAGAAAAGTAGGTATTGTTTGCATAGTAATTACCCTGGTTCAATTACAGTAAGAATAGTCTTAAAAGAAAAGTTGGTCTCCTTCCTCTGGGGGCAAAAACGAGTAAGAAACTATAATTATCTTCTCTACTTATTTCCGTGAGAGTTGAAGTATTTCCTGTAGAGGATGAAAAAGACAGTACTTAGCATGAAAATAAGACATTTATTTTCAAGAGATATGGGAAATTCTACACACTACACCTTTAAAGTCTTCTGTTCATTGCCCCTAATGTTCAATAATTTTTATCCAAAAGTAGTACTTCTTCTTAGATAGACTATCAACTGCTCTCCAGTCACATTATTATACACCAGGCGTGTTAATATAAAACTGTAGTCATTCTGCTGAGGTCCATGTTCTAAAAGTGATCTTGATTATTTTTCCACACTATCTTAGTGTAGTTTCACAGATGACACTGATAGTCCCCATTTACACAGCGAGAATAAATCCCTAAGATCATAACACTATGCATTTTGAAACCTGCAGATGACTTTCCCCAAGAAATTGCACAAATAAATCACTTGAAAGCAATAACAGTGTAGGAAAATTCTACAGCTCCAGACAATGTGCAATCAGCCAACGCACACTGTATATATTCCTTTGCCTTTATCACGTCTGACAAGCATACGATTTGAGACTGACAACAGAGACTGTCTGTTCATCAGGAACAGGGCAAAATTTATAGAAATACCTCTTGAAGGGAAGCACTCCAGCTGGAGTGCCACATCTCAATGTCAGTTCCAGACTGGTAATAATTTGTGCTCTATTTTCCTACAAAGCAACCTTTTCTTGTAAGAATATTCAAAGAGCTTTTGGACCTGAGTGTAAATGCTTCAGCTATAGTACTTCTACTAAAATGACATAGTGCAGCTACGAGGAGAACAAGCATGGATATAGCAAAGTATATAAAAGTACCTTTTGCCTCTAAATTACTGTGTTAAAAATGGTTTAGGTCAACTGGATGGCTGCCTAGCAAAATTTGCTGCTGAAACAGTCCAGTTTCTAATTTGGAGGAGTCAGATTCTGATCACATGCACATTGATGTGCGATTGAGAAATACTAACTACATTAGTGAAAGAAGCGTCAGATTTTTATTGAATCCAAGGTACAAGAAATCACTGCCAATAGCACAAACCCACCATTTTTACTACCGCTGCCAGCTGTGGGAATAAAAATTCAGCAGCTCAGCTGAGAGGCCAAGGACTACACTGCACTTTCATATCCATTGCAGTGATACCTCCCAGGCATTATCCATACACCACAGAAGAACTCACAGCCCCAGTGTGCATTATAGTTACAACCTTTGCAGGTAACAGCTTTCCCAACTGGTGATGCAAAAGCGCATCTCTGCTGCTTGGGGTATTTTGTTGTTGCATCTTTAGGAGGCTATAGGAAGGTCTGTCCTGCCTTCGCCTGCCAATACTGCCATGTGCGGGGTCCTCCCAAAGCCGGGTCCTTCAGGTGGACTCCACAACTGTAAAATGGCAAAAGGGCTTTTACCGGGCAACAAACGTACTGCTCACAGCAGCGAGGCAACTGAAAGGCTGTGGAAACCTCTCTTTGAGAGGAGCTGACTCTTGGGAAGCGGCTCAGTGCCCAGATTATTTCTTTGTGGGGTTCTCCATGGCACAGGTCATAGGTCTCAAATACATGTGCGAGCACAAAGGGGATTTGCCCTTTTGCAACACCAGAAGCAGTGGCAAGTGGAGAGGTGGCAGGAAAGGACACTCAACACTGCTAGCTTTGCACCACAAGGGCTTTCCATGGCAATCTTTCCCTGTGCTGGCCTGACGACGAGCAGCGAGCTCTGCTTCATCAAATTTGCTCGGGAGATGCTAAGAGAAGAATAAATATGCATGCTCTGGGTCAAATCCTGAGAAGGACTGTACTAGGAGCGGTACAGGGGAACACAGTAGCCTTGCCAATAAAGGAAATGACATACTGGGCAAACCAAAGGACCATTTAAAAAGACTCAAACTATTTGCAGACATCCTGCAGGCAAGGTCAGATGGCATTTGCAGGCAACAGGGAGGAATGGCCTCTGCAGCTGTAACCATTCAAGCAGAGGGAAGAAACCACCCTGGGGGATGCAGCACAGCCCCCCACATCTGCCACCATGGCCCTTGTGACTAGCTGCCCCGAAAACTGTATCTTTATGGCTACTGACACTGATAGATGGCAAAGGAGGAAATTATTGGCCTCAGGACCTAAGCTCAGACTGATGCATGAAAAACACCCACAGAAAATCACCTTATATAGCTGGAATTGGAATCAATAACTTATCAACACTACAGAGAAGACGGGGAAAAATCCCAGTTCTCTCTGGCCTGGTGGTTCTGCTTACTAACTAGGGCTATTCTGTAGCAGTCAATATTTTTGCAAACTGGATGTAATTCATGCACAAATACAATATGGATTGAGGGCGGCTGAGGAGAAAGAGAGATAACAGAACAAAACCTGTCCCTGGACAGCACTTGGGTTTGCAGCACCTCTATCAGGTGACGCAATTTCTTTCTCTGTGGCAGCCCAGAAAAAAAATGGTGCCACAAGGTCACCATGAATTGTACTCCCAAGGGGACAAAGAAGGGTTATCATCACTGGTAGGTGAGGAGAGACTAGAAAAATATTAAGTCCTGCCTTTGTGTGTTGCAATTGTTGTTATAGCTTCCCAATGTTATTTGATTTCTATAAGCAAGTATTATGCGGTGTCTGTTTTGAGAAGAAATTTTCTGGCATGCTTCAAAAGTGCAAAATTCACAGAGAATTGTTTTTTAAAGGAGTTAGTGTCTGAAAACTCTGTTTCATTTACAGTCTAAAGGAAAAACATAAATACCTTATCAGCCCTCAAATTGCATGCAATTTGTGCACCAGTATCAAGTTAAAAATGAATAATTCCATGCCTAAAGGAATCAACTCTCACTTTCATTTCATGTTGAGGGTCATTTACGCAAGTTATGTGTATTTATCCAGATGAGAAGAGTATAATACACACTCACATGGAAAAAAAAAAATCTATTTTTATAATTCTATGGAGTTTTCATATTGTCACACAGACAAATTGGTTCTATATTCCCGAGCCACACTGCATTATGCCAGGAAAAGAAGGTACATCCCTGCTTCACTCAGTTGTGGGGGAGTAGACTCAGTGGGATGGAAAAAAAAGAAAAATTGATGAAAACAATCCATTCTCAGATGAAGTTGTGAGTGGGCTCCAGGATATTTTGGTAACTTACTTGCACAATATACTGCTGCAACATGCAAAAAAGAAACTACACCAGAGTACTGCACGTATCACAGTTTTAACCCCATGCAAACCAAGTCACACATTTTGGCCACACTGTCCATCGGGATGGAGGATGCAGCGAACGAGCCGGGGTGTCCCATCCTGCCGCCAGCAGCAGGCTGACAGCCCCACGGGATGGCAGACAGCACGGCCCCAGGCTCCTCCACATGCAACCCCAATTGCAGCAGCACAGGGAAGTGCCACCCTTCCTTGCCAGCACGAAACCAAGGGGGACACGGCTGAGGCTTTGCACAGCCACAGCCTACCTCGGGTCCCTGCTCCTCATTTCTCCAATGTCCAAACTGTGGCTGGCAGTGGCCCAGGGCCAGCCCTAGGAGACATCCAGCTCCCAGGACTAATAGTTTTCTGCAATCAACAGTGGAACATACATTGCAAAACGTGAAGATGAAATAAAAGAAAATAGCATTTCTCTAACAGTGAAAAAGTGGATAACCAAAGGCTGTTGTCCCCCATCATTTAATGCAGCCTGAAGGAAACCAGTGTCACAGCATTAGATTACATTTCAACGACAAGATACACTTGGTGTCCTTGAAGCATGTGTCACCAGCAGTTGCCGTTGTTCTGGCTCAGCATAGTAGTGGTGCTTCGTTGTTTTACATCAAATCACAGTAACTTTAACTAATGATAAGCACTGGCTTCTGCAAAGAGCCCAAGAAGCAAGAAGAAAATTCCCACTACCAGTAACTATGGCATTAGAAATACATCAGTAGTACACAGAGAAGCCACATCTCCTAGCATTCAAGCACTTCACAACCTCTAAAGTTTTTAACCTCTCTACACCCAGGAAGGGTGGAATTACAGGCAAGGAAGTACTGCTTCCCTCATTTTAGAGACAGAAAAGTGAGGCACAGGACTACTGGATACCTAATGCATCTATATGTGTCTAATCGCCATTGAAGTTCATTGCATATTTGGGCCCTCTACAAGGTCACACTGGGCACAATGGGTCACTACTGTCTTTTCCCAGACCCCAACTCTTCTTTCTTCTATGAGCCTATAGGCAAGGAAGCAGGTTTTAAGGCAGACCAGAGACCTTTCAACAGCCTCATTCATGCAAGGGCCCCCTTTCTCCCCTCAGCTGGACCAAGCAGAAGGAATTTATCTAGCTGCTATGTGAAGGATCAAGGTCCCTTAATATGTTATTTCTTACCTTGTGGTAGGCATTTGTCTCCACACCCTGAGTATTCAAAGACAGCTAGATGAATCTGACTTAAGACCAAAATTCAACGCTGAGCTCAGAGCAGTATTATAACACTACTGGAATTCATTCTGGGGACCATTACATGTACTCAGAAGAAAAGGGGCTATACAAGAGCAGATTGCTCTCAGCCTTCAGCTATGAGAGAAGAGTGGTCCAACATTGACAGAGAGAAGGAAGTACAACAGAAAGGTGTCCAAACACAAATCTCTTTTCCAAAGTTTCCACAATGGTATTATTTGGCCCTGTGGGAAATATGCATAGATCTCATTTTGCTGAGCTTGTGATATTTTCTTTGACATTTGAAACTTATAACAATAAGACTCAATTTAATACAGGTATTTCTAAGCACGTACACCTGACATTTCTTTCAAAGTCATTTTCTTCTATTATTATCAGAATAACTTGTTATGTATGTGACAAAGCCTCTGCATCAGCACAGTCTAAACCTTACAAGAACAGGATCGTACCAGAATTAGGTGTTCCATATCAAATGCATCTTCGACAGACTCAAGTAAACAAGGACCGGAAGTTTAACAGCATCTGAAACTAACTGCAGTTGTCAGCTGATGTTTTCCAAATGAACCATGTAGTACTCTCATCCTTGGAAAAGCAGTGATACAGAGCCAGAGAAATTAACTGCATCCCAAGGGCTTGGGATTGAATGCTAAAAAGCCAAAAAAATTATCATGGTTCTTCCTATATAAAGATTCAAGAAGGTAGCAGTGAAAAATATTAAAGGCTTGTTTGGGGAAATTTTTGGAACCAGACAATTGCATAGAAGATAGCTCAAAACAGTAAAAATTATTAACATAGTAAAAATGTGTATATGGTTCACTCAGTTAACAGTAAAGTTTCATAATTACACTACCATAGTTACTCTTTGCAAATATCAGCTCTAGTCTCACCAGAAGAGATCTTCTTGCTCCCACTGACTTGAATTTATCTATTTATTCTAAGATCATATAATTTTGGAAAAATGAACAAACAGAAAACCCAAACAGAGAAACCCCCCCTCCATCTGCAGGATCACAGAGCCAGATCAGAGCCAAAGGGTGTCCCCCGCCAGTGGAGCATCTCTGCCCCCCCTGCCCCATGCTCCCCCTGGCCGCCCCAGAGCCAGCCCCACTGCCTGGCCTTGCTGGGCTGCGTGGCAGCATGCCAGCCTCGAGCAAGTACTGAACAGGACCTGAGTACTCAGTATTCTTTTGGTTTCAGTTCATCTTCTACAGAACAATGACAAAAAGCAGGCTTTTTGTTGTGGGGTACTTTCAACTGGATCAGGCCTACAAAGTATTACTGCAAAAAAAAAAAAAAAAGCCAAGCAGCCAAGGGAAAAAAGAAAAACCCAAACCTCACACCAACTAAGCCACTATGTATTCAGCAAGAGTACTGGATCCATACCCCATCACTTCTGAGCGGGGTGCCAGCAGAGCAGGTCATCATCTGCATGTGGCTGCAGGTTTCTCTCTGTTCTGAGCACCTCCACACACACAATGTGTGCGTAAAAATGCATGGTGTGGAAAGGAAAGCCCTGCATAACAACATATATTGGCTGATACAGCTTAACAACTGGCCGTGAAAACAAACAAACAAGCAAGCCAGGACTGTACTTGAGAAATGCCTGTTTGTCAACTTAATTCTTATCATACAGTCAGATCAGTCAACTGCAAACACAGTTACAGATCTCTGTAATAAAATATTAATAGCTCTTGTATACTGCTTACACAAGGTAATGTAGTAAAAAATGAACGTTGCTCACACATTTCCACATTTTCTCTTGTTACTGCTGAAAGCTTACGCCTGAGAAAGCCAGTTTACTGCAGCATTATTCCTTTTTTTTTTCCCCCAGGAGGTATTTTTCCTTTAAACCTCAGAGAATAATTAAAATTCCACACACAGGACAATGCTAAATAAGATCAGGGTATGCATTTCAAATGTAGCACACTAATGGCATTTTTGGACTCCGTAATAAATCATCCCTATTCTGTGCAAGCAGTAGAGTAAATGGACAAAGTCTCTGAAGTATACATCCCCATATATGAGTCCCATACCTTCACTCTGATCCTATCTTTCCACATCTCTGACTTGCCCAGACATCACGGTATTGTAGATACAATATTAGCTTTTTTTTTAAACACATACACCAATCCAATAATCTCATTAACTGCAAATACTGTAGGAAAGCAGCAGCCTGCTGATACCCACAAAACCATTTCAGCCTTTGCCAGGGCCAGTTGTCAGCAATAAGCAGCCAAACATACATTGCTCTATCTGATTCACTTTATCATTTGGTTTTACAGTTGCCATTTAGCACTGAACTGATAGAAGAGAAATGTTTTAACGTTCAATATGAGAACCGCTTATTTCAATACACTGAAGCTGCTTTGTTTTTGTACCTAACCTTTGGGTAATCTCATCTCTCCCATTGGTTTCTGACATTTATGTTTGCTCTGAGTAGCTGCAGTTTACCCTTCTGCAAACAGCAAGATCATGACTGGATATTTCCATTATCTGATAGGTTTTCTCTCAGCTTTTCTCCTTCCTTCCACATAACACTGGCACAAACCATTGCTGTGTTTTCTGTCTCCCATGTGTTAAATCACACTGTATCTACTGAGACAACTACAATTCTTGTTTCCTGGTTTGGGGCAAATCCCAGTTCTCCCAATTCAGCTTTGAGTTCAGGTAAATCCCAGCCCTCTGTTAAACCCTGTGAGGGTGAAATGGCTAGGCCTATGCTATGCCTGATAAACCCTGTCCTAGTTTGCAAGAAATCCTGCTGGGTTTACACATTAGACATTTCTTAACATTTCTTTCCTCTAGAAAGTGCTTTTGGCTAAACAAGGATAACAAATTATTTTTTGTTTTCCAGTTTTCATAACTTGTAGAAATGAAAAAAGGAATAAAACATTAAGGAATAGGGGAGTGTAGATGTGCTGATTTTCAGAAAGTTGCATAGATAAAACAGAATTTTTTCTTCCAACAGACGTTCTCCCAAACCCCCTTTAAGTTCAATTTTCTGCTGTACTTCCCAGATAAGCATTCAGTACTTCTTGGTTTCAGCTCATGCAATCAACATAAAATCAGCATTTAAAGGGTAACAATTTTCTAACACATTTTCTCTCTTCTCTTCAATAACTTCAGGCTAGAGCAGGTACTCCTCACGTAGGTCACTGTTTGGGGGGGCTTCACAAGGATGAATTCTTTACTATGGGCTTTTGTTACTTTACAAATCTTTACTATTGACTTTCATGTTTCTGTGGCAATGGAAAGGCCGTCTCTTTGGGGCCAGTCTTCAGAAAACTCGAGTTTATTTACCAGGGTGAGCTGAGCATACCAGCTGACTTGTGCCTTACTTTTGTGTTTGTGGGAAGGCTCCTTTGCTGCACCAGAAGCACCACCACCATCACACCAGCCAGCACAGCCCGAGGGCAGGCACAGACCCTGGTGGGGCTGGCATTCGTGCTGGCTCAGCTCCCTAAAGCTAGTGCCAAGCAGGCAGTTGGAAGCTGTGAAGTTTAGTCAGAAATTTTGATGGAAATTGCCAAAAAGATAACTAAAAGCTGCTGAGGCTTTTCTTACATCAGGGCCTCAGAAATTCCACTTACAGAAAGCTTAGAAGTGAGATCAGTGATTTAGGGAGCTGGAGAATTTGATAATAAGATAGCTGAGTTATCATGATTGTAACAGTAACTCCATCTGAGGCTACGACCACTGCCCAGGTCATCTCAACAGTTCAGGATGCGTCTGGTCTGGAGGATCTGGTTTAGAAATAGCTGTTAACTCTTTTGGGGAAGATCTCTATGGCAAGCCAGTGACATTTGTGATATAATGTTATTAAGGAAGCTCACTCACACAAAAATCCAGTTAAACAGAGAAATAAATGCACGCTCATTTCCCAAAGTACAGCATGCATGAGGTCCTCCCCTAATGGATGAGCCCCAAAGTGGGGGCTCATTCCAATGACTGCAGCACAAAGCATAGTTGTATACAGGACTTGGTCATGATTTTTGGTTCAGTACTTGGAGAATGCAGTGACCTGCTTTGAAGGGGAGTTAATCCATTAAATTAAGAATGGGAGACAAACTAAAATATGGTAGCCTTAAAACAATGTGAGAATGAAGGTGTGCCTGAGGTCCCGGTCATCTAGACACAGGCAGCTGCCACACAAGCACAAAATTACACAGACAAACTGGGGTGACAGTCACTCCAGTACAGCCTCACCCCATTGCCCACAGCACTGCACCTCTGGGGGTGTCCCCACAATGCTGCACCTCCAGGGCTGCCCACAAGCTATTTCAAACACAGAAAACCACACACACTCCTCCCGCGGCAATTCAGCATTTCTTTTTTGACCCCCTCCAGATTTCCTCAATCACCCACAGCTTATCCAGTTTGTGACCCAGCCTTACTCATTGTCTAGCTGCAGCACGTGACAGCTATAATCCATTTAACTACATAATACGGGTCCAAGCCACTTCCATTTTTCTCCCCTCAGAGGAAAACCTTCTCATTTAACCCACTTCACAGCTTATCCTTCTGACAACATAGCCACACTGCTTATCAGAAGGAGCAGAAAAGGCAGGAGTGAAGAAAAACATAGGCAGAAATAACTCTTTTTAACAACAAATGCCTGCATTTCTTCCAGAAATTTCAAATGTTATCACTGTCGTATTGCTAGGCATCCTGCTCACCTCCTTCTCCATGCAACTGTGAGCACCAGCAAGGGTACAGGTCTCAGAGGTACTGCACATAGCGTTGCTTTATAGCTGTCATTTCTGATTAAAAGCTGCATGTGTATCCCACTTGAGCGAGGCTGGATCTCTCTCCAGGACTGCCGTCAGTCCGCATAAGGCCTCTACATAAAACAAAAAGGAAAAAAAAGGAAAAAAAGAAGAAACGCTGCAGCTCTTTATGTTCATCTGGCTCAGCAATGAACATCTAAATATAAAATGTTTATTATCACTTAAGGTGAGCTCTGTGTCACAAGCCAACAAGTTGGCATCCTGCAAAGCCAGGCATATTGTTGCCATCCAATAGTTTGCATTGTTATGAACAAGATTTAATGGTTACACTCTGTATCTATTACCTATTTAAATTACTCTTCCAGCATGTGAATGTTAAGTGCTGGAAGAGGCAGACGAATGCCTGTACAAAACTACAGTAAGAAAAGAGAGATTCAAATGAACATTGTTCTAACAAAGTGTTTAACGGAAACAAGTAGCACCCCGACTCCATCATGTTTCACTCCTCTTTGCCGAGCCCGGAACCAGATGACATTGTTCCAAAACTGTTAGCATAGAATCACGTGGGTTGGAAGGGACCTTTAAAGGTCATCTGGTCCAACCTCCCCTGCAATGGAGGGAGAGCCCCATCCAACCTGACCTGGAATGTTACCAGGGATGGGGCATCTACCACCTCTCTGGGCAACCTGGGCCAGCGTTTCACCACCATCACTGTAAAAAGTTTCTCCCTTATATCTAGTCTAAATCTACCCTCTTTTAGTTTAAAACCATTACCCCTTGTGCTATCGCAACACGCCCTACTAAAAAGTCTGTCCTCGGTATGCCAGTAAATAAAACATTTCCATTCTTAAAATTGTCCTGTTTGAGTCTTAATTTACAAGACACATGAAAGCATTTTTATGAAAATCATACAAAATTGCGTCACCAAGCTGCTTTTGATAACTGTTTTCCCCATAAAAAGTTTCCTGCAAACCAGGTGCTCTTCCATATTTATTTTCTAATCTTTCTTCCATCTTTCAAACTTAAGGGAAAGAGATTCAACATTTTTCAGCATAATTCCAAGTGCCATGAAGAATTATTGCTCTGGGGAAGAAGGAGGACTTTCCTCTCAAATTTTTTTTTTTTTTTTAATTTTTTTTAAATCTAGTGCCCAGGACATCAGGACATGGATATCTTTCCATAGACTATTTCCTAAAGCTGAGTGCTTGGAAAAGTCCCATTATCAGGACATGGCAGCAGTGCTCAGATCGTTCTGTACCAGAGACTCCACCATCACCAAAAACTTCCTGAGAAATTTTGAAGGAAAAAAAAGTCTCTACTTTGTTTTTAAAAGACACCATTGTTGGGAGCAATTACCATTGTCTAATCACGCCTTTTATACCAGGCAATTTAAACTCCCTGTCATAACTGCAAACCAGTCTGTAATTATCCCTCATTTTTCTCATTCCCTTCCTTTGGTATAGCTTCTGGGAGTTCTGTCATTTCCTCCTTAGCATGACACCGCAGTTCTTCGCTGTGGCCAGCTCTAAGAAGTCATTTGGCAGCACATTAATGTCCAGCCTGTACAGAAAAGTCCGATCTCCCCGCCAAGCGACACTGTAAGGACATCATGCTGCTGTGGTCTATCCCCACCATGCAAGGAAGAAAAACAACCCCAAAACGTTTTACTATTTGGGGTCCCCCTGAAGACACGGAAGGGGGTCAAGACCGTGCAAGGTTAATTGCACAAGGATGGGTGTACGAGGGGTCTCCATACACAAAGGGATGACAGTCCCTTGGTACAAGCCCTAGGCACAAACATCCTTCACAGCACTGGGGTGGGAGGGAACAGTCATCAGTCAAGCACATCCTTCTGTGGATTCTTTAGACTGTACCCGGATCCCTCCTGTGCACCTGAACTGCTCCTCTGGAGCAATGATCCTCATAAAATGTAATGGGTCCCAGAGGCATGGAGTGGGAACAGGAAGAAGCAAACAAAAAATCCCAAGAACTTTCCAGCATGAACAACTGAAAAGAGATTCTTTGAATCACCAGATCTCTGCCTCCCTTAGATAGTTCTCCTAAACTACCAAAAAAAAAAAAAACCCAAAAAAACCCACAACAAAAATAAAACCCCAAACCAAAAAAAAACCAACCCAAAGACACAAAAAAACAACCAACCAAACAAACAAAAAAAACCCAAAAACACAGCAAACAAAGATCCTCACGTTCAGCCTCTGGTGACTAAGGACAGGGAATGAATTATGGGATGGCAGATCCTTCGCAGACGAAGGCCCCCGGCTCTCTGCTCTCATTTTATTGCACATCCTCCCTGCTGCTCCTGGCCCGGCAGTAGCCACTGCTGTGCCACTGCCTGCCATTGGAGAAGGGCAGCAGCCTATTGTAGGGCTTGGAGAGACAGTCTGACATGGAATGACAGTAATTCCCTTTCTCAGTTACTAATTGAGGTTGGTATTGCAATCTTCTTCTCTGACCTTTGGATTCTTGCAGCATGAGCATTACCGTACAAATGTCATAGCATCGTAGTCTGACCATTACGGGCTCTTATTTCACATGATCTGCTCCCAGCAGGGCTCGCTGTCAGTCCTCCTGATGCAGCAAAGCCATCTGCGGTAGCAGTTCCCCCACAGATTAACAGAGAAGCCAGGGAGTGGATCAGCTTGGTTTGGTGAGAGCAACTGCTAAATATTGCTCAACGCTTCTCCTCCCCAGCCCCCTGCTCCTGCTTTCGTGGGTGCTGTGGGCCCAGGAATGCCCACGGGACGACAGGGCTCACAAACCCTCCCCAGGACATGCTGGCTCTGGCCCTGTCCCGGACTTGTGGGAACGCCCCAAATAAATACTCGTGTGCGTGTACATGCCATTCTCAGGCACTGGGGCCACCGAGGTCCTCAAATGCCATGGGTCTCCCTCTCAGGTGCTGCATAAAAGGCAGAGAGGGACTCTTCTACAAGACAGTCTCGTAGATCATCGCTCCAACACCCCAAACAATTAGCTGAGGGGTGAGCTTTCAACTCCTCTGATTTGACACCACATAAAAATAAGGCACAACCATCATACCCTAATGATCGTCATGAAGAAAAAATTTAATTATTTTAAGGCCTCCCCAGCACTAAGTTCTAATCAGATAGTTCAGAAACTCAGGTTAAAAATAGGTAGAACTCCACTTTTTGTTCTGAAGCAAGTGCAATCATTTAAACTACTGTTAATAATATGTCATTGCCAGGTAGTTGCCCTCGCAAGATATCCGACACCTAATCTATTACCATCAGCTTGTATTCAAGTAAAAATGAGATGCAACAGCATTCAAAGCTGTATAGAGCTCTTTCAGCTGGATAAAAAAGCGTGAATGAAAAGCAAATACATATTTTCTTAGCTTATCTCAGTCTAGCTCATACCTCAAGGTCTGCATAGGTTGCAGGAGGTGATTTTTAAATTCCTACAGTCTGCTCAGAGTTTAAACTTTACGTTAACAAGAAAAGATAGATTTGAGCTACTAACACTGCAAGATACCGCTGTAATACGGCACCAACAGTCATGCCATTTTAATCAATGATGTTCCTATTCACTGAAGCGCATTTCTGATCTTCAGCCAAATCATGCAAAAGAAAATTGCATTCATACTCCCTGGTACTGCTGCTTCTCAGTAATCCATTACAGCACTGAAGCAGGTCGAAAACCCTTTCTCAAAGGCATTTCTTCTATCAGATCTTCAGAGGAAGGGCAGAAGCACCAAAATGCCTCACATCTCCAGCCCAGAGTCCCACCAAGGGTCCTTTACTCTTAACTGGGAACACTCACTGACCTCAGAACACCAGCAAAACAGGACAGCAGTGAAGCACCCTCCTGGCAGGAAAGCCTTCTTGCCTCCCCCAAAAAAATGAAGCCAGACCTGCCTAAAGCTGGAAACAAGGCTGTGGAAACATTATTCTCTGCAAACCCCAGAGAGCCATTCTCTGCGGAGGAAAAGCTCCCATCTAGCCGCCTGCACAGGCGCATACCTGGGACGGAGAGCAGAAATCACAATTTTGTATCTCAGACAGGGACACAAGAACCCCCTTCCCTGCCTGCTACCGATATTCAGCACGATGCCCAGACAAGGAAGAGACAGGCAACGTCTGAGAGTCTGAAGCATCTCTGATCATCAGAAAGTAGCTTTACCTGCACCCTGGGACCAGCAAGCAGTTGGCTCCTTCAGCACATAGGCATTTTGTTGGCAGGGAAAAGCTTCATAATCCTGAGCCTTTACCTCCAATTCAAATATTTCATTTACCAACAGCAAATATACTTAAGTACTGTTAGTACTGGGCAGGTAAACATCCAGCATCTTTAGAAGAGAGGCAATACAGCATGGCTGCTTCTGACTTTTTGTGTACTTTATGCTTAATACACTACCATCAGCCTACAATATGTGTACAATTTTGGTTCAGTAATTAGGTTTCTTCTTACAGTTGCATCTGGGAAGACAATCTCTTTGGGAAGTTGTCTTTTCTGCCAGTGAGCAATTAAAAGAGTATTTGTGGCAGGACATTTTTCTGTCTTCTATCATATTGGGTTTTGTTTTCTTTTTTTATACCTAACGTCTTGTTTCCAGCTTTTGTACCCACCTGTATTTGCACTGTACTTAGTCAACTCTAAAGCCCAGACATCACATATTTGCAGTCTTGGCAAGTTTTATGGGTTCTGACAAACGTGTAGCAGAATTTCTCACTGATCTTTCAGCAGGACCATAACCCTCAGCACCTCTAAAAACTTTTACCCCTAAATTCCTGTGTGCCATGCACACATTGACTGAACAGCACTCCACAAAGCACTGTTAAATCTTTCAGTTTTTGGGAAGTATACACAAATTTGATATCACATTGAGAAAGGAAAATTAGCTCAGTAGTAGAGACAAAACAGACAATAATTGGCCAGATGACAGGATTGTTTTAGGGTTATGGCAGATCTCTAACAGCACACAAGTCAAAATCTCAATGAAAACAAATATAAATCTCTTTTTGGACTTATGAGCAAGTGTGTCATCAAAACAGAGTTCTCAAACCAAGTCCCTAAACATTAAAAATGTTTTGGAGAAACATATTTGTTTTTTTTTCTCTCCTCTGAATGTTGCTTCTTTTCCTTGCAGTTGTGTCTCATTTTTAGCTTTCCCCTTTACCACAGGATCACAAGCCTAAGAGATGCCAATACTGTGACACACTCAGATTTCCCCAGGAGCTGTGGCATTAGCACCAAATGCCATGACACCCGTAAAGTCAGGAGAGTTGGCAGAACCGATAAGCAGTGGAGACACCTTAAAATTACCTTCTTCCAGCACCCTGAACTCCTCTTCCACACAAAGAATGAACCAGGGTTAAGGCAGAAGCTTTCACATTTCTCTCCTAATAATAGGAGCCATGTTGTATAGAGGAGAGGTGAGAGAACGATGCTCCCTGGAGGTGTTTCCAGGTCTCACAAATTCACAGTGGTGCTGCAATGCTGTATTTGGTTTAAATTCAGGTTTCTTACGCCACATGTGTAAAAGACAATCTCAGCCTCATTTAAAACTAGATACATCTCCAGAACCTCTGATCCATAAAGAACTTGAAAATACAGGAAATATGCACTTGCCAGTCCTCAGCATACACTGGAAAAACTATGTATTACTGTGTTTTTTTCTTGTTTGTGGGGTTTTTCTAAAGCATTGCTGTATGTTTGCAGAGGTTTAAGGCCAAAGTACTGTACAGCGCGCTTCAATTTCATTCTGAAGCAGTAGACCTGTATAAAGAACAGGAGGCAAAGCCAAGCCATTTTGCTGGGTGAGCTGGCAGAGAACTGCGTTCCCAACAGAAAATCACTCCCTACGTCCTACCTTTAAAGCCACTTCCACTATGGTGAGTCCAGGGAATTAAAATCTCAGTTAAGATCTGTTCTTACAGCATGCTTTTGCTTCCACGATGTGCCAGCTAAGCTCATCCGAGGCACCGTTCCATACTTATGTAAGCCATGGGCTGTTACCTGTCGTGCCCAATGGACATGTCCTGACTCGTAAGTGACTTGCGCACACACCTGCAGCAACGAGACTGTCTCAGACACAGACACACTCATTTAACTTGACAGCTACATCTTTAGCCCTAGGTAAGAGCTCCTCAGGGCTGGTATTTCAGACAAGAACAATTCCTGGGCATGTCTTTCCTCCGGGGAAAAGCATTTTTGGTTGAGTTTCTCCTTCCTCATTTTCCAAACGCTAATGGCCTCTGCTTAGAGCTGTTGTTTTTATGATCATGTTGTTCACTGCCCAAATCCCAATCCTGCAGCTCAGGATTGCTGGGACAAGCCCAGTTGCTGGTGGGTGGCCTTGGAGATGACAAACCCCACAGGGGCACACATGCTCATCCAGGACACACAGCGCAGGTTTGCATGGGCTCATACCACCTGTACAAACAATTTGTTCCACTCTGTTGCATTCTTCTCAAACTGCTCTAAGTTTAAACAGCAGTAAGATGCTTTTAGCCATCAAATAATAGAGGCTGTGAGCTCCTTGCTAGCAACTGCAGCAAGAGCTGTGTCTACTACTTGAAGTCAAATTTCTCTCTCCAGCAGGGGTTCCTCAACTTGCTCTGCTCTGCTGCATCCTGTCCAAATAGCTATAAATTCAGGTTATTGGAAGACACTTAAAGCTTTCAAGTAGCAAAGCTGAGCTCTGCTCCTCTCTGACATTTGCTTTCAGAGCCATGTAAGAACATGAAGGCAGCCTCCTGCAGGTCTTCCCAAATCCACTTTGCTCAGGTACCATAATGAAACCAGGAAGTGCCAGAGCAACTTTTACTGCTAACTTCCTCATGATACAAAATGCACCTGGTGTTTCTAATCCTCAGAAGTTGCAAAGGCAACAGTTGCCAGACCTACTGCTCTTTGAAATGGAAGACATGACTGGACAGCCCTGTTTAGCCTTACCTGTGCTTTAAACAAAGTTGTCACGTGAGCAACCAAATACAGCAGCTGATTTTATGAGCACTCATCCCTATGGTGTAGAGATGTGACAGGGGATCTGTTCACCTGTTACAGATTCAATTCACTGATACTCAATCTAGGCACGAAGCAGCCTTAAAATGGCCTAAAACATGCACTTGAGTTCAAACTTAATCTGGATGGACAGAGGAGTTTGTGGATGATGCTGATACCTCATGTGTTACTCAAAACTCTCCTGTGATGCCAGTGCTGAGCGTGCGCCTCACACATAACATGGGGGAGAGTAGCTACACGCAGCATGGGCTGCTGAGACCTGAGCACGGACATCAGGTGATCACAGAAACCAAGGAAACACAACAGCCACTTCACCACAAGCCAGAGCTTAGAGTCCAACATAGACATACATGTGCGAAGAGCAGAGCAGAGCAGGTGATCCTCCCTCCATGCTATCAAGCCTACATTAGTGCACAGTTTTAGCAAGCCTGATACTGACTTGCAAGGTGCCTGGTTAGCCATCCAAAATTGTCAGCTTTACCTGCAAACAGAGTGCAAACTCCAAAATGTTTCCCCAGACAGCCTTCTTTTAGCATTTCCTAGCTTTTTTATCATGAGTTTGCAACATCAGAATGTGCTTAAATATATTTGAATGCATCATATACAAAGTGCAGCAATCCAACCACTTTACTTTTATCCTCAGTGATCCACAGAAAGAGCACCAAGGATTGAGGTACTTCCGAGGGAAAAAAAAAATGCATTGGCATTGTTCTATTATGCTACAAGAAATAAAAAAGCCAAAATACAACACTTATTCCTAATCCTCCCTGCAAATCCTTGCCTGATAGCCTGTTGTCTGCATGATCCCAAAGGGAACATAAAACCAGAGCACTAAAGAGGAACAGAGAGAAAGATGCTGGTGGGATGAGAGAGGGTTTGCCAGGTGATCCTTCACTCGTCGTACCATTTGCTGGATTTTTCAGTTAACAGCTCTTGCCACTGCCCTATTCAAGTTCTTAAACTTTTTTTCCCCCCTCGGCTTTTTCAAGCAACCACGGATGTTTCATTGCCTGGGCCCAACATTCCGCTGCCAACAACAGGGCTACGCTGCACCCAGTGGCAGGCTGGAAGGAGTTAGGTTTGAACAGCAAAACCCTGCAGGGGCTTTCCTTTAGGCATTTGTAGTTCTCAGGGTCTCATTCTCCATGCTACAGCCATCAGCCAGCTGGGAAGCAGTGCCCAATACTCACCCTCTGCTTTCTCAGCTGTTTTAACTAAGTGGATTATGAGGATGTAGTGGTGGTCCCTTCCTGGCCCCTATTAAACCCTGACAGAGGGGCATCACAAAGTCCCCACAGCCACATGGCCCCTGGTCTGCCCGTCAGGTCTGCTGTCTGGAAGCTCTTTTGCAACAGGGAGCTAGCAGCACAGACAGACACAGGCTGCAGACTGAGAAATGTGGCTGTTTTCTCCCCTTTGCTTCACACTGGTCTTTATTTTGCTGCCGGAGACCTGGCAAACTCCCATCTCCTGT
Source organism: Ibidorhyncha struthersii (assembly GCA_013398815.1). Lineage (NCBI taxonomy): Eukaryota > Metazoa > Chordata > Aves > Charadriiformes > Charadriidae > Ibidorhyncha > Ibidorhyncha struthersii. The sequence goes on along the minus strand of VZSZ01002912.1, from coordinate 213,506 downwards.
GTCGCAGCTGCCATCTGCAGGCACCTGAGCTCCTGGCTGGGGAACAGCCTCTCCCTGGCATGGAAACAGGGGTGCATCTGGCAGCAAGGCTTTTCCTCCTTTTCCACCTTGCTCTCAATTTTTCTGCCTCCCATCTGTTCATCCCTTCCCCCCTTTCTGGTCTCTCTGCTTTCTCCATATGCTTGCACCGCTAACACCTATATTCTTCCTCACCTTCACATATGTCCGTCTGCTGATGCAACGGAGTTGCAGCCTAAGCTTTCAGCTACCACCAAGCATCGGAAAGAAATGCGATCCCTCATCCCTCCTTTAGCTCTCCCCCACCCTCAAGGATATCAAAGAAATTGGCTGCCAATGCCGCTCTCGTTATACTTCATTGGGACGCTACTATTTTGCACAAAACCATCAGGAAAGATCAAAACCCCCTAAATTAACAGGCGAATCCCTCCTGTCCTCAGTGCTTAGAGCTCCCTTTTAGCCCCATCATTTGGAGCTGCTCCCTAGTGTTGGCACCCCAGAGTCAGTAGCAGTGATTTCAAGGGGCACTTCACTGGCAGCCTCAAAAGCCTCTGAGACTGTCCCATACCTGAGGCCAAACAGGAGGGGATGCCCAGAAATGCAGCTCTCTCATCCTTCCTATCCCCTGAACCACCCCACTGATTAAATATCAGCCCCTCTCTCCCTGTATCAGCATGTTAAAGTTGCATAGCTCTGCTCTCTCATTGCCTTTCTCAAGCAGAGCATTTTTTAAATTATCTACCTAGCTTTGGAAGTAAAGCGCCTATTTAACAAGGCGCACACACCACGCTACCTTTTATCATCTTGTCAGCAAGCTGAGAGTGAAAACTGCAAAACATGATTCTGTTAGAGGGAACAGCTCGCTGTCGCAGCCCAAAACGTATTCAATCACCTTCTCTCCCTACTGCAAAACCCTACTAATAAAACATGCAGACCCCAAAGGGAAAAGCAGATCCCTTACCATATCATAAAAGCAAACAGACAAATACTGGCCCTATTTCACTTCTAACCGGCCTCCTTCACAACCAGACACATTTTGTGTGTTCATTACGCAACAAGCCTCCCCCTCCCCGAGCTAGTGTTGAAGCGCGAGACAGTTCTACAAACCTGCAGTGACAAATATTCTCATTTTCTGTCTCCCCACTGTACTGTGCACCTCATGACAGCTCTTCTCATAATAAATAACTCAGAAACATGGTAGATGGCAATTAAACTCCGTTATCTCGGTTTGCGATGGGGATGCCTTCGCTCATCTTCTAGCTTTGAACTGTATTACAGCAAAGACTTTTGAATTAAGAATTGGCAAAGGATAAAAATTAACATTTTGAAGTGCTTGTTTTTATCAGATAAATATTATCATGACTTGTGTTTTCAGTCCCTCTGCCCACTGCCTAAAAAAAACTTCCTTTAGAGGAGGAATTTGTGTCAATACCTATTGTGCAGGTTGGTATTGTCCAGGCTATCAGAAAATATTTTAACTCTAGAAAACAAAGTTGCGTGATCTTTGATTACCATGAATATTCAACAGAGGCAATGTAAAACCATGCTCAGCAGTAGCTCTGCTGCTTATACCTTACTTTTTGCATAATTCAAGACTTCCTTTTGATAGCAAATCAAGACACTGTGTGGGCACCGAAACAAACCTGAGATAGCTTGTGAGAGCTAGAAAATCGTTACCTAATCTAACACAACAGCAGGCAATATTCCTCTTCCTCCTCCATTATCTTAACTACGCAAGATAAGAGTCATGCTGAACACAACTACCAGGCAAGCAGGGTATCAGAAGAAATGTGTCCTCCCTACCATGTCCCCCAGAGCATCTCACAGATGACAACTTCTGCTTACCTACATGAGAATCCAGCAGGGTACAAAAAAGAAACAGGGAAAATGACAAAAGCATAAAAGACCCCCAAAAACAGCATAGGAAAAGGAGACCCACATGGCTTCAACACTACCCTCATTAAGAGAAATGCACCAGCCATATTAACTGTATGCCTTGCCACTGCACTGGACGCAAGCACCAAGGGGTGGGAGGACTCGCTGCTGGAAAAAGGCAAAAGAGATATTAAAGAGAAAAATATATATGTTCCCCTAAAACTTCTTTCCAGTAGGCAGCTATTACCTTTCCTCCGGATTTGAACACACTCAAATGGTCAAATAGCCTCATCCCTGCCAGGAGGCACATACTGCCTGCGTGCTGCATCTCCTTCCTCCTGGGGCTCACCAGCAACTTGGTGAGACACAGGGATGCTGAAACAGATGGGTAAAATGAGCAGAAGTGCAAATGTCACTATGAAGGCTTGAATTAAAACTGAAAAAGTACCATATTAAAGAGTTAAGAGAAACAACGTTTTAAAGCACGTCAAGTTTTGCAAACAGGTGCAGTTTTCTTCCATCATCATAGCATTTGTGTGCCTGTATCTGGATCCTCCAGAAGCCTTTGTGGCTCCATGGACACCGCTCACAAACTGCAGGGAACCCCACAAGGAAGGGAGCTAAATCCCACCCTCCTGGAGAAGCACTTGCCAAGAGGAAATTTTGTACTTGGATTCCTGCACAAGCTCATCGAGTCCAGCACAATTAAATGGCCTCCTCCATTACAAAAGCCCTACTGAACACAGGCTTGTCAGCGTGCAGTACCTCTCACTTCACAGTCCTCACCATGCAGGTCACTGCAGCCACAGACGGCAGGAGAGCACTAGAGACAAGTGTCATACAAACACAGAAACATTTAGGTTGGAAAAGACCTTTAAGATCATTGAGTCCAACCCTTAACCTAACACTGTCAAAACCACCACTAAACCATGTCCCTCAGCACCACATCTACACATCTTTTAAATACATCCAGGGATGGTGATTCAACCACCTCCCTGGGCAGTCTGTTCCAATGTTTGATAATCCTTTCGTGAAGAAATTTTTCCTACTATCCTATCTAAACCTCCCCTGGCACAACTTGAGGCCATTTCCTCTTGTCCTATCACTTGTTACTTGGGAGAAGAGACTGACCCCCACCTGGCTACAACCTCCTTTCAGGGAGCTGTAGAGAGCAATAAGGTCTCCCCTCAGCCTCCTCTTCTCCAGGCTGAACAACTCCAGTTCTCTGTCGTTCCTCATCAGACTTATGCTCCAGACCCCTCACTAGCTCGTTGCCCTTCTCTGGACACGCTCCAGCACCTCAATGTCTTTCTTTTAGTGAGGGGCCCAAAACTGAACGCAGTACTCGAGGTGGGGCCTCACCAGAGCTGAGTACAGGGGGACAATCGCTTCCTTACTCCTGCTGGCCACACTATTCCTGATACAGGCCAGGATGCTGTTGGCCTTCTTGGCCACCTGGGCACACTGCTAGCTTATATTCAGCTGGCTGTTGACCAACACCTCCAGGTCCTTTTCCTCTGGGCAGCTTTCCAGCCACTCTTCCCCAAGCCTGTAGCATACATCCACATCAGGTGAGCCAAGCAGAGCCTGAATTAATACCAAGAGAGTTTTAAATAACAACACTGTACAAAGCTATACTATAGCCAGACCCAGCTATACTGAGTTTTCACCCAGAAACTTCATCTCTCCCTTTGTGAGCCACAGCTGGCTGCAGCTCAGCCTGACTGGGAGCGATGCCGGGAGCCACCAGCCACACCCTGACCCCCTGCACCTGCACCCATCGCATCCCCTCTGCTAATGCAGCACCCAGGCACAGCAGCTCACTCACTGCCTGTCCCCAGAATAGCTGTTATGACAGGTTTATTCCAGTTTAATATTAAAGCCTAGAAGACTATTTACATAATTAAACATTGATCTGCTCTCCCTCTCTGCATGTGCCTCTCATTCATGTGAAATACATTAATTCAGCCTCTGCCTCAGGACAGAGGTCCTGTAGACGTGATGTGGTGCCTGTCCCCCATGGAAAATTCTGTCCATCTTTAGAATAACACGCAAAACTTTTAAAATGTAAAGCCAAGGTGACAGGCACGGGGCATTTCCCTTTCTACCAGGGAACAAAGGAAGACACACAAAGGGATTAGCCTCCAGGCTGGCATAGAAAAGGGGATATAATTGCTAGGCTTTGCTACTGCAATGTCCATAATCTTCAGCTGTGGGTGTTCAGACAAATCAGCATTCCCAGAATAAGCAACAAAATAAAAAATACCAAGCAAGACGTACTTTACAGAGCTGGCTTTCTAAATGTATTGTAAGCTAACAACAGTGGGCATCACTGAACCCACTTTTTTGCCAAATGGTATTTCAGAAAGTGTAATGCCCAAGCAATCCAAAGGAATTTTTTAATATTAAGTATTTTTAGAAACTAGAGGAACCTGCTTGACAAAAAGGAAAAGAGACCCTAAGACCGGTAACACAGATGGGCTACTGCCAGTCAGCATGCTGTCCCACAGCTCACTATCCTTCCTCGACTAAGCCCCAACAGGAACATCAGGGGGTAAGCAGTGGTTTTGTCCCCTGGAAAAGCAAAATAGGCAGTGGTCTGGGAAGATAACCAACAGTGCCACAGAAATGCAACCAGTCGCAGATGAGAGTCTGCAAAATCCCAGGGTGAGCCTATATAGCTTTGCATAGGCAGGGATGTGACAGAAGTCAACCCTCATCTAAAGGAGAATCAGCCTTAGTTTTTCCTTTGGGAGAGAAATTACACCAGTGATATTAGTGACAGAGCAGTTCCAGGTGCTCCTGGTAAAAGGGAAGATGCAATTACAGCCCCCCACAGGTGGTGTGGGGAAAATATTCTGAAAGTAATATTAAAATGTAAATGATAGTTCTGTTTCCCAGGCAAAATTTTTGCTTTTGCCACTGTGTTATTAAAGCAATTGAAATGGCGAGACACACGCACAGGATCTGTGCTGAGAGGGATGGAGGGAAATTAATAAAATCTCTCATACATATGGACACTCAGGGGAAACCAAACCAAGCAAATCTCTGTAACCAAATCAGCTGACAAGGAAAAACTCAGGGGATCACTCATGGCAACGCTGGCATCTGGGCAAAATTTTTCCATTCCAAAAGAGTCATCCCAAAGCCACTGAAGTTTGCAAATATCCATGCTCAGAGGGGCACTGCCACCCCACTGTGGCAGCAGCTGGCCTCAGCCCTACTGAAAAGCAGCAGCGGTTTCTCCCACTGCGCAGATCACCCAGGTAGGTTTCACACTCACCCACAGGCAAGGCATATCACCTTTGGAGCACCAGCTGCCCCAAACTGGGACTGAAGGCGTCCTCCGCTGCTTTCCTTATGCTTTGCAAAACCATGTGGTGGGAAGAGGATTTCTGCTCATGCCAGCAAGGGGCCAGAGCAGCTGCCGGGCAGGACAGAAACGCAGGCTCTCCATCAGCAACTTCAACGTGCAGCGCCAGCAATGCCACTTCAGGGAAATTTCTTCAGTGTATGAGATGTAATTTGGAAATAAGCAATTTCTCTATGTAAATTGCATAAAAGCATCCCACCGAATGCATGAAAATACCTGAGTGCTCAAATTAATTGCTTGCATGGGAGGCAACCGGTAGATAAATAGCCAACATTAATATTTTGAGTTCCAATTTCTATCTTGTGCTACCATAAATTATTTTCACATTTAAATAACAAACTTGTACTCAAGCTAATCAGGGTTTAACAGTTGAGACAATTGAAAAATATCAGGAGAATCCTATTTTTGCTGCTAGCACTGATTATTCTATATTTTCAAAAATTGTAATTGGAGGACTGCAACCTTTTTCCCCTAGCTATTACAGAAGAAAATTGCGTTGGGTTTTCTTTTTTCTTTTAAAGTCACTTTATCTGAAATTTTTACTGGGACCTATCAGAATATCTTTTGTCTGCATCAAGTCTTTTACTTTCCTTATATGAATATATACTGAGATCATGGCAAGTAGTCGAGGGTTTTGTTCTGCCTAACATTTGTAAAACTTGTTTTATCTTTTGTTTTGGTCCCTTCCTTAAAGGTCAGCAAGCATCACGCCTAATCTGACTTGTAATTACTCTAATAAACATGGCAGAATAGATAAATGCCAACACATTTAAGCATATAACATTAAATGCATTGCTTTCTGTTCCTAATGTACTAGAGAACAAGAAATGCAAAACTATAGCACTTTTCTAGTGCTGATAAGACAAGACAAAATGGAGTTTGTGTGTCTTTCAGCTGGCTGGAAAGGCCCTTTTTCCATCACAAAACACTCTGATTACTCCTCCCTGCTCTTCTTCAGCAATTGCAAAAGGACAGAATAAAACAGCTGTTCTGCACAAGCAAGGAAATAACCTAAGGTGCAAGAGGTCAGCTCATAATGGAATACACCTTGCATATCCGCTTCAAGGGCCTGCTTGAATTTTGGCAGCCATCCGTTATATTGATCAGATTACCTGATGACAGTAAAATCCAAAGGGTGCATATTTCAGAAGCTTCCATGGATGAAGCCAGCCAGGCATCACATCCAGACAGTGTCACATGCCGCCACAGAGCACAGCCTTGCCCAAGGACAGGGTCACCCCCTCCTAGGGGGGGAGCAGCACTAAATCCATAAATTTACTTTAATGAGTTAAGGTAAATAAGCCAAGGAGGAACAGAAGAGCATGCATGCAGGGAGCACAATGAGACTGCAGGGAGTCTGCGCAGCACCAGCATGGGGCTGGGCAGGAAGCAAGAGCTATCACCAAAATGAAGGGAAAGCCGCAGGGAGCTCCAGTTTGGCAGCTGCTGGCACCAAAAGCCCCTCTTGCCTTCTGCTTGTGGGAAAAGCAGCCCCTAGTGAGCATCTCAGCTGCTTCCCTCCTCATCCTGCTCAGACTTGGCCCTACAGTTGAGTGAGCTGCCGCAGCATCTCTGCTAGTCTGGGTTCAAAAATTACATGCTGGCTTCTCCACGTTCAGCCCATTCGCTGTCTAGTGTCCCCACATCACTCCTGATGTCCCCGTAAGGGTCTGCTGTCCCTGGGGTGCCATCCCCTCTAACTTGGTACAGGGCTGGACCACTAAAGCCCAGGCCAACAGCGGCTGCAACGTTGCATTTCTTGTCCAAGCTTGCTGTGTGCTATTTTCTCAGCAGGAGGGCAGCAGAATTTAATTTACATACTCTAAGAAAAATCAGGCAAAGAGCAGACAAACCTAACTTCTTCTGTAATGTTTCTTTGCTATCTGCGTCTGTAATCAAAATATAATTTTTCAGTAGCATTTGCATTTCTCCTGTGAGAATGGAGCATAAAAGCAATCCAAAGCCCTAACAAAAGGAACCACAGGTTTCTGTGTAAAAACAAATAGCTCTCATCCCACTAAACCCCACAGCTACCGCAAATCACTTGATACAGTATTTAATACAAATACCAGACTCCAGTCCCTGACTGAGTCAAGATAAAGAACCTATCTAAAAAAAATAACCACCATATATATCGCCCCACACATCAATATTAAGCGAAATGAAATAACAAAAGAAAATCATAATTTCCCAACCACAACTCTTGTCAGAGCCCAGCCTAAGAAAATTGTCAGCCAGTACTTGACTAGTACTCACATTCATTTTATTGAGCCCACTGAAGACTGCTGCGAGACTGTTAATATACCGCACCACTGCCACATGCCAGGATAGAAATAGCTAAATCAGCTCAAGACTGGTACATTGTACGAAATGAAAATCTCCTGTCAATCTAGGAAAAAACACAGTACTTTTCCCCATGAATATATCACATACACAAAGCCCGTACAGTAGGACCAGAGGCACATTAACTTCAACTTTAAATATCAGCTTTCTGCGCTATCGTTTGCGTTGGTGTGGTATCACCATTCTCCCTGCCGCAGCCACCGTTTGCTCAGTACAGGCGCAGAAACGGTGCAAACCCTGCTGGGCTGTAAGGGGTGGCCAAACTAGAGCAAAGGCTACTAGAGTTCGCTGCCAGCTCTCAACATCTGCCAACAGAGGTACCCATGCTATGGAGCCACCAGGTTTATAACTTGCTAGATCACTTTCAAAATGAAGATTGAAGTTCCCGACGGAGCCTCTGGAAAGCTCCTACCCAACCTGCTTGGGCTGCAGGGGTCCTGCTCGCCGCTGCTGAGCCCAGAGGTGGCAGAAGAACAAACCATGACCCACTGCGTGCCTCACCCACCTCTCATCACCTGCGGTACCAGCTGCGGTGGCATTTGACATGGCAATGGCACCTCTCCCACATATCTCTTTTTCCAGCTGAGTTGCACAGTTTGGGATACTTCACAAATAAAGACACACTTTGCATTGAACTTACTACATGCAAGAAGTTATGCCAAAAGGCTGTCTGTTACGGGCATGTCTCCATGCATGACATTAACTGGGATTCTCCACCAAGGGCCTGATCACAAGGGAAATACGCATTAACCTGCACACCAAAACTGGAATTGTGCAATGTCCTATACCATTTCCAAATCTGATGTATATCAGTCCCCCATTAAGCATCATTAAAACACGTTTACATAGTCTCTATTCAGCTATGTACGCACTACATCTAACTCATATTTTGTGGTAAGTATGCACATGCCAAATGCGGTATTTACACATTATTTAAGTTTTTACATATCCCTAAGAGCTGAACAAATTAATACTTTGATTAATTTAGCCATTTGCTCATATGCGATTATTTTCTAAAATTAATGCATTATTTAAATTTATTCAATAAAACAGCTTCTGGGGTGTTTCTTCTCTGAGTTGATTATAAGCTCTGAAGATCAAACATTCATAATTTGAGCTGCGTGGCTTTGATTATAATTGTTAAGGTAAATCAGAGGGCGCTCCAGCTCTCCCTGGATTGGACAAGTACAGGCATGCTCCAACACGCAAGCCAAATTTGGCACTCAGGGCAGGCAGCACAACCTTGACATTTGCTTTCATCAGACGTTCAGCCAAATAAATTCAGGCAAATGTTTGTGATAAGGGAATAGGAAGGGTCCATAAGTGCAGCTTGAGCTAATTCTCTTTAAACTGTGATTGAATACGTGCACAGAACACCTCTCTCCTTCCTGAGCCCCCTCCCCAGGATCCTCCCCAACAGCAGCATGCTGACAGTAAAACGCTCTATGCGCAGTCTGAGGTTTCCCATTACTCAGGAACAGTTATTAAAACGCATCTTGTTCTTTGTTTAATTTATAATATGCTCTCTTTTCTACATGCCCTAAATAATTGCTTTTTAATAGGTAATACAGTTCTACATCATACTGTATGGTAGTATTTCCCACTGGGAGGCTGGGACGTGCTCTCTAACAGCACTGGCTCCTGTACAGAGATTCGCCGACGCTCCTGCTCTGACCAGGAGCAAGTGCGCACAGATATATGGCTTGTAATCAGCACTTAGTGCCAAGGAAGCAGCACAAGGGGGAAAACCACATGGGAGCGCTTCGTGCCAGGGACGGCTTTTAAAACACGGATGAGTCCTTCACAGTCCAAACTATCTGTCGTCTTTCTAGTGTACATCTGAAAAACTACCAACAAAAGCAATTAGCTCTAGAGAAGTATTTAATTCCCAGCAATACATTTAAGTACTTTGCTATTGCTTTTTAATTGGAAAACATGCTACCAAGAACGTTTACTGCAGATTTTGAACTGACCCTGCCAGTATCAGAATGAGTCCCTCTGGGATTTTCACTTACTGTGGTACAACTTTATCAGTAACAATTACTACTTTTTAGAAACCGGTTCTTCTGTACTCAGCCTCACCTCAGAGCTCAGAAATAGCAGCCTTAGGTGTTTTGGAAAGTTTTACCAGCTTAATTATCACCCAGCACAGCATAACTTAAAAAACACATTGCCAGCTGATCCCAGCACATATACAGCACATGGGCATGTATATTTATACAATACATTTATACAGTTTATACAATGAGCTGTCTGAACCACACAAATCCACCCTTCTTTAAGCAGATTGTCTCTTTCAGATTCCCCATGGCATGCAATAAACATAAGTACATTCTTTATTAGGACTGAACCAGACTAATAAATGCACGTATCCTAAATGAGAAAGCACTAGATGACAGATAAGCCGAAAATACACAGAGCATAAGGGACAATGGTCTGTTCATTACTTCTTTGCTAAACCTTGAATTAAGATTTTCTCGGTGACTAGAAACCAGACCAAGGTTGATAAAATCTCCTGTATTTAAGTTAATTCAGATCTGTACAAGACTTTTCTATGTAACTCACAGGACTTCAAAGTCCTACAGTTAACATACAGCAATTAACCCCTTTCTTAAATTCAAATGGACATAGTTTTTATTGCAGCAAACGTAAGTAATATACCCCTTAAGTTACTTAACCAGTTGGAACACACTAAATAAAAGCGGAATTCAATGAGCATTTATAGAACAGTGTCAATGCTGCAAAACAACCACCAGAAACCCACCCTGGGGGAAAGCAGTGCAGGGCATCCCAAAGGGAGCAGGAAGTGTCATTACAGTTATTGAAGACATTACACCTAAAAGGAACTGACAAGTCCTTAAAAATATGGAGTGTTGGCTTTAAGAGAAAGCTTCTTGCAGAGATTCACATTTTTGCCATATGCCAAGCTACTGTGGAGATGGGAAATTTAGGGGTTTTTTTTGTTTTTTTTTTAAAACTTAGCCCCTACTGCCACCTGCAGTTCCCATAAAATGCGCTCTCTGATTAAGTATTTCCATTTCTAAGCAGAAGCTGCTGAACACCCCTGGGTACAAAACTGGGGTGCCCTCTCAAACCAGGCAACAGGAAGGATTGTCCTTTCCACAATTAATATTTAATTGCTTTGTGCTTGTTGTATGAGAGCGGGCCGCATCCTGCTCTCACATGCACCCCCAAAACCTATGAAAATGCCACCAAACGCAGTGGGGATACAGCCTAGAGACCCGCCAAGTTAAAGCTCTGGCCTTGCATTTTTGCTGTAAATGCATTTTTTGTGTAAATGAATTGGGCATATTCAAACATGCAAACCCTGATGGCAAACAGCATCTGTGCGCTTCTCAATTTCTTTCTCTGGCCTTACCAGTCTGGCATGAGTTTTGGCAGGCCATTATCTCCTCTGCTGCACCCCTGGGAGCTGCACTGTGCTCCTTGCGGCTCTCCCCTGCCAGAGCCAACACGATGCTGGCCCAAAACCACCTGTTGGAAATAATAAACTTAAAATGAACCAAAAATGCTTTTTAAAAATCGCTAATATATCTATATGTAAGTGATCCAGTCATTGCTTCAGGTAGACACAACTTAATATCTAAGTGTGTATACGGGCTCCTGTATGGTACAACCTGCATTTTGATTCCTGAGGTGCCTGGGGGACAGCGAGCAGCTCCCTGTGACCACACACATGCTGGAGAGCACAAGAGGTCCCAGCAGCAGTCAGTACCAGAACATACTCTTTGAAACCCCATCACAATTGTGTTTTAGAGGTCAATTAAGCATTTCTCTGTGGCAGGTTGACCATGACTGGCTGCCAGGTGCCTGCCCAGCCACTCTCTCATTCCCTCTCCTCAGCAAGGCAGGGGAGAAAACATGGTGAAAGAGCTCGTGGGTCAAAGACAGATACAGAGGTGGGAAGATCCCTTACTGATAAAGTAAAAGGAAAAGGACCTGGGGGTGTTGGTCGACAGCCAATATGACTGAGCCAGCAGTGTGCCCAGGTGTAGATGTGGTGCTGAGGGACATGGTTTAGTGGTAACTAGATTAACAGCTGGACTTGATCTTAAAGGTCTTTTCCAACCAAAATGATTCTATGATTACCATCACAGGTGAAACAGATTCAACTTGCAGAAAATTAATTTAATTTCTTACCAATTAAACTAGGTTTTGATGGTGAGAAACAAAGATAAATTATTCTCCCTTGCCCCCTTTTCCCCACCTCATCCTCCTTCCTTTGCTCCCGACTCCTCTGCCTCTCCCAGCTCCTGGCGCTGTTTCCCCCCCACCCTCACCTCCACCCCCCAAGTTGCCACCCGTGGGGCTGAGGGGCTCGGGGGGGGCTCAGCCATGTGGCCACTGGAACTGGCCGTGCCCAGCCTGGCCTCATCTCCTCACAGAGACACCTCAGCCCTGCTGCTGGCACGGGCACCCTCCACATTCCCAATGGCAAAAATCAGGAGTAAAGCCCACACGTAGAGTCTTCAGATGCTCTCTTGGGTGTGTGATCGCACGTCTTGTTGCTTTAGGAGCAATTATGAAGTGGCGTTGCTCACATGCATTAGCAGCACCATCCCCCTTGAGACACCAAGGGCAAAACCACCCTCTGGGTTGGTGCAGAAGAGGATGAGGCCAAGCTGCAGTGCAGCCATTCCTGCTCACCTTCACCGCCTACTACAATCAGCTGCCTTTACTTTATTTATTTCTTTTCCATCCCTCCTCTCTCCACACAGACAAATCTGGTAATAATCACAACTGAACAAAAACCATCTGCAGGTTTTGTTCATTAACCACGTACTCAAAGCAGAGAACAAGGCTTCACAAAACCTGCTCGTGCATAAACACCCATTTTATGGCAATTTACTTTGTGTTCTCAAGTAATTTTCTCTCATCTTTTACTTAGCCCTTTCCTCAGTCATTAAGTGGTTTCACTGCAGTTTCTTCAAGACTTTCATGCATTTTATTGTACTTCATCTTTCCCCCCTACCATTTAAGCAGGCTTTGGGCAAGCGTAACCTTGTGCTTGCTCCACCACTAGTGGAGCTGCTCCCAGAAACCTGAAGGCAAAGGTCTCACCCAGAAGCAAGCACCAGCATCCACACCCCACCACCAAAGCTCACCAAAACCAGGAGGCAGCCTCCCCAGGAAGGGGCAGGGGGAAGGAAAGGGGGATCGCACACTGTAAGTGAACAACATTGAAAACACTAATCCAGCTGTCACACACAAAGGCAAGTTACTGTCACTGTACATCACCTGGCAGGTGAAGCCACCAGCCAGGACTAGGGAGGAAACCAGAGGGAGGCAAGAGCAGGGATTTCATTTGAAAGCAGTAAAACGAAGCTCAAAGATCATGCCTGTGCCAACAGGAGTCTCTTCAAAAGCCACATTTTGAGACCGTCCTTCCCATCCCATCACACAGTCGTTTCACAGTCTCACTGCATATAACACAATTATTGTATAGCGGAAAGCAGAGACCAAAACCACCAGAGAGATTTATTATAAACCTAAACAACTGCAACCCGCCTGTGAAGGTGGCAGCCGTGTCCCCTCCAGCGCAGAGGTGAGGCACCGCTGCTGGCACAGCCGGGCCGCCGGGCCGTCACCCCGACAGGATGGGACCGGCAGCTCAGGGGGAATCAGAGGCCAGACAGCAAGGTCCCATCTGGATAAACAGTCTCCCTTGATGGATTTTTAAAATTCATGTAGAAAAATGTGGCTGTCTAGAGAAGTATGCTTGACTGGGGGGGGGG
>VZSZ01002912.1:184521-196294 GCA_013398815.1 Ibidorhyncha struthersii | reverse complement strand
ACTTTAACTAAAATCTGTTATTAGTAATTATTTTCCTTCCTTCCTGGTAGACCACTGGGACTGAAGATAACAAATTGCTATGGATCTCAATTGGCTCTTTATTAAGACCATGATTGCAGGAACCCTCCTGCCACCAATTTTACTTTTCTGTCATACATTCTTCAACAGAGACGATTGACTGCTGCAGAATTCTCTGCTTTTCCTTGCTTTTTCATTTCTAAAACTCATTTTCGCCTGTCGTGGGGGGTTTGGTGTTTTGTTTGGGGTTTNTTTTAAGAACTACCAGATCCAATGGAAAAAGTTACCTCCAGGTGAGGAGCAGGTAGAATTGATCACCCCCTCCAAGCAGCTGACTATTCTCAGGCAGAGAAGCTGCTGGTCACAAGATTTTTTTTGAGCTGTCCCTGCATCTACTTGTACCCCAAAGGCCCCTGAGGCAGCGCAGCACAGGATACACACGCACATGGCTCCAGCAGGAATATTTCCATTTCTGCACTCAAGGGATGCTACAACAGCTGGGACAAACTCCACAAACTGCAGAAGTAACTTTATCTGGAGCTAAATACCAAGAAATTGCTCAGTAAAAGCACAATCCCTAGAAAAGCTCGGGAATTTGGCAAAGCGGAGCAAACCAGCAATGATAAGAGATGCCTGGAAGGCTGCTGACCCCATCCCACTGCAGCTCCTGTGCCAGGGAGCAGGACCATTGCAAGGGCTGCAGGAGGAGGAGCTGGTTTCCAGCTCTAACCCCAACCATCTGAGTCACCATACACACACGGGAATCGGTCAGGAAAATCTCAGCATTCGAAACACCCCTCAAATCCCATCCAAGCAGCTTAGGAATTCAACACTGAAGACCCGCCCCCTCTAGTTAGAGGGAAGCCTGGGCAGTAATTTTCTCAGACACAGCCAGAGATACGCTCCTGCAAGTCAGAGTGGTCCCTCTGACCCCGCACACAGGCTACAGCTGCCGGTCTATCAGCAGGTCTTGGTACAAGTAAAACTGGACATATGCTGAGGGAGTTTCTTTACACACGTGCTTTGAGCCATTTCCTTACCGATTTCGAGGCACACAGACAGATATAAAAATGAGAGCCCTGTAAAAGTGTCCACTCACAGAAATAATTGGAACATTTTCAAAAGAACAGAAAGCAGACAATACAAAATATATAGCATTAAACTGCTGGGTCTCTCTTTAGGTCAAGCATTCCCATTCGCTGTCATTATTCCTGATCATTGGTATCTCCAGAGGAACAGAGAGGCAACGAATCTCAAACGATAAAAGGACACAAACATAATCCAGTGACAGACTGCTGAACCGTCATATCATAGCCTTGAAATCAAGAGATCAGGAGGCCTTAAGAAAGGACTGGACATTTGTATGAGCAACAGCATACGCTATCATAAGGATTTAATAATGGTTTGAAACAGATTAAATACCTCAGAGCTGCAGCAGCAACCTGGTGGAAGGAGATGGGCTTCCCGCAGCAATGTTCAGAGCCAGCCGTCACTGAATATTGACACCAGCGTTTATAAACCTGACCAACCATGATACGGGGGACGGTGAAAAGAAATGGCAATTTCTTTCAATCTGGACACATCTAGAGTAACTTCATTTCGTGTACACAGACTCTGGTTTCCTTAGGTGTGCCAGCTATATGCTGCAGTCTCCTTCACACATCAGTACAGAGAGATGAGAATTCAGTCAGGCTCTGCATCACTGTGGATGGGACAGCAGGGAAAAAAGTTCAGAGGAAGGTAGAAAATTATGCGAGTGAGGCTGTGACAAACAAGAAATGAGGTGTTGCACATGCAGAATCTCTTTGAAAAAGAGTAAAAAAACCCATGTAATAATCACCAGTTTTTCCTGGAGCCTTTCATGACAGGGACACTTAAATACTGCCAACTGAATGCTGGCCAACAAAAACCCAGGATACAAGTTTTCAGCACAAGTGACCGAAGTTGTTAAAAAAGTTAGAGTGAGCCAGTTTGTTCAGCCTTACCTGTCATTAGCATGAGTAGGTTGCTATTACATGGGAAGATGTCACATAAACTGTATTTCACATACCTCTTTTCTTAGGTGAAAAGCCAAGAAAAGCCATCAGCCCACACAGCTTCAAATCTCTTTGGACCGCTGTAGGAACCCACACAGTCAAACCAGTTCAGGCAGAGCCATACTGTGCTTTCATAAGCTATCAAAATTGCTGCAACAAGCTTGCTTTCAGGTTTATTTATCCCAATACCAGCTTGTTTCCTAAACCAGGTGACTACCCAGAGAAAAAGTAGTTCATCTAGTACAGGAAGTACTGTAAGTATGGAATAGCAAGTTAAAAGGAGCCTGTCATAATTCAGGATGACACCACAAAGTGTGCAGGAGTGGGAAACTGTTGGATTCCCAAACCTCCTCTTCTACTTTTCAGCCACATTCTCCTTCCCTTTCCCTCATATAAACATCTCCAGCTACTGTGGTCTACCACCCTCCTCATTTGGACACAAACAGTACTCCCGCTGCACGTTGTACCCCACACATTTCTTTACAGATATGGAAGTCTTGGTAAAAACAAATTCTGCTACTATAAGAAAAGCTCATCTCAGATTTACACAGAGTTTGCCTGTAGCTATATATCTGTCCACTATTTTCACTAATTTAACTCCAATGGAAGGATTGCATCTATCAAAAATCCTCTGTAGGACATTGCACATCTCCTGTAGCAAGTGATACAACAAAAGATGACCTTTCCAATGAACTGCTGATAACTCACTGCATGGAAAAAATTAGATCTCTTGCATGCTGTAATACACAATACAGTTATTAGCCTCAAGCAAACTAAAAATTGAATGGCAGAACCAGCTGGTTACAGATGGTAGTGTGAAAAGTTCACCTCCTCCTCTCTCTGCTGCTTAGCTGCAAGAGTATTAGTCAACAAAGCAAAGGATTATTTGTACTTCACTCTGCTCAGATTAAAAAGGATAAATTCTAAAAAGGAATCCACGGCCTTCACTTCAAAGAAAAACATACAGTGCTCCAACAAAGGAGGAAACAGCTCTGATGAAACATCAAATGGGATAATGAAAAAGATCACCAAGATGAGCTTGAGATGAATATTGTGCAAAGTTTACTTTCTGGAAAAAGGAACTCAAGCCCTGCCTTTATACCCAACCTGATTTTTAACATGGTGTGGGGGTGTCATCACTGGTTGATGACAAGGTAAAGCCGAGGATATGTGCCAACCAGGCAAATGTAGATTCAGACAAAACCCCATTGCTTCTCCATGCTGAGTCGGTCACCAGGAGGGAAATGGAACAAAACGTGAAACCAGATACAAAAGATGGCATGAACTGGAGGAGCAGCAGGAAAATATTTTTTAATATTTACAATTTATATTCTTCCTCTGACAAGGGGAAAACTGGGGCTTAAGCAAACCTAACCAAGGATTAAATGATAAATATTGCTTAATGACAGGGAAAAGGTATTAAAACATAGGGGGCATAAATGAACGTTCCAACTTTGCCTCTGCTCAGCACTCTTACCACCCAAGACAAGAAAAACAACCCAGCACTTCTTGGGAAAAAACACAGTAAGATTAAAGGTTAAACACAGAAAGGAGTGAAAAAAATGAAATCAGTTCAGACTTCTTTCTGGACAACCTGTCAGTATCACACATATATTTACAGACAGTGCCAAAGAGGCCAAGTATTTTTTTTTTTATTTAGCCTTGAGATTTGCAGCTGAAACATGATAGAATTCAGAAAGCAGCAGAATTTTCTCAAATGTTGAAGTAATTTGCATTTTGGCAGATGGACCACTCAGAAGATTAGGAACTGGCTGGATGGTCACACTCAAAGAGTTGCGGTCAAAAGCTCAATGCCAAAGTAGCAAGCAGTGATGAGTGACGTCTGGATGGCCACTCCAGATCAGATGATCAGAGGGCTGGAGCACTTCTCCTATGAAGAGAGGCTGAGAGAGTAGGCGTTGTTCAGCCTGGAGAAGAGAAGGCTCCGGAGAGACCTCACAGTGGCCTTCCAATACCTAAAGGGGGACTACAGGAAAGATGGGGAGGGACTCTTTATCAGGGAGTGGAGCGATAGGACAAGGGGTAATGGTTTTAAAATGAAAGAGGGGAGATTTAGATTAGATATCAGGAAGAAATTCTTCACTGTGAGGGTGGTGAGACACTGGCACAGGTTGCCCAGAGAAGCTGTGGCTGCCCCATCCCTAGAGGTGTTCAAGGCCAGGCTGGATGGGGCTTTGAGCAACCTGATCTAGTGGGAGGTGGGTTGGAACTAGATGATCTATAAGGTCCCTTTCCAATGCAAAACATTCTGTAATTCTACGGTTCTATGAAAAAGACTTCAAATCAGTTTAAAAACAGATAAAGAAATAAAGGCCATTTCACAACCAAGTTCTAAAGCACTGAAGACACAAACAGATGAACAGTGCAGATGCAACATTATAATCAAATTTCTACACACACATAAAGCACTGGGGAAGAGCTGGAAGTGATACTTAAAGATGGGGATTGTGACCTAATGTGTATAATTAAGCCACTTAAATTAACTCAGCTCCCTTTGTTCTTTCTTACAGAGAAATGGAAAGCAATAGATAGTAGTCCCACACTGAGTAAAGAATTTATTAAGGCATTCCTCCCGAAAACTGGTTTGTCTTCATTAAAATAATGGGAAAAAGAGTTGCTCTAAGTGAAAAATTTCTAATTCTACAAAGTCAAAAGCTTTCAGGGAAGATATCTACTCCAAAAAAGCAGTTATTTGACAAAAAATGCTGGCTTTTGTGATTTGCTGTGACACATGTAGTAATGAATGACACAGATGGTTTCTTAACTTTAGGACCTTGTAAGATGTAATGCATAGATTACATTAGTCCAACAAAATATTTCTAATAAAGCTGTGAATAATTTCCTCATTTCTAAACATATAACCGGAAAAACATTACTTTTTTCCAAATAGCATCTTTTTTATCCGGCAATAACAAAATGCAGCAAGGATATCTAAAGTAAAAAGTCAAACAAGATGTTATATTGAATTGAAAACATAAGAAGCTAAAAAGGAAGTCGATGTTTCCGTCCATATTCTCTTTTGAGTCTTGGAGACAAAGTACCAAACCAGCTTCCACATTGGCCTACGCTCACAAAAATAGCTGCAGGTGCTATGAGTCATGGCAGGGCTGTTGAAAAGATCATTAACTTCTTTTCAGGACACACAGCTTTCTGGTCATTGATCCACCAAAGTCACAGAAGTCACCCCAGGCAAAGAATTCATTAATTCCAAGTCAAATAAAGTAGAAATAAGCATGTTCAAAATGTAAATGATCTTTTGTTTCCCATTTTTCACATAATGTGGAATAAAAGGCAGAGGAAATATACAGCCTGATACATGTGGCAGGAGGGAGAAATAGACTCCCAACACATAAAGGTACCTTTATGATCCTCCTGTTCCAGAGTCTTGTCTCTGCTTTGGGAATACAACTTTATATCATTCTATTTCTTATTAAATTTTATTTCTTGTAATAAAAAAAATTGAAGTCAACAGTAACAAAACTTGGTCTTTACCATATCCCTGCTGACCCAATTATCCTTTGAAGAGGTATAATCAGTCACTATGGTTATAAATGTTAATGCAAGGGAAGGCATTAATGTTACTCAGAAAAAAAGAATTCACAAATCTGAATCTGATTTTCACAAAAGCAAAACATTACAAAAATGATGAATAAATAAGTGATCAGAAGATAAGAGTTTGCAGCATATCTATAGGCTGTTTGTCATCAAGCTTCAGCCCCAGAGGTTAAGTAAATACACATGCAATCCACCTTTACGTCAACATTATCTAAGTGCTGTTCCGATTGCTAACTGATTTTTCACCTTCTGGGGACCTGATCAGGTTATTTGTAAAGTGCACGTGGACTGATACACCTGCACACAGCCCAGGTGTCAGTGAGACATCCAGGCAGAGCAACGTGCGTGTGCTTATGTGTACACGTGCATGTATGTATAAGTGCACATGCACTTGCATGGGTGCGTGTTCATTTGCAGAACTATTATTTAACTATGGATACTGCTCAAATTACAGAGGCCTTTCATTAACTTTTCCTATCAGATGCCAAAATCAAAGTGATACAGGTATTCTTCAAAAAGCCTGGGTAAACATCCTGGAAAAAGCAGCACTCAATACAGATGTTAAGTCATTTTCTTTTTAATAACAAAATTGTGTTGGCCATCAGAAACCTGTAACATTTGTGATGCATTTATTCCAACAGAAATACATTAACTGTAAACCGAACATCTCCCACCTGAAGAATTTCCAATTCATATGTGAAATGTATTGGATCACATATTATTACATATATTATACAATATGTAACTCAATTTCTAGTTCCACATGTACAGCTAGAACTTAATAACCTTTGTCTAAATGGTTAGTCATCCTCTCCTTTAAATGCACCTCTTAAAGGCCTGACATCATTTTCCCAATATAGTACTATTTTTAACTTTACGTATCTTTTCGTGTACAACTGTATTAAAAACTACTTGCTCCCACAATAAAAATCCATTTATTCTCCTTTCAGATCTCCTGTTCAGGTTTTTATGCTAAACATACTAAGGCCAACAACCCATAAAAATCTTTGGTCTCTTCACACCATGTGAGGTATACCATAATTTAGAGGCAAAAAACCCTGTAGAGAAAATTAGCATATACAGGATGGTGTTATTCTTCGCGATTACAGCTTGCCTGAATATGTAAGTCCATCTAAATTTTAAATTATACACATCACTTCAATTACAACATTATAGCTTAAACTGAAGCTAGCAATTACGTTTTGTAAAATACATACTTCATTTTAAGAAGCCATAGAGAAGTCCAAACATCCAAAGTATGCTTTTGTTAAGTCATTAAATTAACTCACAGATTTGTCACCTCTTTTCTCTCAAGCTTTGATCAACTTCTTCCATCTTCTCAATTTGCCTCCACATAAAACTGTTCAACAAGCTACAAACAGCATCGTACATGAGTCCTCCGACATTTCCTGTCAGATACGCAGAGCAAGACTCTGCCCTTCAACTGTTACAGCACCTTCTCATCAGAGGCTTCATTTTTCACCACAGACAGGCCTTCGGAAACTTAAGGGTTTTCTTTTAACCGGTTTGCCTGTCAGACAGAAGAAAAATAATTAGTGAAAAACAGTTTACGTATCTTATTTTTCTTGTCCTATTTTATAGGCTAGTGTTAAATGTGAAAACCAGAATTCATTGACTTTTTTTTAAGATTAGAACTGAAATGATAGTCGAAAAGCTTAAAAATTAAATGAAAAATTATACTTTTTTCCATTTCCACTGAATGCAGTATTACTATGTATTAGGCATAAAAAGAAAATGTAAGTGTGTGTAGTATGATTAAACACAATAATTACCAGATAATTAACAAGTTAGCATATCAAGAAAAACGTAAGAAAATCATATTCTTATATATCTACATATCTACATTAAGCCTGATAGTTCTAAGCTGATAATTCCTTTCGTACAGGAATTCCGCTCCCCTCTCCTTCTAAAACCTAATTCTTCCAGGAACCCATTCCTAAACTTAAGGGATATACTTCACATTTTCTATTCTATTACCTGTCAAACAAAACTTTCGTTTCCCACTTTGAAAGTTTTATTTAGTGCATATCAACAACAGGAAAACACATTAAAAGGCTCTAACCCAGGAGCCTAATGAAGAATAAAACACTTCCCCATATATATATATTAATTTTAGATTATGTTCCACTATAAAACATGACAAAAAGGCACAATCCAATGTATGAAAAATATGCCTAGTTGTTTTCCTGTAAAAGCACAGGAATGTTGCTGAATGTATTGTCCCCGATTAGTTTAGGCTGCCGTTCTAAAATTTGTTTTCCTTTAAGAAAACAAAATAGCATTCATTTACATAGAATTTAATACATACAAGGTAAAAGTTATTAGCCTTTTTGTCTTTAAGAGCCAAAGAGTAAATTTAATCTCCACTGAATGTGACAGAAAGATGGCTTTAAAAGCTTCGTGCACACATTCCATCATGCACAGTCTAAGTAATATGCACTAAATCATGGCTTGCATAACAGAGGCGAAAATAATGCAAAGCTACAGCAAAAAAACCCCAAAAATGTAATTACTCTGCCTCTTCGTCTTTAAGCAGTTGGTATTTGGGACTTTGGAGATCTTCAATGCTCTCAGCAATTGGCTTATTTAGTGTTTCTGGCAGAAGGAGAGTCAGGAATCCCGCTGACAGCCCACTGATTCCAAACACCACGAACGGTACAGAAGGACTAAGAGACTTCTAAAATTAAAAATCCATAGTAAACACCAAACATTGTTTCCTGATCTTAAAATACATGAACCATGTGAACTGCAGTCAAAACCAAAAGGCTACAACTTTTCACTCCAGCAACCTGTGCAGTTATCCATATACTGGTAGAACAAAGAAACCCAATGAACATCATTTCACAGAAAGAGCTTCAGAAGAAAACTTTGTTTATATTTAAAAGTACTGAGTGAGCCTCGGCAGTATCGAATGCATTATATGACAATCATTTCACTAACAGATGAAATATTAATACAACACAGAACATTAGAATATTTCCAAAAAGGAGAAAATACGAGGTATTTTTAAACATCTTAATTCTTGAAATTGAGTGAGTGTTATTTAACTTTTCATGAGGACATTTTTTTTTTCCAAGGAATATAGGCATACGTGGTACCAAAATCAGCAAAGTGCTATTGAGAGAATTTAATAAATCTGACATGCATAAAAAGTAGAAAATAATCTTACCATAGATGGCACAAATGGAGCCAAAATGCCCCCAAATCTGCAAGACATGGAACAGACACCCAAGCCAGCGTTTCTGTTTCAAACAAAGGATGAAAGATTTGTAGTTTCACAATACACAACTGAATCACACATGAACATGTGGTGGCACTGTCAGAACCAACTTATACTTTAAGTTATCAGTAGTCTTTATTTAAGAAGAAAAAGGAAAAGGAAGAAAAAGAAAAAAAAAAAGTTTTTTTACAGACCTCCAGCAGTTACTCTGAACATTTTCTACAACTAGCTGCTGGCAAGGTAAATCACACCCTTTCAAGCCCTAGCAAAACCACCCTGTTGTGCAATCCTTCACAAAAGTTTGAACAAAGAGAAAGGTTTTCCAACCTACCATACAGGGCAATTTAATTGGACATCCCATGTGGGGAATGATTCCAAAATTTGGCAGGATCTTCAGACAGGAGACCCTGAATGCTATCTCCAGCTCAGGCCCTCGGCAGCAGCCACTCTTCTGCCACTTCAGGTTGCACAGATGAAAAGTCAGTGCTTACCTCCAAACAGAAAATAACTATTTGCCAGAGTGGAGCTTGAAAACATCCGGCCAGATGTGTCACTAGAGGGGCTGCCGAATTCTGCGCTCCCTTCAATTTTCAGACAGGTTTAAAACAATCTCATCTAGACTGTGGTAATCAAAGCACGGGTTAGAACAGCAGGATCCTCTTCAAAGAAAGTTACAAAAATCCTCCAAGTCTTTCATTTCCTGATCAAATGCAAAAATCTTCCATTTCTGTATCACTCCTAAATAGAGTATTTAACAGCTGCTTCAGAGACTGACATTGGCACCAGTCATCCCTGAGACAGCAAGAACTGGCTCACGGTGGCTGTTCTTCTCCCTATGTCTCTCCATTGCTTCCTCTCATCCATCATCATCCTCAGTCACACCACTGAGCTGAGCTGCTCCCACTCACCCCATTTCCTTTCCCTCCTCCAAAGACAGGAAGACAGTGACAGGATTAACAATGACAAGCAGAGAGGTGATACGGGTCACTAGTATACCAAAACCATCCACCTGCACATCCCTTCCTAATGGCCCTTTGCACAGGTTAAGGGAAACAGATGATGGAAGGAGCTGATGAGAAGCCAGTGACTCTGGTGTAAAAATAAACTGACAAAGCAACCTTTTCTGTCATCATGTCCTCTTGGGAAAAGGAAAATAGCACCCCACGCTTCCTCACATTGAGGCAACATCAAGCTGAACCCCACAAGACAAGGCCAAGCACCTCCCCTTGTCATCAAAATCCCTGAACAGAGGCGAGACACCAGCCCGTGTGTGAACCGTGCGTTTAGAAGCATCCTTCCCACAGACTCTATGCCTGCCCATACCCAGAGGTTTGCTGGCTGCTTTTTTCCTGCTGAGAAGGAGTAGGGCAAAAGGTGCTCCTAAATGCAAATTGTGTCATTTCAATTAGAATGCAAAATGAAAGCAGTTGTTAAAAAAAAAAAACTTTAGATTATCTTTAATTCAGAAATCAACAGAGTTTGGGTTATGCGGAACAGCGTCATGGTATCCAAGAGGAAAAACGCATTATCACCCAAGTTAATACTAATACTATTAGTAAGTATTCTTAAGGGGCTGCGCTGCTGATAGCTGACTGCCCACCGCCTGTCTTACCTTACTGCCCCCATTTTACGACGCTCACTAGAAGACCTTCTAAACCTGACTGACTGCAGGTGCTCCGACCATCCCATAGAGCACAGCGCTGAGCTAATGCCTGCCAAAACAGCTCTACAACCAGGGTAATCACATCAGCCCGGGGCTTGCTTAAGCCAGTTAGTCTGATTCCACCCATCGCATACAAGGATGTCATCATTTTGCAACCATTTTCTCATAAAAAAAAAAACGAGATTGTTTTTATATCTATATTAGTAGAGCTATGATTACATTTTGTTCCCAAAGACAACCTTCCTTTTTGTCCAAAACGCAACAGAAGTGATGTTTTCTATTTTTAACTTTTTTGTTCTCTAGCAGGTATTTTAAAGACACATCAGAAAGGAAAAAAGCCCAAAGCACGTACGCACTCTCCAGCTTGCAGCACCTCCCCATTTCTAGCATGAGATGTATGTGTCATTACTCCCTGTACCAGCTAACTTAAAAACATGCCTAGACGGCCTCGTGCTTAAAGTAATAAATAGGTTTAAATAAAGAGCAGTAATACCGAAGACATTTAATTTTTATGCAAAACATCGAACTGGAAAAAGAAAAAAGGTTATTCCACCTCCTCTCCACTGCCTTGGAACGGTACATGTCTCCTCACATGGCACTGCCTACGCTCCGCTGCCAGAGCAATGCCAGCATCACTGCAAAGCTCTGCAAAACCACCAGATGGTGCTGATGGCTTGCTTTAAATTAAACACTTGCCCCATTACTGCTTTTCTTGCACAGACTGTATTTGCAATTAAAGCACCAGAGGTAAACATTTTAAAATGTATAAATTTCCACATGTGAGGAATTTTCATATGATTTGACATAACAGTTTACCAGATTATTGAACATGAATGGTCTAATAAAGTTGCTAAATAATAACTGTCTAAAGAGTAACTGTCTTTATTCCTGCATTTTCTCGTGGTCTGTATCTTTGACGTATAAAGTCACGTTTTTGCCACAATATTAGTGTAGACTCTCGAATGAAGCAGCACTTCACTTTTTAGTTCTTCCTAATCACAAACACTTAGTTTCAAACACACAGAGACACTACTGTAATTCCTGCTAGGTATGAGCTGTCACATACTTGGCACTGAACATCAACGGGACTTAAGAAGACAGCGTGACATGAGAACACAGTGAAACAAGCAAAAGCTGAGAAATTAAAATACTTTCAGATTTAATTCTCTTGATCCTCAACTCCAGAAAAGCAGAGGGGACAGGAAAACAAGAGAGTTAAAAACCATACACTGCAAAAAA
>VZSZ01002912.1:166101-184502 GCA_013398815.1 Ibidorhyncha struthersii | reverse complement strand
AAAAGAAAAAACAAAAGTTTGGACAGGGATGTAAACAAACCCTCACATTTACTTTCATTCAGCATGCTTGGGACTTACATCTTAAACTTAAACCTGTGCCAAGAATCACAAGCTCAGTATCTAGAAACAGTCAAAACACCTCCATCCTCACAAGTTTTATGGCAAAAAACGCATTCACAGCCTAGCTTTTATGCCTCCATAACATATGGTAATTTGTGAACCTCAGAAGAAGAAAAAGNCCCAAAGCCCTCAGTGTCCTGGAATGAAGTGATTTATGTCACCACCCTAACTACCTCTATGGTAGAGGCATCCACCAGCTGGAGCACCTTCCTACTCCACATCAGCCTTCAACTTTCCTGCTCCCTCTAAAGAGGCTCAATTTCTGCAGTAGCTTTGTAGCTGCTATTCTTGAACAACTAGTGCAACGTGGCTCAAATTCTGAACACGTACCCTTCAGAAAAATCACGTGGAACCAATATGGGGGTGAGAAGAACAAGACTGTGTGGTATTACAGTTTCCTAACTCAGGTTTGTCTCAGGACAACAGGACAGAGAGTAACCTCACAACGAGTTGGTGAGAACTATGAAAAATAAGCTACGGTTTTAGCCCACTTCTTCATGAATTAAATGGTGTAAAGCAAATTACTGTCATACAGATACTATTAAAATGAGTTGCATTATGAATATTTCATGAAATAACAAAGATACAGAAAAGCACTTATTTTTCAGCAGGGAAACAAACATAATCATATGGGGGATATAAGTATACAGAAGGACTGTAAATAGTCCTTACTGCATAGTCTATATTTATGATCAAGTTAGCATGCACTTCCATTACATCATTGTGTTTGGGATTGTACCCTATAATTTTACTCCCCCAAAAATCAATAGTAGAAATGAGTGATACAGCACCTAGCATTGCAGTGTAAGCAGCTGGTTTTCATCTTTTTATTCTGGATTCAGACCTAGCGGAAGTCACCGCAAACAGCCTGGGAAAGGGCATTGGTGCAAAACGTATGACTAATAGGAGAAGCCCTGTCAAGCCTCAGCAAGCTGCCTTACTTACAAAAAGAGTTCATATTGACATTTCAGGTAAAAATAATGACGGATAAATATTAAAGCACACCAGCAATCAGTATCACTCTGCATGAAAGGTATCTTCATTTACCCAGATGATCTGTTAAGTTACCTCAGTACTGTTGGGTATAGTTCAGACGTATAAATATAAAGGATGTTGAAAGCAGCGCTGACCATCATTTTTCCACATAAAGCTAACAAACTGGGACTGAGGAGCAGACCTTTCAGGAAAGGGAAAACAAGTTGTAAGCATAAATAGTCTGTTTTCTTACTCTTTTTTACACAATGTTGAAAACATCCAGTCCTCTTTAAGAGACTGTCACACAAAACCAATGTTTCGGCCATACATTTTTCAACTAACTACAAGCACAAAAGCAGTATCTCAGTTCTTCCCAACCATTTTAAGAGCTAGCATAACAACAGATCCATAAAATTGTATTTAGGACCAAGAAAATCTGACCCATTTATTTGGGAAAGTATAAAACTATCACAGCTCTAAATGGAAGGGCTAACACTTCCAGCTCTGCAGTCAAAATAACTTACCAGGTAACAGCATTTTTGACAGGCACAAACAGACAGCGTAGCCTCTTGGACTAATTTATTAGATTAAAACCATAAAACTTAATTCACCTCAACAGTTTATTTGCTCCCCAAGGACACCCTCTCAGGATTTAAAATGCAACAGCTTAGTAATTGGAATGAACAAATGCTAATGCAGCCCAGTGTACGAATAGACAGAGTTTAGCTGGCTAAACTGAAGTGTGCGCCTTTTGAAGTCCAAGAGAAAACTGGCTTTCGTTATCCTGATTTTGGTTATGGTTATGTTTGCACCACCTGTTTTAATAAAAAGAAAATGTAATATACTTTAAGCATGAAAAAAAGAACAAATGCTACGATTAGCTATATTTCAGGTTCTCTTCCTCAGCACTGAGTTGAGCATGTTTTGGTTTGGATCAAGGGATGTTGATTAAGTAATGGGAAAGTCTGATTGCTTCTCAGATGCTTTTCTTTTAATTTTCTCCTTCAATATTTGCAGTTCTATTCATGTGATGAAGTCAGATGCTATTTCAGCTGAAGGAGAAATTCATTTGTATGTAAACTGAAATCCAGAAATTTGATTTATTTTCTTTAAGTGTGATGCATTTTTGCAGTTGTTTCTGTAATTCATGCAGAACAGATGCATCGTTTTCATCCAAGTCCTCTGTTTGCTCAGCAAGAACTGGAATATTACATACAGTTGCCAGATGCAAAGGTGTGAACCTGGTCCTCAGAGCCCTGCTGGCTGCCATCAGAAAGCTGGGACATCCCTTTTCTTCCATCAACCAAAATTGAAGCAATTCTTCATCACATCAGAGATTTGTAATTCTCAAGTGTTTCAAAACTTGCTGTTTCTCTCCCAGCGAGACTGAAATTGAACACTGCATATCCATGTATTAGAAATGTAACATTAGTGCACTTGGGAAGTTTTGGTTGTACTATCAAACCAGAAGAAAGTGTGTCTAGACAGAGAAATTAGCACTCCAAAGCTTGGGAGAGCATTTAAAGTGCACCCTCTTCTCCAGGTTCCGTCCCTCAGGGAAGGCTGAAGGCTGGCCACGTAAGGAATTATTGCGGGACTAAAAGCACACTGGAAATTAACTGCGTATCAGCTGCCTCATGTAAGTAAGCCCAGACATAGTCATTACATTTTCCTCAGAGTCTTGGAACATATTTTTAGCAGTTCTTGGAGAACAGTCCGCTATTTTCTTTACATCGATAAAATGTAATGCCATTAAGCAGAAATGCACTTTTTCCTATAAGGATTCTGGTGACCATATACAGGTCACTCGCTAGGTTCAGCCAAGCACATCCACACAGCACCTTTAACACTTCTATTATATTTTGTCTAACACCCTTCCACCTGAACATCCAGTAGCAGTGGCATGCACACAAATCTGCCTGAAAGAGTACAATCAGGGCAACTGTTTCAAGCTTTGGTAAAACGCAAAGTTGTAAGTTCTTAATTCACGCATTTGAGTTTTATTGATAAGGGATAATCTTCCATTAATTGATCTTTGGAATTTAGAGAAGTAAAATGGGGGGAAATGGTAAGAAATGGTGCTGACGTTTAAGACCTTCTAGAACAAGAGTTACTCTGTGATTACGTTTTGATGCCATCAGTAGTCTCATTTGCAGTGCCATTATGTAGACTCACCCTCTGGCTGTCATCTTCATGAGTAAGAGTTCATTTAAGCAGTACTTTGCTAAACTAAAGGAGTCTTCATATTTACTTCAGAAAAAAATAGCCACCAAGAAAGGGTAGTTCTCAACACAAAAGGAAATACCCAACATTAACAAAAGCTGAGACAAAATTGATTTAAAGAACTGCAAATTTTCTTTCCTTCTTCAGTGAAAAGCATATCATGAAAGTCACAAAATGTTATTATGTGTTCAGCAGAAGCAGATAAATCCAAATGAAAGTTAGAATCTAGTTATCCCTAGACTAGAAGTCTCCTTTGCTTGCTATAGTATAAAGCATACACAAAACGCCGAAGATGTCTTTGTGGTTTAGAGCAGCTTTTGAAAGAAAATATTACAACTCCATTCCCCCCCTCTGCTGCCACTCTCTCTCACCATCTTCCAATCTGATACTCACACCAATTAATAGATGAGTTCTAAGTGATAAGGAAAGAGGGAGCTGAGCGATGTATCAGTTTTTATTTAACCATTGAGAGATTTTTAGTCTCAAATTCAGTACACATCTTTAATAACAGAAGTGTTCTTGGCTTATTCCACAGGGGAAATTACTTGGATCAGAATCTCATTCACAAGTTAGAGTTATTTAGGAATGGAATGAAGGTTACAGACATGAAAGGCAACTGCCCGATATCTCATTAAAATCTTAAATCCCTTGTAATAAAATCAATCACTCAGAAGAATGCAGAGACAAACGTAAGAAGTTTTCTCCTTAGTAATAGGAGGGTCAGACTAGAGATGCAACAATCCTTATTTCATCCAAACTGACTCATCTTCATCACGCTTAGAGCTCAACTTCTTTGTATTTAACTGACACAAATCACTCTGGGCCAAGAACCAGCTTTACTCTTACCACAGTGGAAAGTAAGATGTTTTAACGTGGTTAAAGCCAAGTTAACTGGAAAAGGCAGAAGATTTCCTGAAACTTAGCAACTCTTCAGGAATTATTACCCTATCCCGATTAGTCACTACTGCTTTTCTTTCATTTTGTTTTAAAATATATAAAAAGCAGCACAAAGAGCAAAGTTGTTGAAACAAAGAAAGAAACTGCCTCAATAAAAGCAGCAACAAAACATCCAAGGGCTTGAATTAACACAAGCATGGCAAATAGGATTACGGGATATTTTATCTCTGTCTGTTTTAATTCCTGAGACTTTTCTGAAATAAATTTGAAACGGATGCTAGACAGCATTTATAACTGTTAAGGATAAACCCAACCTATAGAAGGCTACCTTGCAATCTCATCCCAGGTGCTCCACAGTCAAAACACTGTTAAGGCTAAAGTATGTCTACTGAAGCAATATTAAGAAAAATACAGAAGATTAAGAAAATTAAGAAAAATAACTTCTATTTGTTATTGTCATGCAGACTTAAGTTTTGAGTAGATAAAATAAAGATTAGTACAGAAAAACTGTACTTGAAATGGAAAGAAAAGGGAAAATACAAAACCTAACATATGTGGGTGTCACTGACAATGTTAGAAAAAACACATCTTTTGAGATGAGAACTATACTTGATGATACTCCACTGTTACCATGAACCGTCCTCACAGCTGCATGGTGCAGCAACACACAGCATGAGACTGAAAGGCAGCAACCTTCTTGCCATCCCTATGGCTTCCATATTGCCATTCTGACTTCCATTTCTAATTTTTAAGTACAAAATATGTTGTTTTTTTTAAAAAAAGCCTTTTAGTAGTTTGGCTTTTTTAATGGTGAATTAAGCTTCTAATTCAGGAAAGTCTCAGTTCCTACTTCTATAAATACTACATGCCACCAAAACAAATGGAAAATTAAGCTGGGCATCTCACACCGTCAAGATCCAGTCAAAGTAACATTATACTACACTCTAGCTATTAAATCCAGTATTTTAAGGTAAACTGCTTAATAGTGATAAATGAATGCACTGTCAGTATTTGAGACAAAAAGGTGATTGGCCTGACCTTCAAAGAGCCAAGGGGCTGCAGTTAGACAAACTTAGTCAATTAACAGTGTCAATTATGCTTGCAAGAAGTTAAAAGCAATATAGACAAGACCCTGGCTCCCTGACCAGCACCAGAAGGAAGAGACAGAGAAAGAGAGAGGTATAAATGGATAGGGCTTTAGGCTCTGATATACCCAGTCACAAAATACTCATGAAGTTGTTTTGTCAGCTTTTATCTGAACTAACAACTATCTCCTTCAGCAGCAGTACATACTTACCAGCATCTGTTGGTAAAAACATGGTAAATACACAGGCGAATCCCGCAAATATCAAAAAACATGTCATAGTTTTACGTCTTCCAGACCTAAAAGGAAAAGAGCACCCAGATAAAGATGGAAACAAAGTCCTGTAGTATTTTTTTTAATTTCTCTGCAGAGTACCAACTACAGTACACAGCAGCAAGAACAACCATTAAATCTATTGTACCTTGGTAAGTGCTTCAAATCTTACATTATTTTCCTAGTTCTGCGTACTGAAGTCCCACAAAAGCTTTCCTATTTCTAGCCAAGTTTTGATTTTTAAGCTATTGAATTTGTAGCCTTGAGAAGGACCCATCTTTCAGCAACAAGAACTCTGACTTTTTTTTCTTCTCTGTACTGAGCAAGGCAATGGGCGCTCTCTCCAAAAGGGTATTACAGGGCATGCACACAACAATCAAATTCATATTGGTCAAGAAAGTGTAATTCTAATGCTTCTTAATCTGTATTTCTCTTTTACAACCTTGCATAAATATATGCAGTTAGGACACACAGTAAAATTATTTTGCATGCTTTCCTGCCTAATAGTATACACACAGAAATAAGCAGAGGCTATTTCTACTGCCTAGTGTTTTAAAATAAGAGAGAAGATGACAGGATAGAAAATCACCAGCCTATCTCTACATCTGTCATATTTAAATATTTCATAATTACTTGCAAAGAGCCACAAATAAAGATATTCTTAGTAACAGTTCACAGGCACGTAGAAATACAATACATTCTTACTTCATGAAGTCTCACAACTATTTCTAACTACTACCCCATACTAGTAGAAACGGTTTCTCTATAACAAACCTACAATACTTGTTTTTAATATCTTCTAAATATTTTTGCAACAAAAAAGCTACACTTTAAGGATACTGATGACTAAAACTGAAAATACAGCAGCTGGCTTGTCACATTGTTTTGCATTAAGCACCTAAAACTACACACACCTTTACTTCAGGAAACCAAAAGCTTGAAGTTTACAATTAGTTTGACAAATTACAATGGAGGGGGAAAAAAAAAAAAACAAACATAGAAAAGGACTTGTGCAGTTTGTAGTTTAAATGCATGTCCTTGACTCAGGCTTCTTGGGCTTGAGGTGAAGGTTGGCTGGTTGTTTTGCTTTTTAGCTTGACCGAGCTACAGCTTTTTACTGCCCAAAAAAAGCCAAAAGGTGAGTTCACCTGACTGAAGAAAATGTTGGGGTCTTTTGCCACTGACCTCAGCGAGACCAAAAGCATCATTACAAACATATTCAAAACTGAAGGTTACATGAAACCCTGAGTAGCTCTGGGTTGCCAGACTGTTTGGCCTTTGGAAATGTGTACCCAAATAA
Organism: Ibidorhyncha struthersii; assembly: GCA_013398815.1. Classification (NCBI taxonomy): domain Eukaryota; kingdom Metazoa; phylum Chordata; class Aves; order Charadriiformes; family Charadriidae; genus Ibidorhyncha; species Ibidorhyncha struthersii. The sequence continues at coordinate 177,630 of VZSZ01002912.1, read as the reverse complement.
AGGATGCCCTCCAAATACACTGAAGGATATGAAAACACACAGACATCGATCACCCACACCTTAACAAAAATTGAATGGCTCTCAAAGTTCTCATCGAAAAGTTTACGTAAAAGTGAACAATGCTGAGACTGCTGTCAACTGCAGTTGGTAGGCAGTACAAGTCATTCTGAATGAAATATTTAAGAGATATATGTAAACTATAGATACTTAAATAACTAGGCTACTCACATTTTTTTCCATAAAGACCAAACTTTGTTTTAATAACATTGATCATTGAAAAGCTCATCCCTTGAGTAATTCAAAAGATGAACAAAACTAAAAAAGAGAAGAAGAGGTAGAAAACTGGAGTCCCATTTCTGTAGTTAACCGCAGAAACCCCTGCAGCAGAGCAAATCCCCAAAGAATCAACACTGTGTAGAGAAACAGTGAAGTACCTTACTGAGAAAAATGTTAACATTTTTCTAGGCTGTCTATAAATATATGCAGAAAACTAGGAAATAAGTTTTTCTTACCAGGACTTCTCAATAAAAAACATGCAGAGAGGAAATGCTGGAACTTCTACAAGACCAGAAAGAGCCACATTTAAATACAGATTTCCTCTTAATTCACCAGCATTTAAAGTTAGTCCATAGTACACAAAGCTGCAGACATACCTAAAAATAACCATAAAACTGGCCTTTAGGGCTAAGAAGGCATTTAAAAGGTAAATTATGCCGACTTATGGATGAGCTATATTGAGTTACATGCTAGGAAGAAAACTCTTATTCCCCCCCCAAAAGGGAAATAAGACAAAGAGAGTAGTTCCTATTTAATTAAACAAAATAACTTCTTGAAAGAAAACAAGTGCTCAGCACAACTTTCAGAATTTTCTATTAGCTTGTTTTTTTTTCCTAGGTGATTTAGCAAATCTAATAAGCTTAACTGGAAGCAGCTGATGCTCAAGTGTTGCAATTGCCACTTCTCCCACATCCTGCCCATCTCTGCTTACCCCACACAAACTACTGATTTTTCTCATCTACATCGTGACAAGTGACATTGAACTTCAAAGGGAAAACTTGTTCTTGGCATTCTGGAAGAGCTGTTCCTCCAACACATTTTAGCTCAAGCCAATTTGCAACAGCTGCTGGTGCAACAACCAACTCAACACACTCCCCACTCCAGGGGTTCCCTCTGCACTGCCATTTATTGCTAATATATTATGTTACATCCTCCTGCGCTTTGGGGTGGTTCCCCCTTCCCCCAAAGTCATACCACTTTTCAAGACAGCACCTGATATAATCTGTGCTATCTGTATTTTATCTCAAGAACAGTTTTCCTCCACTGAACCTGTGTAACATGCTTTTGGGCTCTTACCCACTTATTCTTACCCTAGGTCTCTGCAGTTGTCTAATGCATGTAGCCCTTTTCTTCCTGAGACTGGTTCAAATACACATCCTCTCAGTAATTTCTGCTTCAGCTTCTCATTTCACTCAATGTAAATATTATGTTCTCACCAGATTATTTCTTAGTAGGTTTTGAAACGGTTTCTAAGTAACACACCAAAAATAAAATGCAGCAGCACTAATAATGAAACATCAACTTTACAACACATCATTTTAGATTGCCATCAACTGACAAATTTACAATTTAGTTTGAGGACAGAACTTTTTTTAATAAAAAAAGAATTAAAATCTTAATTGTTTCCTCATGTCTGACTCACAGCATCTCAGCATCTTGTTATTACATACCAGATGTACATCAGTATGACGGTTCGCCACCGAAGGACTGGGTGTTTTACTAAGTTTAGGATACCAGGTGCTGATTCATCCTTTCTCAGAGTTCCTGTGCTTGGTTTTAATTTTAAATTTAATCTCTCTTTTCCATTACCAAGGGCAATATATTGCAACACATCTTCAGCTTCTGCCATTTTCCCTTGGGAATACAGCCATCGTGGTGATTCTGGGAGCATACTAACAGGAAAGAACAGAAAAACCAACAATGACAAGTTCATTCCTATGAACACAGCACTAAAGTCAGTCTTTCCATTTTGCAAATCAAAACTTAAAAAGTAGCAATACAAAAATCAGAGAAAAACATTCTATTTGTACTGTTCTGCATATTAAATTCCATGTACAACAGTAATACTACAGTTAACCTTACAGAAGGATTGGTGGAGATGCTTGGCAAAGCACTCCATGTTAGAGGAGTTTAAATCTAAATCTTGACTTCTGCTGAACCGACTTCTTCGGAAATGCTACCCTTCCATTATCCAGGAGGCATCTCAGATCCCAATTATCTGAACAGCCTGGACAAAACTTTGTTTTCATACTGGCCCAGGTTGCCCAGAGAAGCTGTGGCTGCCCCATCCCTGGAGTTGTTCAAGGCCAGGTTGGACGGGGCTTGGAGCAACCTGGGCTGGTGGGAGGTGTCCCTGCCCATGGCAGGGGGGTTGGAACTGGATGATCTTTTAAGGTCCCTTCCAACCCAAACCATTCTATGATTCTATGATTATGAGAAGGGCTCTGAGCTGGAGTGGAGAGAAGAGAAAATAAACATTACTGGGGAATTACCTGTCAGGCTCCAGTACTAGTCCATCACAGCCCACTTAAGTTTTAAATCTCTTATTCCCAAGTATAATCAGAATATCCTTGTTTACCACAACTTCAGTTCATGATTCCTCTTTTATCCAGGTTGTAGAGTGTGCTGCTGCTTTCATAAGCCATAACATAAAGAATGGGAGATTTTTAACTGAACCTTTACTTTCTCTAGTACTCCTAATGAAGATTATATCCTACAACCAAACTAAACTTTCACTACTTCAGAGGATCCCAATATTTTTAGTATTTGGGGGAAGTAATTCTATTTTCATCAGAAACAGAACACCACAGAGGAAAATATATTACGCAGAACTTCTTTTCTAGGCCCAGAGGCTTTATTTTCCTTTACTACAAGAAGAGGGGGCCTTTTTGGCATATTCTTTAATAGAACTTAATTTCAAGAACAGATCTATCTAAAAAGTAATTGAAATTTTTAAAAAATGAAGTAAAAGGGTTGGGGGTTTTTTATGTCTATGCTGTAAGCTACACACTCCCTGTATTAATGTGTAGACAGCCTACTACACTAATTCTTTTATGTCTTCTACAGCTTCAACTAGCGATCAGGAGTATACAAAGTGTATGTATTACTTGATATGTTAAAAGAATATTTCTTAACAACACAGGCCAGACAAAGCTAGCACTTTACACCTTAAGACTGACACATTTCATAATCACTTTTATGATAATGTCCACATAGGAGTTCTAAATAGGAGCATCCAAGCACAACAGTGCTAGGAACAGACACAAGCAACCTCAAAAGCAAGCAGATACATAGCATATCACGCTAAAAAGGCAATTCCAAGTGCTCTCACTTATTTCCCTTCGCACGCATGTGTCTCATGAAAAGTAACTCTAATATCCCTCTAGGATCACTTCCAAAACTTCTCAAGCACTGAAGCCCTTCCTTGGCAGAAGGCAGTGTTCCTGGCTGATGCTCACAGCCTCTGGCAGGCCTTCCCTTCCCCCAAGCAGATCTGTAATTGAGTTTTATTGGACAGCTGGCACACAGCTGCTCTTCGCAACGCCGGCCACCACAACTGTAACAGCACGCAGGAACACAAGCTTCTCTTCTGGATAACCCTGACCTTCTGCTTCATTTAAAACCGCTTCTTCCTTCACAATATGATTTTTCTCTTGCTTGGTTCACAAAACCATACAGAGAAGTGTCATCCTTGTTTATATCACTCTCTTGAATGATGACAAGAAAAAGTGACTGTTAAATTGCTGCATATTTTTTCTTATTTTAATGCACGTGAACCACTTACAAAGAAAGAAGGAGGAAGATGACCCCTGGAGTATTCGATACCAAGGCAAGGTAGCGCCATTCTCTTACACAGTAACCCAGGAAAGCATAAACAGCAATGCCAACTGCAAATGTCAAGTTAGTTAACGAACCTGAAAATACAAGGTAAAAATGGTGACTACAGAAACCACCAGCAAAAGAAAAAAAGTTCTTAAGCAAAAGCCTGAAATTCCTAGCCCACAATATACCTAAATAAAATAGCAGTTTTATGAGGTATCTTTATGGCACTTGTGAACCAGCTGGCTTAAGTATATTATGCAATCCCAATGAAGAATAACAGCTTTGTATAACATAAGGGGAAGGTTGGGGTTTTTTTCCTCTTTCAAAAATAAATGATGGTACGTAGCAGAGAGCAAGAAATGAACAAGAACCTACAGACTAAAGAGAAAACCTGAGGATAGGGAGGGGAAGTGTTGAGAGGGAGAAATTTATTTCAGACTATTAAGGTAATCTTGGATATAGGTGGCAGGCTGGAACAGAAATTGGAAATAAGAGTACAAGGATTGAGTTCAGTACAAAAGCAGCTGCAAACCAGAGGATTATTACAGCAGACTTCTGATGAACAAGCATAAATAAAAATGTTAAAAATACGGGGTCAGCTTCAACTCCAAAAGCCTAACAAACCCTCTGCAGGCTAAGACAGGAGATCTTGTACTAACCCAGAAACCCTCAGCTATTGCCCACAAAGCCCAGCTTGCAGCCAGCACCTAGGAGGAGAGCTTCTTTAACACTGCTGAGCTGCATCCAGCAGCTCCCTCCCCTTCAGCCTGTGGTCAGTTTTTCAGCACCTCTTTCTCAACAGCTGAGCAGGACTAGAGCAAAGCACCTAGAGTGACAAGCGGCAGGAAACGGACTCTCTTCGGTCCATCAGGAGGCTGGCCCTGCAGGGAGAAAGGCTGGGAAGAGCAGAGAGAGACAACAGGGCAAGGGGGAAGGAGGGGTGGGAGAGACAGGGGGCGTGAGTCAAAAAAAGTGAACCCAGGAAAAGAAGAAAATTCAGTACTTAAAATATTAAGCAGAAAGCTGTAACTAAACCACAATTGTCTCATACATCCCCAGGAGTCCAGAAAAGAAATAAGAAAAATAGTAAAATGAGGTAACTGAAGAAGTGAGAGACATATGTGCTCACAGCCACGGCAAGTCAGCATTTGGACCAAGTTTTTCCCCCATGTTGTAGCCAAAAAGGCCTTACAGGCTGAGCTACTCCAGCTTTACAACAGATTGATGTGCAAGCGTTAAATTTATTTTAAGTCTTGGCAGAGGCATACGAAAAAAGACCTTTAAAAATACTGGATGGTCAGCACATCCAGCCATAGAAAAAACACTATCCAGGCACTAAGTCATTTTGTGGTACAGGGAAACTTCAAAGAACACTTTCAAGGATACTTTCCCAAGATACCATACAGCATCATTCAGAAGTTGGCAGGATCTGCCCAAATATTTTTTTTTTTTTCCTTTAAGGTAATACAGTGTACAAACAGAAATTTTAGGAATCAACGTACCAGTTTTAAAACCTCTATGCTATTTATCAAACTCAATCACATCTCCTCCCTTTTCAGGCACCTTTCCCACAGACATTAGAACTTGGATGAACCACATCATACACATGCTACAAACTGACTTTAGTTGGTACAAATGTAAAGTGTAAGGTAATGATAGAACAACATGTGGCACAGTAATAATGATTAAATATTCCCAAATCCCACCTGTAAATGACCAAAATGATTTTCCTACATATTCTTGTGTTAGGACAAAAGACACAAGAGCCATTCCACCATTCACAATTCCAACAAAAAAACGTGAAACTGCAAATATGTCATAATTTGGAGCTAATGCGGTGACATACCCAAAAACAACATCAAAAAATAGACCTGTAGAGAGAGAACAAAAATGTAATTAGTACTTAAACTACACAGCTTGAACTCAGAAGAAGGGCAAAGACCGGTCAGTTACTGACTGTAATGAGTAGTCTATAGTACTTGTCGAATTTGGCTTTCTGAAATCACAGCATATGAAAATTACAATCATTTTCAAGCCACACACTTGAGGTCTGCAATGCCAAAGATGATGTTTCCTTGAGACAGTGTTATCACTAAACAAAAAGACCCTTTGGCTGCAAACACAGCCGGAAAACAAAACACCAGGACGTGAGTAACCCACTCTAAAGATGTTTAGGTAAATCATTCTCCCCCACCCCCTCCAAAAAAAACCCATGAATTATTTTTATTGGGAACAATATCGTTAAGGAATGTGTGGAATACTGTGCTCCAATAGTGATACTCATGGCAAAACCAGGTTATTTTTCATCTCCCATTGATATTCCAGTGGCTGCTATGCTGCACAGCATGCTCATACTAACCAATTTTAGTGCTGCTCTACTCTGAGCGTAATGCTTTTACAGATCATTGACTCCATCTCACTGACGGAGCAGGTGACCCATGGACAGCCCCCGGGTAGGGTGGCCCACAGGCAGAAAAGGAAGAGATGATGTTATCCACGTAGAATGCTTAAGAAAAACCTTTTAACAATCTTACCTGAGATATACACTGGTTTCCTGCCCAGTTTATCTGACAAAGGGCCAAATGTGATATTCCCAATAAGCAATCCAGCAAAAAACAGGGATGATGCAAGGCTTACTTTGTAGGCTTCTTGCTCGATTAGGTACCACTGTCAAAAAAAAAAAAGAATCTCCTTATTGTTAAAAATAGTAACACCAAGTTGCTAGCTTCCTCAAAAATACTAAAAATCGATCAAAATTATTCTCTTGCCATTTCCCACTTCCTGCTTTATATCCAATTAAAGTTTTGTTCAAAGTTTGATAGGTAAGCTAACAATAATCATACCTTCTCTTCCCTAAGACTCCCACATCTCTCTCTACTTTCCCCCAAGAGGAGGAGGAGGAAGAGGTTATGGAAAGATATCCTTGTTTTATAAAAACGCTAAGAACTATTTATTGACTACTCATTGATATTTCAGTATCTTATTGTGCACATGCATTTATAATCAAACAAAAGTGAGAAACAAATGATGGGCTTTCTTTAGAAAATGTACTTTCTACCTCATCCTAAAGCTAAACTGAGACAGCATAATCAAAAATTGTCAGAAGAGAAGAAAATGAACTGACAGTGGGTTGAAATCGGAATGAAGCTGACACTATTTCCTGATGGGGTGAGACACACCGAGAGCTTGTGCAGCCCCTCTGCTACAAACAAGGAGAATCAACACTCAGAAACACACTGTTGAGATGACACAAACATTGCTGACATTGTAAAAGTGGCAAAGAACGGCACCCAGGAAATCCAAAGTGATTTTCAAGGAAAAAAATTAACTAATTCAATGAAAGCTTTACCCAAATAAATATTTAATCATTATTTGAGTGTTTCAAATAATTCCTAGTGTATTTACTGGAAAATCTACTTACAAAGAAGTGGATGAGTGTCATGCTGACTTTTTAAACATCATATGCAGTATGCCCTTTGGAGAAAGGAAGAAGGATGCTAATCCCATTTGCTTCTTTTAAGAAGTAGAAGGTTTTTAAAAAAATAAAAATAAAAATAAAAATAAAAATAAAAATAAAAATAAAAATAAAAGAGCCTAAGGGAAGAAGCACACGACCAAAATCCAATACAGCGTACTAGGGCCTCAGCCTTGAAGCGTCGTCTGCCTTAAATACAGATCTCCAAAGAATATTAGGAATTTACTGAAACTTTTAATTATAACCATCTCAAGAACATACACTTTTATTCAATCAGAACTCACATCATGGCAAAGCACAGAGAGGACATGGCTCCATCCACCCAGTAACCAACCAGTTACCTGCGTTCTACCCATTCAGCAGCTTGCAAGACACAGGTTGCAGGACAAGATTTAACATGTTCTCAGGATGCCTTTAGTCCAATGTACTCAGTGTTCCAGCACTTCAGTTTTGGGTGGCTTTTGGATACTCTGGGAAGGTGAAACTCCTGTGCAGCGGCATTTGCAGCTGGTTTCTACAATACCCCACTGGGTAGTAGATTCTACCCTGCCATACTGGATAAATATGCGCCCCCGAAACTTAGTTTCTTAACTTTCTGAGGAGACTTCAACAATGAAGTATTCCTGGGCATGAATCCTCAGGAAGCTTCAAGCAAAAATATCACAGCATGTGCTCTCCAAGGCACAGCGCGCTGCTGGCAGAAGTCCTTTTCCTCCATGCTAGCACTCCACAGCATTCAAATTTCAAACTCCCAGTCTGCAGAGTGTTTCAGGCTGATGTAAGAGACAAAACAGCTTTATGCTCCTGGATATGGTTGTAAAAATCAACTTCTCAAAGGTAAAGGGCCATTTCCACACCAAACGTAAGACATTCCTGAACTCACCCCCTAAGCAGGGGACTGAGTTAATGCCAGACCAAGAAGCAACTCTAAAAAACTGTATTTTCCATGAACCAAGCCTGAGCTATTATTTACGAAGTCTTAGTTATGCCAAAATTAATTGCAATGACTAGTTCTTGAAGCAGAACTAAAGAACTGCTCTGAAGTTTTGTTGCGCTCCAGAGCAGAACAGTGCCCCTGCCAAACTAGAACAGAACTGAAAATATTTATGGTTTAAGCTCCATCACAAAAATAAAGGTAAAAACTTTACAAAAGCAGCTTCCTTTCTCAGGCTACAGCAAGAGAAAATATTGCAAACTGTTACTTGTGCTACTTAGCATGTCAGGAGGATGCTCATATTTTAACAAGCCTGATAGAATAATCTGTGAAGAACATAACTTAAAAGAATGCATCTATCTACTTTATTTGCACAAAAGGAACTTGTTAAATACTTGTCAAAATTAACTGTAGCTTGCCAACAAAAAGGTTGCCAATTTTGCTATCACCAAAACAGACATCCTCTCAGCACTTTAAATCCACATACACGGCAGTCTGATTTAGTTACTAGACTGCTAGCATACAGCAAGATGTTGGCCAGCATCTGGAGATTCCATGAAAAGATGATTAACAATGTAATTTAAAAATTCTCGAAGTTACTGAAAGGAATAGAAACATAAAGTTGTTTCAATGAGTCTTGAGAATTACTACATATTTTGGAAACAAGGACACTGACTGCTATATTTAAAAAAACAGTATTAGTTAAAATTTGCTGATTTATGATTGTAAGTTAAGCACTACCCCATATCACACATCCTCCCGGGAGTCTGAAACTGAAGGGTGATCTTGGAAAACAAGCCAATCAAAAAAATTTGTTTCTGACAGAGGATATGATCCAATATTACATCATTCTTTCTTGTATCTACTCACTGCAGTTTTCCAAGATAAGCATTACACAGTCACATTTGGGATAATGGGAAGGAAGCAAAAATTTGGCACTGGCTACACCAAGCACTAACCTGTCTTATATGAGTTTACTGACGACGGCTCCATGAATTCAGTCAGCAGAACTCTTGACAGTTCACGCCACAAACCAAGCCACCCACACAGTCCTTTTTCTGGCACTGGCCGCAATACTTAGATCACTCGTGCTTGCCTGAGTGATTATAGCCCAGGGACTAGCAAAAAGCAAACATAGCCTTTGGCGTGGCGTTCACAAGGCACGAGGATGAAGGGTCAAGCTTCTGTCCCACTCAGCAAACCTCAATCTGTTCCATCTCCCACTCTCACCACACGCTAAAATACCCAGACATGTGGTGCATCAGTTTCATTTTCGTACTAGTTTAAATCTTTATCTTCTGTGAGAAACTAATGCAACGCATGGTGAAGCTGACACACACAGCAGATTGTGCAAATACAACAAACTGAACCTTTTCTTAGTAGAAATTTAGGAGATTAAGAGGAGCTTATCCTAAATTCCAGAGTTACAAACTGTAGTTAAATGATCATTCTTCATTAGTAATGACATCCAAAAACGTCTGAAGGTAAAGAAAACTGAAAACAAAGTAAATAATAGAAAGGTCAACCTAAATTAATAAGCATTAAATTTATGTTAAGAATGCTAAACTAATAATTTGGTCATACACTTTCAAATTTAAAAATAATAATAAAGTAAGAAAGCCAGATGGGTGGGTTCCAACAATTTCAATAGTACAAGCAAAACATTACACTAAGCTCTGCTTAGCTTTTACAAGCGCTTTTACATCCTGCACTAGTGGCACAAATCCCAAGAAGAAAAAAAGTGGTTAGGCGCAACGCAAGTACTTGCCTCAGTTACTATAGACGTGAAGTTGTCCGCAAAATGGATATGCTTGGCAAACTCAGCTCTGCTCACTGGAATTCCTTCTTGGTCTATATGATACTCAGGCACAGCTCCCACAAGCACAATAAGCATCGACTGACAAGCCACGTATACCTTAAAATAAGACACAATCCTTTACCCTAAACGATCCCCAGGAGACCTGATGGAATACTATAAGCTCTTCATTAGACTAACAATTAGCAATTTCCCTTCACCCAGCATAACAAACAAAATACAGTCTGTCTACTGTGTTTAAATCCCAGATGTGATCATCCAGGCAGCTGGGAGCAGCAAGTACCACTCCAGAGATACCGGTGCACTTCTAGTGAAAGCTTCATCTTGACGCCCTCCTTCCTCTTGCAAAGTTGTTCGGTTTGTTCTTGCAGTTTTGTTCTTTTTGCCAGGCACAGGAAAGGAAGATACTAACACCTTCATTCTAGTTTCACAGCTGAGATCTAACACTTAGACTAAGATTATTCTTATAAACAAAAATTTTACTTACTGTACTCAAAGAATATAACCTGTAGTGACAGATCAAAAAAAAAAAAGAAATAAGATTATATTTTTAAAAGGCTCTGCCAGTTCTTTCCATTGCAGAGACTGAAACCTTAACCTGATCACTAGGAGAATTAGAATGTGCAGGAATAAAAGATTTTCATAAAGAAACCTTTATGAGAACATTTATTCATCAATATGGGCTTCAAGATGTTTTTAATGTCTTCCAGGCTTTGCATGTGGTTTTATTTTTTTTAACTTAAAGTAACATTATATCCTTAAGCATATCCACATATTGGCGATTTCCAGCAAGTCAGCATCGATGGAAAAGTTTTGAGTCTAGAATGGCTTCCTTCCTTGGGCCACAAGCCTTTGGGTGGCAGATCTGGTTGGACATTGGTTTAGTGTGCCATTTCTATCCTGTGCTTACCTTGGATGTTCTGGCAGAAACCAATTATAAACAAAAATCTGCAATCAGCACAATCTCCCTCCCTCCCAACAGTGTTTTAATGCAAAACGCAGAACCGCGCTAACAGGAGGAAGCCTGTTAGGAAGAAACCAAGCAAGTGAAACAGATAAATGTTTGCATGCGGGGGTGTGGACGCTATTTAAAGACAGCACCCTGCATACCACTTTTCACAAGAGGTTTAAAAAAAAAAAAAAAAAAACACCACACCAAATAAAAAGAACAACCAGTTGCCGTGGTTAGACTCCATTTCCTTCCACGTTCGCAGAAGCTTAAGAGCTGCTCTTCAAAAAGCGGAAGATGTGCATAGGAATAAGGAAAACAGCTCATAAACTTGGAAAAGTTAGGCGTGTACGACCGCACGGAGGCCGGGAAGAGGTTTGAAAAACGACTTGCAAAAGGCACAGAATCCCCCCAGGTCTGTTTGGAAGCGGGTATAAGCCGAGGGGGGGGTGCGAAGGGATGCTCCCCGCGGCGCT
>VZSZ01002912.1:122324-165866 GCA_013398815.1 Ibidorhyncha struthersii | reverse complement strand
AGGCCGGGGGAGAGCCGCTCGCCCTCTTCCGCCGCATCGGTGTTAAGAGAAGCGGGGTTTTCATCAGGGTTTAATCTGGAGTAGGCAAGGGCAGGCTGCTACCCACCGGTTGATTTTGCCCCGTAGCCTTCCCCCCACCCCGGCTGCTGGCGCTGCCCCGAGTGGTAACTGGGCACCCACGGAACAAGCCAGTTCGGCTTGCTCATTCAATACAACTAATTAAACTACCATAAAGGCTCTGTTCACCCTGTGGCTTCCATCCAGTCTGCAGAGCAGCACTTAAAATCTCCACATCCTACGGACAACAGGAGAAACTCCAGTTAAGCTGGCAATGCCAGTATTAACAATAGAGACATTACCTATTAGCTCTGGGGAGAAGGGGGTTGACAAAAGCACAGTGGCCTCCTTTGGTGTAATTCCTTCAAGACTATAATACACATGGTTATGCTTGCATTTTTCCTAGCACTACATTTAAAGATGCAGCTTATAGCTTTATACAGGGGTTTTATTTTGTTTTTTTGTTTGGGGTTTTTTCTTTGTTTGTTTTGTGTGGGGTTTTGGGGGTTGGTTGTTTTTTTTTTTTTTTTAAGTTTTTCTTCCAACTTCCCCATATCAAGACATTCTTTCCTTTGAGGCAGTAAATTAGGATGACCTCCCCTTAGTATTCTTAGTCCAGGAGAAGTAAAGTTATTGGAAAGACTGGATGGGAGGGCACAGCACACCAAGAAAGCAGCAAGTGCCACGCGACACTGTGGGTATGTTGCCCAGGAAGAGCTAAGTGAGGGTCAAAGTGCTGCTTACCTTGGAACCGTGACAGCATGGATAAAAGCTACTTTCTAAATCATCTCCAAGCTTCCTCATCCAGATAGTCACCGTACATTAGCAGACGGTAGTGAAATCCTAGGTTTTACTGGAAGTCTTTATAGTCCCTGCTCCAGCTGCATTCATGATTCCTACCCTAGTTCAAACAGAGCGATCTGTTGCTGAACCTTGGCAAAGGCAGGCAGATGCAAACAAGACAGCCTCCAGTTTTGTTCCTGAACAGATCTACAGAAAGGATGAAAATAATTTTGGAAGTCTACTGATCTTAGAAAATCAATTAGGTTCCCCCTCATGTTCAGTCATCTGTTTTTCCCACATTAGTATGGAAAATACACAACACTTAAGGTCTAAAAAAAAAAAAAAGCAGCCCCCCAAAACTGTCACCATTGCTGCATCCGCTTCCTCTATATTTTAGCCTAGGACATACGTACCAGCACTACTTCAGAATCACCAGACAATCATTCCCCAGCATCACGTTAAACAGCAGGAAGACAGCTTTTAGCCCACATTCACGAATGTTCCTGCTACCTGCTAAACATTAGCTGAACAATTAAAGGGAGAGAAGCAGAGGGGAATCAGCATTGTTTTCTGACACCTACAATTTCTTCAGTAGGTGGGGGGTTTGTACCGTATGAATTGTTCTGACGTTCAGAATGGAATCACTGCAAGGGACCTTGCAGTCAGTCTGTGCTTTGGGAATTATTTTCCTAATGCTTAGGAGACAGTAGCAATAGTCGGTTTTAAGTCTTTCTCCTCAATTAACTGTATCAAGAAATTCTTTCCTTTGAGGCAGTAAGTCAGGAAGCCTTGCAAAAAAGGTCCAGAAAATGTAGTTACTGAAGTTTTTTGCTTGGGTTTTACTCAGGGTGTTAAGAACTTACTTGAAGTGAGGTTTGAAAAAGAAAAGGCCCAAGTTTAACTATGCATCTCTGGGTTACTCGGTTTGACTAGGAAATACAAAACAAAATCTGTTTGTTGGCACAAACAACAGTAAAGCTGCATCAATAAAAAAAAGGGGCTAGCGTTAGAAGTGGTTTAATTAAAACAAAATCCAGCAGTTCCCCAGGAAGCCATACTCTTGGGAGACTAAGTATCTTATTTTGAATTGACTCCGAACTGAACATCTAATCAAAATAGGTAGCACTACAGCATTTTCCAGTTGCCTTTAGCAGGGTAAGTTTCATTTAAGTCTAGATCAGCATCAGGCTCCACGGCAAAACCTCAATGACAGTTTAGTCATACTTTGAACATTTTTAAAAATCTCTTCAAAATTCAGATAGGTTCTTTCAGTACTGGGATCATTACAATAAATAGTAGAATACAGATTACATAGTGACTGATTTCTCAACCATAATTCAGGTAATAAAATATCCACTGCATCCTGCTCAAAGCAGCATTTATTAAAGAGAGTATCAAGATAAGTCAATGCATAATGAAGCTTTCCCTCCTACAAATATGTAAACAGGTTGACAGCAAGTTATTATTACAATATAAAAAGTAAAGCTTACATTGCATTTTTTTTAAAGCCACTAACTTCAGTCTCAAAGTAGACAGTCTCTGGTCTGTAGCATTTAAAAACATGAGTTCTTGAAAAATGTTAAAGTATTGCCTTTGCACATACACGTTTTTGTAGAAAAATACTTAAAAATACCAGCTTCCCATTAATAAAAGCAACACCAAAAATAAAATGCATCTTTTGTCATGCACAGCGTGTTAAATGCATCTAGCATTTACTCCACCATTCTGTTTAACCAAATTATCTTCTGTTCATTTTAAAATTCATTGTAGTTTGCAAAAAGTATTTTGGATAACATTCAGTTACTTTCACATAGCAAAGCAATTAGCATTAAGTAGCTAATATTGGCAATTACTTTGTAATCAGAGTCTGGCCTAAGTTTACTTGCAACTGAGGCCATCAATTTAATCCTCATCTCAAACTGTGTATTTTAATATGTACAGTAAGCTCTTGCTAAGAAATCCAAGTCAGTTCAGATATATTTTGGAAAGCCTTGAAACCTTTGTATGATTGAACAAGAAATGAATATTCTCTTTTAAAGTACCTTTAACCTCTAAGTAAGTTTTTCTTTAACTATATTAGCAGTCCTGTTGGTGGCAGTCAGTCAATTCTCAGGAAACACTTTGCTCATAAGACTATATAATTTGAAGTGAACTACATTTTACATTCCAAACCCAAAAAGAATGTTAAGTTAAATCTTGATTTCTGTTTAACGTTTTTCCAAGAAGGTTACTGGCAAGAGCTAGACAGATCACTTTTGCAGTTGCTAAGGCAAAAATGTTTGAAAATTCCCTATACACAGAGTTTAAAAGATTGTGTAGTATTTCAAAACCAAACTAAACTAAATCCAACAAGCAGAAAGAAATATGTATCACTGGGATGAAAGCTAATCGTGCCATTGTGCCCTGCCCAGCATCAGCTGACAATGAACAACAAGGAAAAAAAAATTAAGATACTACAGTGAACCAGTTTCAGAATGAATTAATTCAAAGAGCAAAATCAAGCTGTCAAGAAAAGAATTGTACAGTAAGATGTTAGACTGAAAAAAACAGCTAGGAAAACACTGGAAGTTATCGCTTAAGACAGTATCTGAGAGAACACAAGTACATTTATATGCAAACAGTAATTAACATAATACTGCCAGCTTTCCTAGCTCCATGCATAGTTCAGAAAAAAGGTTATTTAGCCTTCGTCACTACTTAATTAGCAAGTTAATTCTGCCAGGAAGTTACAACCTCAAGTACATAACAACACTTAGAGCAACTTACTGACCACAAGCATGGTAGAGCCTAAACTACTCAAATAATCTCTAGCCCTGGAAATGTGGAAAGAATACAATCCCCAAAACAGGATCCATGTGAACCTGTAGCAGAAACTGTAATTCTGAAAGAAGGGCTTACCCTGCTCCTTCATGCAGGATTCTGACTTCTACAAAGATGAGAATTTTATTGCCGTGCTTGCTGACAAAACAAACATGAGTTAAAGCAAGATGTGGTCTCAAGTGCTCAAAGAGGATGCTCAACTGGAGAGTAAGAGTTAGAGATTCCACCCAAGGCCCGAGTAAGTCTAATTTTCAAAGAGGGGTCAGATGTAAATACAAAAGCCTCAGTTTTCTCTAACATCTTACATACCCTAACACACAAACAGCCTTTCCCTACATTCAGGAAAACAGCCCAGAAGCACAAACACTCCTGAGGCACAAGTGATGAACCACACGCGGGGGGAGGCTGCATCTCTGCTCACTGCCTTCCGCACAGACAACAGCTGCTTGTAAGAGCTAGATCACAACTTGCAGTTCTGGTTAAAGGATGTTATTTTTGCACTATACTCATTCAGGAAAGAGCAGCCTTCCTGTCTTCTGGTACTGTGTCTTTGAGTACAGTAATACAGGCTTTGGCCTTTTAATCACCTATGGACTGTTGCAACTTCTTACTAAAGCGTTTAACTTCCTTGGAGTGCTAAATGCACTGTGCCATCAATATTGTTATATTTGACCAAGGCTTTGCACTTGGCTTACAAATGCTTACAATGGCAAGTGAAAAACACAGTGCTAATACAGACCAGCTGCATTTTTATCCATACAATTCAAACCCTGGCCCAAAGTCTACAGAAGACTACTTCAAATGCCAATATATATTAACAGGCCATTAAGTGCCTACCAGCAGTGAACTCGCTATAGCTGTAATATAAGGAAAAAGAACTGCAGCAGGCCCCAGCCTTAAGAATATGTTTAAAAGTGCTGCAGTAGACTTGCAGATGACTTGTCATCCCGGGGAGAAGGTCCAAGGATCAGAGTCTGAAATCCAAGGGTAAGACAGATCACACGCCATTTTGTCTTCAAGAAAAGTAATGCCATCTCTCCTCATGCCAAGTAATAAAATACTATCTACAAAAAGTGGGTGTTTTCTCCCTGAATCCACAGTAGAAATAGTCACACAGAAAACTAGAATCAGCCTAATTCTCAGAGTTACAGAAAATAGAACCAAAGGGGACCTCAAAAAGTCATTTTGACAAGTCCCTGCCTTGAATGACATTCCAAAATTAATCTCTGTGCAAACAGTTATGCCATGGGACTCTAGGTTAATAAAATGGCTGACTAAATCAGCTAGACTTTTAGAAAAAGCTATTTGTATGTAAATATTTCAGTAATAACTTTAGCAATAAAAGAAAGCACTACACAGCCAATTTTAGAATCCACATATGATATGAAATATACACACATACATGTTCTAATATATATATTCATTCTTAAAGCAATGCAGAGCAAAACCAAACCAGGGCCTGAATAATCTATCATACATGGCTTCCTGTCAGCATGACTTTAATACACAGCTGATGGGCTGATCAGATCCCTGAGGTCTATCACTGGAATTGCTACAAGTTTTACTTACCACAATTTTAACCAAAAACTGACTTAAATCATGTTAGATCTCTCTAGGTGAAGGAGGAAGACAGACACAAACAAAACAGCAACAAAACACAAAACCAGAAAACCCAGACACAGGCAAAAAAAACCCACACAGCCTTGTAATACATAGAAAGGCACCTGATAATATTGTTAATTGTTAGTAGCAATTATCTACAGCATCCTAAGTGTGCTTAAGCAATCAAGATAAATTTTAAAAAGATCATGAAATACAAGAATTGCTGGCAATCAAGAGATAAGTCTAACCTACTGAAGTCACTAAAATGACATGTGCAGCTGTAAATCAGTAAGAGTGTGCAAAACTATATAGTTTTGCATAAAGTGCTAAATGTACCCCCAGTTTGCACCTATTAGTATAAGTTCGTTAAGCTTGGCAATATGATGCAAGAAGATGATCTTAAGGATGTACCATATTTACCTTGTCTTTCCTTTTCCTTCGCGACCATCATCCACTGTCCATTTTTACATTTTTAAAAAACTGTACATTAAGTTACACAAAGGCCTTTTCAGAAACTGTAGTTCAGCAAAATATTTCAAGTATACCTATCTTTCCATGTAAACTTGGGGACACTATGGGTTCAATTTTCACAAGTTCCAAACACTTACAACTTCTGTTAATTAAATTGGAGTTGTAGTTATTTTGGTCTGTTCAGTACCTCTGGAAAAAGGCTGTTTAACTCCCATTTAAGGAGTGCTGAAATTCATACTATAACTTGTCCAGATTTAAGCCTAAACAATAAGCAATTACAGAAAAGCAGAGTAATACTTTATCCAACCACTTAGGTTCATAAAACCAAGTCCTACCATATCCATTCATACATACTCATTATATGAATCATACACAGATTTTTAACACGACGCACTGAATTCAAGTTATTATAATACAGCAGTTTGTCTTGCAGGCATTGTGCAATACACTTAGAAGTATACAGCGGGTCTCTTCTTTACTCTGTATTTCAGTGATCCATACCGTATCTGAAGGGGGGGGGGAAAAAAGATAATTTAACAAAGAGGTGAGATCACTTCAGGCAGAAGTATTATGTACCTTTCCACTAATCCAATCTACTAAGCATCTTTAAATGTGCTTTGGACACTCTACATTTTCAGTAAGAGAATCTACCTACGACTGAACGAGATACAGTTTCAAAAGAATTGGGCAAGAAGGGTAAGTCTCAACTGTTTTCCCAGAATTACCAGAAAACTTTTGTGAGCTTCCATATTTATCCTGAAATATCTTTAAATGTTGTGACACACACAAATATAAAGCACTTTGAATCCTACATAGACTCTTCACTTTGCAGGTTACAAGTCAAAGCCAGGCATATGTCTGTGGGAACTAAACAATTCTGAATCTTCTTTATTCCATTAAACCACAGATGTTTAAGTGTGCACAACCAAGACGCAAATGCAGATGACAATATCACTATCTACACCCCTTTCAAGGTGAGTGGTTCCTGGAATTTGGGCTTGATGGTGTCAGAATTAGTATTACAAGCACAGAGTCTATTTCACCTCCTCCTCCCTTTTTCCTCGCTTAGTTCATTTCATTCATGTATTTCCCTTAAAAACCCCAAAGTACAAAAGCTCCAAGCTTAGATATTGTTATCATATACTTCCTTCTCCATTTAGCATTATACAACCCACTGATTGTTGATAACCCTTCTAAGATTAAGAAAATTCTGCATTATTAAAAATCTCAAGGTACATTGTTAAACACAAACTCAATACTTAGTTAAGATTATACTTGCCTCTTTACGGCCTCTTATAGTTTTCACAGATTTCATGCTCTGAGTTCTTCGAAGGCCTCTCTGCACAAACATTTCATCCTCTGAATGTGTTCCCTCCATCTCTTCATCAGTTTTATCATCTCCAGGATTTTTTTCCAGTGGAGTTTTGTAACCTTTAAAAATAGTTTCATAAAAACGTTTACTAAGAAGCAGCTGAAACTTTTACATGTCTAAGAAAGCCATGAGTTTCATCTTTGACCACATCGTTTAAAAGAATAAGGGATCTGTGTTAAACGGCCAGCTGTTTCAAAACAGCGAAACATCTATTCTGCCAGGAGCTTGTTACTTACAATTGTGCCATTTTTAAGTAACAAGCCATTTCATTCCATAGATATGGAATACAGTGGTCCCTTAACTGTCAAAAGTTAAACAACCACTCTGCTACCATCTTCTGCTTTACACTGAACTACAGAAACCTCAGTGGTCATCTTGAGAAGTACTTAAGATTTTCGGCCACAATCCCCATGGGAGGGAGCTTGGACTAGATAATCTTTAAAGGTCCCTTCCAAACAAGATATTCTATGATTCACTGGATCTTTCTTCATACTTGCATACCTCTCTGCATATTTAATGTCAAAGTTCCTTTCAGATAGATACGATATCAAAGTATTAAGGGTTGTTTACAGCCATCAAAATTATTAACAAAGATTCTCACTAGAGGGCGCAAACTGCTTAAAAACGCACGCTGAAGAGATCCTTAGGGTCCAAAAGCCCTGAATCCCCATCATAGACGTACCATAAACACCCCGAAGGCAGTCTGGTTCTTCCCCCCTGCCAAGCTCTCCTTTTATAAGGCCATTGCAGAAGGTACAAGGTGTAACACTCTGAGACACCTTATAGAATCACATTCACCTACTCCACAGCTACTTAAGGCAGACTTGCCTGGTCTGCAACATGTCTGTGCCTCCAATACAGTTTCAATTAATCTTTCTCAACGTGGAACACTTGGATCATCTCTGTTACTCATGTAGTTTCTGACTAGGGGTGTTTGTAATGACACCAATAATTCCTAATCTCTATTTGTAACACCCCTTCTGATGCAAAATCACATTCACCTTTTTCACAGCAAGCACACTGGCAGCTCAGTCATCCTTTGATCAATGTCCTTCTACAACTAGGTCTTTCCAACTGATTTGCACAGGAGCTCCCAGCTCAGATCACAAAAAAATAATACTCTGTTAAGTGCAACAAAATATTGCTATGTAGCGTTCCTAAGTCTACCCATGGTTTATTCTTTTTTTAAATCTCTAATGATGAAGAAACTTCAAAGAAAACAGAAGCATACACTAGATTTGGGTCCAGAAGTAGAAACAATTAAGTTATACTAGCTCTAAGAAAGAATTTTGACATGCGAGATTGAATCTCACCACCAGGGGTTATTTACAGAGTATAATCTGTACCCAGGTAATTAAAATAAGGCATTTTGAGCATTTTCAAGCTATTTCAGATAGATAACTAATGCTCCGTTCCTGAAGAAGGGCCCCTGCACAACAGCTGCAGTGACATCATCCCTAACACAACTCTTGATGGATTCATGGGCTTTCTCTCTGGCCAGCACCCCCTGTCTTTACACCGACCTGCACAGGATACCTTCTGGGCTTGATTAGAAATTCAGCTTAGGGCCATTCAGGCAGCCATTTATTCCTCAGATACACCATGGGCTACCATTCAATTCCTGGAATTCCTCGTTCTCCACAAGCACCACCCCTCCCCCGAATGAAGGAATGGAGAAGAAATGACAGGCTTAGGTGAAAAGAAATAGACCAAAGCTATTTCATTTGTGGGAAATACCAACTACTTTACACTGTAGCCTCACCATTTAAAAAGGTGCAATTGACAGCCTCCCACTGAAACCTTTCTTCAAGCATCACAGGCTCAAGAGCAAAGTGATGATAATAATATGTAATATAATAAAATAATAAGACTACTTGTAAGATATCCCTGCAAGAACATATATTGGTCACCATACACCATTTTTTGGGCGTTTATTGTGCATCAGTCCATTATGATGACTTAATGCCTTCATTATTGCTATCACTACAAGCAATTTTACATTTTGAACTATCATTACAGACCTACTGAATTTATTTCCATTAATTTTCTCTTCCTACTTATTGAGCTTCCATAAATTTTCATGTTTGACTTTTTGTACATTTGTCACAGAAACACCACTTAATCACATACTATCTTACCTCCAATTATGCTTTACTTTGGCAAGGAATTCTCACTGCTAATTGGCAAAGATAGGAGTAACAAGTACAGTATGACTACACTGTTAGTGGCTGCAAGAAGAGGAGCATTTCTCAACTGTCATAATCTATCTTGCTCAAGTCAACTCTGTTCAAGTGCACTGGAATTCTTTGATGCCTTTTCCATTTCTAAATGGGGTAAATGTATTTTTGCTTTCCCGCTTTTGTCTTTGGTGAATTGTTCTTTTAGCTAGAAAGTAATAGATAGATACTTACCGGAAGATTCACTTGCAGAGGCTCTGGTTTTCTTTTTAGCTTCCGGTAATGTCTGATAGGGCCTCTGTCCTACTGGCTCATCTCCTTGTATAGTAGTCAAATCATGCATACTGAAACTTCTCAGTTTCTCAGTTATCGCACCTTGACTCTGAAATATAACAACAGTATCTTTAAAAACAAAGCAGAGGTTTAACTCTGCTGTTCAAGTTGGGTTAAGATGTCTAAGCCCATGCTTCCTTGTTGCACTAGAAAATTCATTGAACATAAGCATGCAACAGATTTACATTTGCTTTAAGTATTGCTTTTACCCAAGCTTAACTGTGTATTGCTCCTAGACAAAAAAGTTACAGATAAACTAGCAATTTCATTACAAATGTCTCATTTCACTCCTTTAATCTGAGCAAATAAAAGCGTTTTGGGTGAGGGGAAGTATTTAAAAAAAACTAATCAGAAATGCTCAATTCACTTCAAACATCACACTTCTCTAGCAGCGCTAGGTAGTGTGACAGTGGCTTTAACGCTTCCGTTTTTAAAAGTTTGGTTGAAGATAAAGATTTCTGCTATTTTATATTTTACCCTCTACAAGTATGAATATGCATAAGAAAGGAAAAAAGCATTAAAAATACACTCTGTAACATTAACTCAAGTAACCGAGAAACTGGCAGCACTACAGAAGCTCTAGTTGACAGAAACTTGAAACCACAAACCAAAGAGATCCTGCCTGGGCTACAGGCTAGTAGGTTCTCTTACTGATGTAGCTTTACTGACATAATACCAACCCGAAATCTAATGCTACATATACAGATAGTTGATAAAATTTGAACATTAGTATTCCCTTCTCTCTCTTTACATCTTTTCTATGTGGGACATACAGAAAGTTCTCCTTTGGAAAGAAGAGTCATCAAGCAGCTCTTTCATCTTACACCAGATGATCTTACTACTAAAGCACTGAAGCTTAATTTATTGTATAACCAACCAAAAGGACAAGCGCATTACTCAATGTCATGTTAAAATAACATTTAATTTTCCCTCTCTGACATGAGGCAAAGAATAACCATTTCAGAAGAAGGTTGACAAGCCTGTGCATGAATCCCACTGCGAGGAAGGGTTCAAGATTTTTTCATTCTTACAAATGAAGCTTTTAAGTAAAACTCCTCATTTAAGCATTGTGTTGGCTAGCAGGAGCAGAAATCTGGGTACAATTCCACACACCCTTCTCTGCAACAGTACTGGCGTCAGGCAGTTCTTGTACCACTGGCTGCAGCCATTTGTTCCCACTCTCATGGCAACAACTGTTTGCAGATGGTAGACCAGCACACTAAATTATTCCATGTTAAAAATAGCCATGTAAAGTGAAGAGAGTGATATTCCTTAAGCTTGCAAGGCCACCAAAGGCTGGGGGGGTGGGGTGGGGAAGTGGCTGAAACACAATATTCATTTTCTAATTGCCTAGTTATTTATACAGCATGCAAAGTTAAGAGTGTGCTACACGGGCAAGAGGAACCGATTTTAATTCTCACACCACCATTTGTACATTGCCACTAAACAATGACGAAGAAAGGGTTTCCTATAAGAGAAGTAGAAGCCTTTACTTTTCTAGTTCTTCCTATACGCATGTAGGACAACTGACCGTTCTCAAGAACACAACTACACCTTGCATTTGAGTTAAAATGCACTACTGACACTTTACAGTTTGTGCATGAACTATGGTAGAAATTCTGAAGTTAACTGTATTCCTTAAAACGGCTTATTTGAGGCAGGTGTGTCCTGCCTTAAGGCAGGAATTCTGCCCTTCCACTACTCCAGTTTTTGCTTTGAAAAGAATTTGTACAGTAAACCAAATCAGGACCGAGCTATGCCTGAGAACTAACAGTCAGCTGTTAGGACACTTTCTTCTGACAAGTACCATCTTACACTATCTGCTGTAACACGTAAGACTGTTGATCAGTCTGCATCCTCTGCTTGAAGGGATGCAAACAGACTCAGGTCTCAATCACTGAACACTGATGAATGCATAAAATGGACCCAGTTGGTTCTCAGCACAATCTATATAAATTCAGCACAACTCCACTCACTAAGTGTGGACCGAACCTACTATAAAATAGTGACAGAAGCTGGATTTTCCCAGAAACAAAAGTACAGAGAGACACACTGGCACAACAGTTGCACAGCAAGTTCATTCATCATGTGATGTACTACAAAAAGACATTTGGAAATTGTACAAGACAATGTAATTAAAATTATGATAACTAGCATGCTAAGAAGTCACATTACAAGCTTGTATTTCCTATTCCACTGTAGGTATAGAGGACTATTTCCAAGCTGGGAATGTCCAGCCTTATTTATCAGCACAGCTTTTGAATACAGAATTTTGTTTTTCAAAGGGGAAAAAAGTCAAACTATGTGCCATAAAATAACATTGTGCCCTTAACCAGACTGCATGCTCGATGAGGTTAGAGCTCCTGTGGAGCACTGCCTCAATTCAGCAAGGATATAACAGATGCATACAATGGGCCCTTCATTCCAAAACTACTTGCCAAGATGGAAAGTTTCACTCAAGTTACACACAGCAAATATTAAGAAGTTTGAAAGGATGCATATACAAATAAGAGATGCAGCACACATGCCTGAGAGACACAGTAGGAATGGGGGCTGCACAACCACTGCTGTACCGCACAGTCACGGTCAAACGTTATGCTAATCCTACGCAGGTACTCCCTACTATTCCCCCCCAGTCTCCTCCTGCCTCAATGCAGCCTCCGTCCCACCCCTGGGAAGATCCAGTCTAGCCAAATCAAGACTGATTTCTACTTCACACCACTGCATAGACTAACTGGAGGACAATTTTCAAGGCATTTTGTGTGTTGGTCTTTGGTGTGTTTTTTTTGGTTTTTTTTGTTGTTTTTTTTTTTTTACAGTTAAAAACCCACTGAGCACACACCACCGTGTTCATACAACACTTGAGATTCAGGAAGATTCTTCCACCCTCCCACACTCAAAAGAAGCAGATAATTGCTTCCTACTGAAACAAAGCATTCCACAAGGACCTGGATTACTACCAGCTCAGAATGAAAGTCTGGCTGAAAAATATTTAATACCCTCTACTTCAGGAAATGTGACATTACCTACCCTCTACTGCAAGAAGTGACAGTAACATTCACATTTAGAATATTAAGAGCTTAGAATACTAAGAGCTTTGATATCTTGTTTGAAAGTTCAGAGAGTGACTAGCCACAGCTTGCAAGATGTTTGCCCACAAAACAGAAGGCAGAGCAATCCAATTGCAGGTAGAGCTGAAGGGTGATCTCCTGCTTCCACACTCCTGCCATGAGTACGGCAGCAGCCATCACCGCTCCCCAGCCACACACACAGCCCCAAGATGCTGCTCACGTGAAGATGATGGCAGAGCAGTTGCCATGCCTGCACTGGTGTCCCGTTATTTCAACAGTTCCTGTCAGTAAAGAAGAAATACAGTGGGCTGCATCCAGCCCAGAGGCTGCCAACTAAACTACACCACAAAAGATTGAGACACGCATATTTACAATTACAATGCAGGCAAAAGGCAGAGAACAACTTTAGTGCTCAAATTTCTATGTAAACTAACATTGGAGAGAGATGAACTGTGAAGCTTGTGTTAAACAAAATGCAAGTCTTGAAGAATAAGTCTGTTTATTTATTCCACAGTATTTCCTAAAACATACTGAAAGCTTTTCAGAGACCACATTCATTGAGTGACCAACTTGAAGCACTAATTTAAGCTGTAATGGGTTTCTAAATCTAGTTTTTGATAAATATAGCCTCCTTAAGGGACTCCTTTTGAGATTACTCAGACTCTAATAAGCTATTAGTATGCCGCCTCATCAGCTGACCCTCATATATGAAATGCCCTTCTCTAGCTTGTTATTGGGCATGTATTTTTATCATCTATATACTTAACCCAGGGAAGCTGCTGTAAACTGACACCACACAGTATGTCTGCCTCATGGACTCTTTTTGTTGTTTACATTGGACTTGCACCCCCTCAGTGATCAGGATCACTGAAGAAAGCTGCTTGCCTTCATTGGACAAGCTCTCAAGGGACCGCATGTCCACAGAGCTGCTCGGAGCTTTATGACCGAAGAGCTGCAGTGTGCAACGCCCACATTCCCAGCTGTTCTCTCCCTGATCCGATCTCGGCTGACAGGGAATTACTTCTGTTCCCTCTCAACCTGAAGAGGGACTGCTGTCCCGTCAATGACCTCTGCAGCGTGCCAGGCAGTCCCAGCAGGGAGGAGGGATGAAAGCTGGTGATACTGGCTGTACGCCACAGCTGGCTGCAAGACACCTCCTTCCTCTGCCATGCCCTGAGTGGGAAGAAGGGGAAGTCTAAGCAAGGCCATTAGAATAACATTCAACCAGCAAAGAGGCAGCAGATTCAGGATGACTAAAAGACATGCGGAAACACAGCCCTCCGAATGTTTGGTTGTTTGGGTTTTTTTAAAACCAAATAATACTTTACAAATGAACAATAATTTTGTGACATCACAGAAGGACAGTGCATTTCACAGCTTATTTAGCAGCCATCCTGCACACGGCAATATAGAAACCAGTTTTCACTAGTAGCTTGAGAAGTCAGAATTTATGTGTTGGCCAAAGTTGGAATGTACAGGTAACTAGCATCTGAGAAGATCTGGAAAGCAGATGCATCAAAATACAAGGTATATCTGTGAATCTTAGTGTTGTGGACATAATTTCCATAAATCCATATACTATTGAGCTGGAAGAGCTCCAACAACTTTCCTATCATTAAAGGCATCTTATTGCTGATTTTTTTATACTCCAACTAAAATTTTTATTAGTAAGCTATAAAAGTCAGCCTAGACCACATTTCATCTCTAAGTCTCCTGAAATCAGGATTTTGCAAAGATTTGTTTTCTTAAAGTAACATGACAGTAACACAATTTAACTTTCCAATGTATGCTATTCAGCAGGTTTTGAAACACTAAGTTTTATATGAACAGTGGCTAACTAGTACCAGCTAAAAATATCAGTATAGGAATGTAAGCGATAAGCCATGACTCCTGCCAATTACATTTTAACTTAACTACAGCAGAGCACGTTTAAATCATGTCAAATTTCGGTAGACTGACCTGGCTGGCTGCTCCAGCCTGCCCTACACAGCCAACTAGCCTCTTAATACTAATCCCATATTCCTTCGACAGCCCTTGGAGAAAACTGCTCTTTCCCACACTTGATCTTGAAAATATTCCAGAGAATTCTCAAGCAATTTTATCGCCCTCCTGAAGTCAGCATAAGCAGACATCGTAGCATCTTTTGCTTGGACACTTTAGTGAACAGAAGCTTTCTTTGGACCTCCTCTTGTGTTTAACCTCCCACATTCTCTACTCCTAATTTGAGATCCGGTATGCCAGAATAAGCATGGCTGCTGTGTCAAAAAAAGTTATTAAAGTGTGACTCCTTCCCATCAAAACTGATCCTACTAACAGGATTCCATTCCTGAAATCCTATAGCATGCTCCACCAGCTCATGCTCAAGGGATAATCTTTTCACCTGCTGGAGGTAGCAGCCAACTCTTGAAAAACAGGGAACAAGATCAAGAACACATGCATTGTCTCCATTTGCTTGCACGGAGCAGACACGCTCAGCTTTTTAGAATGACAAACTTAGAGATTTAACATGCCAAAATAAGGGTTTTCAGAGAGTCTCCTCTTTCATACTCTTTAAAAATGTCTATTTTAGGTCTCTGGTATTGTGATAGTTGTTTTGCCCAAGCATCTCATCTGCACTGAACTAGTTCTGTACAAATATTCATGAGCATGTTTAACAAGTCTTAACAAATAAAGCAGGCATCTTGCCAGTCACAGCTGAATAGCAATAAAATCTAAACACAGACATTTAGGAAAAAGATTCCTTATTTCAGAAGAAAGTGGGAGGAGATATTTGTGTGTGGCAATGGGTTGGTTTGTTTTTTGGTCGCCCCCCCAATATTTCTGTAACACCATAGGATTAACAAGGAAATATTCAACCTTAGCCAGACATAAGGAAAACACACAGAGCATAAGTATCATTACAGGTGCACATTGTCATAACTTATGATTTGCTGTCTGAATTTCATTTTAGCATTTAGTGTCGTTCTTAAACTTTTCCCCAGTGGAGTACTTTGAGGGTTTGTTTGTTTTAAATAACCAATTTTCACTCTGAAGACTTTCATCCTTTTAGAGGTGTACTCTATTTCATCCTAAGTTATTTCATGCCTCAAGGCAATACTAAGAATTTGAATAACAAAAAAAGAACCAGTGATCATCTTGAATCACAGCCTCAGTATTTTAGACTCATTATGTCCATATTTTAAGCAAAAAGTGATTTTTTATACTACCACCCACATATATATTTAAAATAAGAGAAAATGAACAAGAAATGCATGACTTTTTCCAAACCTTTTTGAGACAACATTTGAAAACATAGGTTTTAGAAATGTCTTTGATTTATAAAGCACGAAATTCACATACAAGCACAGAAATTTAAGTTAAATGCTAGCTGTACCTACTTAACACTGACAGCCAGGGATCTCTACATTGCTTTCTGTAACCTACTAATAGTGTTCAGGTTTTCAGTCCTGTTACTATGAACACAGCAGTTTCATTTATTCCCAGGAAGAAATTAATCCTGATCACATTAAGACTATAATTTAACCAGGACATACACATCTTTCTTTCCATACATTTTTTTTTTTTGTGTGTTTTGGTTTAAATGACTATTAGGATACACATTGCCTGAAGTTATACTTCCTTTAGTGGGCCACAAGTTGCTTATAATCTTACCTATAAGCTTGTCTTTGTTTTCGTAGACCTAGAACCCTCTGAAATTCAACTGAAGGTCATGAGTTTTGTAGGAAAGTAATTTGGGAACAACCACAGGTTACTTCATGATTTAACAGAAATTACATGACAAAGCAAGAGTATGCTAAACAGCGATATGCAAGCTTATGCTTAGTGTATTAATTTAATAATTCAATCAACAAGTTGCAAACAAGTTAATTGTGTCAAGATAACTTTTATCCATGGTAGTAATCTTTCATGCCTTACTTCATATGTGGAGTTACCTCAAGTTGATTGGAGAGAAACAGCAGAAAAGCCAGAAATCCTTTAAATAGTTTGTTTACCAACAAGAAAGCACAACAGAGACAGAAAAGAAACAATGGTCATCTTTACCAAAAGCCTGCATAGAAAACTGCATGGTATCTTTTGAACTACAGCAAACAGATCCGCATCATCCAAGAAATAACTACAAGCCATCTTAAACAAACATAGAATGAGGAAGACTAGAGGGCTGCAACCCTTAAGTTGTGTTCCAGGTTTTCAATACGTTTGCAGAATTAACCTTTTTGTTTAGGAATGGCAAATCCTCAGTACAATTACACCATTCCATATCAAGGACAAAAGCAATTAATACAAGCAGAAAGTTACCTTTACAGCTGCTGTCACTGCAGCAGTTGCTGCAAAATTCAACCCTTGCCTTCCAAAATTCACCATGGTCTCATAACCTCTTTCTTTGGCTTGAACGATGTACTCATCAATCTCCTAAAAGCAAAACATACTTAAGTTTTAGAGGGCTGTGCATAAGAGAGTCACCTTACCCCACAGTATTATTTTTCCATCAATAAAAGAAGGCAGAAGAAATTTTTAAGAAAATATTTAATGGGACAATTGCTCTTGCCTTTGTATACTGATGTCTCATTCACTTATAATCCTTTTCTAAATGAGAGAGTATGTCTGATCAAGTAAAAAGATAAAATAGATCACTTCCATCCAGCTCAGAGACATTGCAGTTACCTCTCAAGTTCCTTACAGAGAGTAAGCTTAACTTAAGTCAGACAAAAGTTGTTAAAGAAATAACATGCTTAAGATGAAATCAGAGGGTTCCTTAAAAAGGTAGAGTCATCTCACAAAGAGATTCTGAAGCCAGAGCTTTGACATAGTTAAGTACCAAGGACAATACAGTCATGACATTTATCCCCAGCTGTGGTAAGTGCCTGGAGTTGAAGATAAAGGCTTCAAGGTAGTTCACAACAGCTAGCAGACTACAGGGAAAAATCCTTTTAGCTTACAAAGTTGCAAACTGTTTACAGTTCAACCTTCAGGAGGTCAAGATGACCTTACTGTTCATATCAGTGGTAATCATGTCAGCCACTTGTTTTGCCTAATAAAGGCCGAGCCCAGCACTGACCTTTATGAATGCTGTTTTCTGCACTGTGAGGTTTTTCAGTGGTAGCCTTCACACCTTTGCTAATTGCTCTTTCCACACATCCAAACAGAATACTGAAAAAGAGCTAAAAACATCTGTGGCCCTGTCATACTTTGGCTAAAGCTAAATATCCTTTAGCTGTTTTCTATTTGTGTATTTTCTGTTGCAGACTGGTCTTCCCTTAAATCTCAGTAGTAAGTCTCTCCTCTTACGCTGTCAGTTTGCACACCAGAAAGTCACTGATGTCATTCCTCCTCAGAAGTTTTATTACTAGGTCATGCTAGAAAAAATGGTAACATTAAAAGCTGTTGCTAAAACTGCATTCATGCTTCTGCACAGGGAGTACTGCACATGTTCTTCCAGTAGAAAGCCAAACTGCATCACTTCCACTCAACTGGGCTCCCCAAAGTGCATTAAGTTGACCAGAGAACACCAAGCTATCTCATGTCAAAAGAAAGCAGTACATTGTCTGTTTGTGCAAGTTAAACAGAAGCATATATATGGGCAGTCACATGCATTTGCCTCTGCTAGTCCAAGTTCATGCTGCCTGGCAAACCAATGACACACTGATCTGCTTTTATTGTGTATCTAGCAACAGTTAGTATTTCAGCATATGGTATTTCCATATTAGGCATTAAAAATATAAGTAGTTATTTCTTACCCTTTCTTTAGAAGACAGAAGCGGGTGGAGAAATTTTCTGTAGATTAAACTCGCCCCTCTAGTATATGGGGAAAGGAGCCAAATAACAAAAGCTATCTTCAGTTCGTAGTACAGCGGAAACCTACAAACAAGTTAAAGATTGCATGAAATTAACAACTGCAATAAGAAAATGCATAGTAATTAATCATCATGAAGAGATCTCTTCAAAAAACACAACTACGTATTAGCAGATAGGATTCTTCACATACAAGAAGTTATATTAGACAAAAAAAAAAAAGAATTCTAGACCTATGGATGCAATTATTTTAATTGACCGTACTGTCATTTAAGAAATGGAAGCAGTTAATATACTTGCTTTGCATTATACATTCCTGCACAGAGAAATTATAGTCCTTCCTATAGGAACTTTTAAGAGTTCCACTCCCCTATTCAGTTGCTACAGCAAAGGAGTAAGTTTTATGGTCCCTACTTTGAGGGACAGTACAGCAAGCTTGAAAACAGATGTTATTCTTCACATACACTGAGATCTTTTTTTGAAAAAAAAAAAAAAAAGAAAAAAGCTATCAACAAGCACAACTTCTTTATACAATTTAAATCATTACAAATCAAAGAACATCAGAAACAAATACAGTTTCATCCAGAGTTCTTAAAAGGCGGCTCTTACCAAGAGACTGCTAGGTCAGTTATTGTTTCAGTAACTGTATAAAGAGCAAACACAATCCAATACATCATCCAGCGAACCTGAAAATTAAAACACCATCTTCAGTAAGAATTTTTATTTCACTTTTCACAGAATACACTATCCACTGCACAGTCAGTTCAGAGCTGTCAAAGCTTTTAAAGATTTACACTACACATCATTGTTTTGAAATCAGACAATGCTCTTAAAACACAAGTTTTAGTTCTGTTTTCTAATAGTCAACTAAATCTCTCATATACCTTGAACATCTGTTCAGATTTGGTTGTCTAAACTGATTACATCTTTCAGAATAAATATTATACAATTGGTTCCATGTGTTTGTCTTCCCTAAAATACATTGCATTTGGCCACTGATATTTCCAAAATAGGTCAATGCAAACCACCACTGCTTATTCATATTAACTGAATGCCCATACATTCTTTAAATTCCAACACTATCATTGCTAGAAAAAAAAAAAAAAAAAAACAGAAGAAAAACGATACGAAAAGCATCACCTGCAACCAGACACTAACCTTATTTCATTTGTGATATACAGGCTAGTAACTCTTCTGGTATACCCACAAAGCATTAAACACCACATTTGTTAGACATTAGTTTGAGTCCTAAAGTCATGGTACCCTCTTTCAAAAGTAGGAATATATATGCACTTTCCTACAGAGGACGGGGCTCAGATTTAATCTTCACTTTTAAAGCAAACTTTTTTTGAATTAGACTTAAATAAGTACTCAAAACCTAATGCTACACTGCTGCCGATTTCATAGCTGTGCATTACACTTCAAAACCACTTCCTCTGTCACAACTTGAGACCCATTTATCTTAAATGCTTTTCTGCATTTCAATTTGAAAAGAAACTCAGTCATGTGATGACATTCTTCACTTCAGTCTCTCAGAGGATTTAGATATTTCAGGCTTGAATAACCTAAAACAAACCTACACAACAGCTGAAGTCATCTCTGACAGGCCATGTGACATTTAGACTGGTGACACTTCCATGAACCAGAGTCAACACCTGAATAAAAATAAAATTAACATCCACCCTTGCCCCATCAGCCTAAGCATGATGCGATGCAATTTTTAAGATGCCATGCAAGACTGATTTTTTTCTAGTGTATTTTATCCAGGCTACTCATTCTTTAATCAACATCTATTTCTCCAATTAGGAACAACAGTAGAAGTGGAGTTTCTCTTGAGCTGCTAGGAACAGTAAGAAATGCTCTGCGAAAGGGCACATGAGATCTGCCAGGAGTCCTGTTGAAGTCTGGGCAAGATCCTCAAAAATAAAAGTCAAATGATATTCTGGTACTGCTAACACATTAGGTACCAAAGTGTCCTTTACAAATGAACCCGAGTGATTTACAGTGGTTTTTATACCAGAAAACAAAACAAAACAGGTAAAGAAGGTCATATTTGACACTGCCCAGGAAACTATCATCTCCTTAATTCTTAAAGATGAAGTTAGAGAAGCTTTGATTGAGTTTTGCTTTTTATGTTAAAAGGGTGATTACAGATTTGTTTTGTTGAGCTTTTTTCCTGCCATCCAAGTGTTAAGCTCATTTTTGTTGGCCTTGGTTGAAGTACATCCTTTCAAGTCAGGATTTGAGAAGACTGGTCATTCAGACTTCTATACTACATTTCAGACTCTTATTACAAGCACTTTGGTGTAACACTGAAAAAACTCCTCAAAGATCTTAGTCAACTCCATTAAACCAGAGTAATTAAAAGAACAAATAAATCTTCTCAAAGGCACGGATCCTAATTTCTAGAACTAAAGTCCATAAGTCTTTTAAATCTCCAAAACCAGCAGCAACACTATTTTTTCCCAGAAATAATCTTTGAACAATTTGCTGCATCATGACCTACACAACAAATCAGTATGTCTACTTTTTGCTCAGTTTTTACTAGCGGAAGCAGTGGCTAAGTCAAAAATTTCACTGTTACAAAGCTCTTGCAATCCAGACAAAAACATGGCTCCTGAGCCACACGTAACCCTGCAAAGAAAGTTTTGCATGGGCTATAACATGACCAGCAGCAGAGATGTTCCATTTGGAAGGCTGCAGTTAAACCTACACCCTCTATGTAAAAGAAAATGACCAGCCATGGATTGTCCCAAGATCTATCTGGACACTCAACCCAACCAGCAATGGAGTGGTAATTCACTGATGAATCAATGTAATTTCCTGCCCATGAAAAAGTCACTGTGACGAGTCTCATTCATCTCAGCCTCACGAACATTTTGTATGCAACTGCAAATTCATGGACTGCTCAAAGACCACAGGTGACTGAAAAGCAGTGTTTTCACATTAAATGAAAAAACGTGGTTGGAAAAATATGGTTCCAGGCTCTACAAAAGGTCTTGTGTAAATGACAGGCATCTCTAAAAAAGGATGCCCAAGAAAGACAGCTAAGTCATAGCTAACTGGACAACTGAGATAAGAGTCAAAAATCTCAGCATTCTACAAACATTACTTTTCTTTTTCTAGAAAACATATTGCAAGAGGCAATGGTAACCTCTTCAAGTGATTTCTTGTACTAGTGTTTGAAACTGCTACTTAGCCTGTGGATGCCTTTTGAGCCAGCAGGGAGGAAAAACAGATTATAAATTCTTTGCATTATGTACTTTCCTGAGAGGGTAAAGTAAGCATGAGACAGAGGAAATTCTCTTATTTTTGATGATTTTTTTCTCCCAGAAGGTTAGTACTAGCAGGCACTAGCTCTGTCTGCACAAATACGCTCTAATCAGCTTGTACACAGAAAACAGAAGTACAAATATGATGTCCATTTTGGATCCCTGATAGAGTGATCAGATTAAATGTAAGACATACAAGGGGAGGAAGAACAGCTACTGCATTCTACTACTGCAACCAAGTACAAAGTGGAGACATCGTACAACCAGACAGCAGCATTAGGTCACATCTACGGCTGCTGAGTTAAAAGTAACTGATGGCACTGACTCCATCCTGAGTCAGGCAGCCAAGTTAAGAACAACGTTCAGGAGAGAATACAGGTTAGTTGCCGAAATCAAGTTAGGCTGCCTCTTAAAACAGGGAAGTAACTCAGTGACCAAAGCTCCTTGTGACTGCAACTGTGTAACATTCTTGTGGTAATCATCATTGCTCACACTGAAGAGTAAATAATTTAACAGATTAATTCTAAACTGCAGTAACTACACTAATTGTGGTTTTCTCCACCTTACTCTTCTGTCTGTGCTGCTTCTTTCCTCCACATCACCTTAACCAAATCTTTTCCTTCCCTGGTTACATTTTTTCTCCTCTCTAAGGAACAACTGATTAACCAGAGCTACCCTTAGCTCAGGTAGATTTTGAGCTCTATACGACAATTAAACTGCTGCTACTGTTCAAGTGGTCACTGAGAATCAGTTTGTCATTGCTTATACTACAGGTGTTGGAATCCTTTTTTCTGTGCCTGTGCCCAGAAGTACATTATTTGGGGCACTTCACTGAAATGCAGCCAACACTAAAGTTTACGTTTAAAAATTCTCCTAAAAATATTTGTATACAGCATAGCATGTTGGACACATTTCAGCAAAGTCTATGAAAAGTTTGAGAAACTGTAACTTAAGCTCTCCAAACAAAATCACAGGATTACCACTAGATTCACACAAGTGTTGCATCTGATACTAAGATAGTCAATTCAAGCTTTCATATGACTTATTGCACTGCATAATGAAAATTTCACAGTTGTATGTCAGGAGAGGCATTTAATTAGGCAATTAAAAGGAATGTGACTTACATATTCCTTCACATTTTTTGTCTTCACAGCTTTGTATGAGTAATACGCAGGATACAGCATCCCAAACACCAGCCTATTGGAAAATAAAAAGAGCTTTCAGAACAATACATCATTACAGCAACGCAGCCAACTTAATAATAAAAAATCCCATTCTCTAGCTTGAAAAAAAAAAGTCAGTGTTACAGGTTGCTTGGAGGAAGTTTTACAATACACAAAAATAGAGCAACATGAACAGAAAAGGCTGTATGCCCTGAAGAGTTTCGTAAGACTGCCTCTAATAGATAATGTAAAACTGGTAGTTCTTCTGGTTCAACTACAAGCAAAACCAGTCCTGCAGTCTGTCCATACTAAAAGACTGTTTCCGCATTGGCAATGATATCACACTTTAAAAGCCTCTAACAACAATTGGTAGGTAATTTTTATCAGATTACCAGAAGATTCTTCAAAAGCAGTTTTAAGACAACAAGAGTTACATAATTTCAGCTCCTTTTGCCACAACTCTGCAACAGCAATACAAGGAAATGGAGGCAAGTGGGAATTAATCCAGTTATATTCAGACAGCCAAGTTCTGCTAAAATTCATCAAAGGTAAGGTGCAGAGCAGGATGAGAGGGTGCCAAGCAATCCATGCTGAGAGCAGGACCAGAAAAAAAGATCTGCTCTAACACAACTTTTTTACAACACAGTATTTTCTAGTAAGAGTCTTGGCCACAGACTAGGGCACCAATTCTTTACAAGAAATTGAACAAGCAGTAGTTGCCATCTCCTTGACAAAAGCAAGAGCTCCATACTTTTATTTCACCAGCTTGTTATGCTTTGTAAAGTCAAGCAATTGCCTGCCCTTCGTTCCAGCTGGCCTACAGCAGCAATTACAGAAAAGTCTGGCTACATCTCTGCAGCATCACTTACAACTTGCTCAGGATGGTTATGTGGGAGAAATTTACACTTGTAGGGATATCCAGAGATCTTCTACAGAAGTTCAGAGCTCTTAAGTAACTTCTCACAGTTAGGTGAAAGAAGATGCATCACGTGTTTTTTTTTTAATGACTCCACCTAGGACAGATCTGTCATGTAAGATTTCAGCTCAAATGGTTGAAGTTTACCAAACTAAATCAACTAAAATCTAAGGTTTTATAGTTGTGTCAGGTAGCTCTAAATAAGTGCTTCTACCTACAGAGCCACTGCAGAAGACTGCACGATGCTATCAAGCTTTGCTTTACTGTTAGACCCAGGAAAGAATTCTAAGAACTTGTAGCCCAATTTTTTTTTTTAAGCAACTACTGCAAGAGCCTTCATCTTCTACAAGATGTTACTTGCAAAGTCTACCACAGAATGTTCCTAGTATACAAGACATCAACGTAAGTCTGAATTTCATCAGTTTGATATCCACCATCTTCCAAGCACCACTCTAATACGTAGGCAGAAGTCTTTTTCTTGGTAGGAAGACAATTTAGAGTACCAAAGTCATCTCCAACAGTTAACATATACTATATTAAGCGGGGAAAACATTGGAATTGTTGATAGCAAAGGTGAGATACTTTCTTCAGCATCACAGATACCACAGAAAGAGGGTTTCTCCAGTTTTAGTGCAAGACAAACACAGTTACCCATTGAAGGAAGCCTGTCGCAGAGGCAGGGGGATATAATGCCGCAAGGGAGGGGAGAGAGTAAAATTATGGAAGCATAATTGCAGAACCCTTCATGTTTGAAAGGGCCTTGTGAAGTGATCTTGTCCAATCTCCTGTTAAGAACAGGGTCGACACCAGATTTGGACCAGGCTACTTAAGGCTTCCACCAGTCAGGTCTTGGAGACTTCCAAAGAGAGATTTCACACCCTCTCTGGGCAACCTGTTCCAATGCTTAATGAGCCCACTAGCACCAAGTTTTAGTTATAAACTTCTGGTTCTGACTGGATATAACCATTGACTCTCTTGGCTGAGTAGCACAGCAAGAGAATGGGCCTAACCTCCAAATAGTTAAGTAAGATCGCTAATAAGTCACCCCAAAGCCTTCTCTTTTCTGGCTGAACAAACCCAGTTCACTCAGACTCTCCTCACATGTCATGTGCTGTGACCATCTCGGTCGCCTCCACTGAACTTTCTCAAATAAATTAACATCTTTCTTGCATTACAAAGCCCAAAGCTGGACACAGTCAAATGTATCAATCTCACATCTACATCCCCATCCTCTCCTGAATGTGTAATATGTAGATATTTTCCTCATTATTTAATTTAAAAATTATAAAACTCAAGAAAAAATCTCAGACACTGAATTGTGTATTTTCTTACCTTTAAAAAACAAACGTGGCTCTAAGAAAAACAATTGGTTTTAATTGAATTTAGGACAATATAAATTACTACCTGATTATAAGTAAGAGTCAAATCTAGTTAATCATGTACAGCTTTTTTTCTAGGATGCATTTACTTCCACAACAAAGACTAAATCTGAACTAATTTTCTGGGGCACATTTGCAATCTTTGCATACACTGCGCCTTTACCCATACAGAGTTACTAATAGCCGATAGCAGCAGAGGAGCTAAAGGACACTTCAAGCAGGTCTCCACGAGATCAGATTCCTCTGTAGCGGAAAGGGATGGTGGACTATAGATCACTTAAAACAATATTGATATGAAAAAGCATAACTGGTATACTGTAGCAACAGTTTAAAACTTGTACTGGGATGCTCATATTTTCACAATTCACACTAAATTGGAGTTAACAGGAGATGGATCCTGAAGCTCTTTAACATGCAAGCTTAGGAAGCAACTTAACTGACAAGCTTAGGAAGTGTGGGCTAGATGGATGGACAGTGAGGTGGATTGAGAACTGGCTAGCAGATAGAGCTCAGAGGGTTGTGGTTAGTGGTGCAGAGTCTAGTTGGAGGTCAGTAACAAGTGGTGTCCCTCAAGGGTCAGTACTGGGTCCAGTCCTGTTCAATATATTCATCGATGATCTGGACGAAGGGATAGAGTGTACCATCAGCAAGTTTGCTGATGACACTAAACTGGGAGGAGTGGCTGATACGCCAAAAGGCTGTGCTGCCTTACAACGTGACCTGGATAGGCTGGAGAGTTGGGCAGAGAGGAACTTGATGAAATTCAACAAGGGTAAATGTAGGGTACTGCATCTGGGGAGGAATAACCCCATGCATCAGTACAGGTTGGGGGCCAACCTCCTGGAGAGCAGCTCTGTGGAAAGGGACCTGGGAGTCCTGGTGGACAACAGGATGACCATGAGCCAGCAATGTGCCCTGGCGGCCAAGAGGGCCAATGGCATCCTGGGGTGCATCAAAAGGAGTGTGGCCAGCAGGTCGAGGGAGGTCATCCTCCCCCTCTACTCTGCCCTGGTGAGGCCGCATCTGGAATACTGCGTCCAGTTCTGGGCTCCCCAGTTCAAGAAGGACAGGGATCTGCTGGAGAGGGTCCAGCAAAGGGCTGCAAAGATGATTAGGGGATTGGAACATCTTTCATATGAGGAAAGGCTGAGGGACTTGGGTCTCTTTAGTCTAGAGAAAACAAGATTGAGGGGCGATCTTATTAATGCTTTCAAATACTTGAAGGGAGGATGCCAGGGGGATGGGAGCAGTCTTTTTTCAGTGGTGCCCATTGATAGGACGAGGGGTAACAGGCACAAGCTTGAACATAGGAAGTTCCATCTTAACATGAGGAGGAACTTCTTTACTCTGAGGGTAGTGGAGCACTGGAACAGGCTGCCCAGAGAGGTTGTGGAGTCTCCCACTTTGGAGACATTCAAAACCCCCCTGGACGCTGTCCTGTGCAACCTGTTGTAGGTGACCCTGCTCTGGCGGGGGGGTTGGACTAGATGATCTCCAGAGGTCCCTTCCAACCCTGACTATTCTGTGATTCTGTGCATAGGCTAAGCTGCTACTCCACTGCAGCAGAGCTTACCTACACATTTCAGATGTTGAACTGCCTTTTGAAAGAGTCCAGACTACTTGAATTCCAGTTCAGCATACTAATCTGTAGAAGCCTATCCAAATACAGCTCTACTACAATCCAAAGACCTTTCATCCTAAGGCCAAGAAAAGCAACAGGCAAAACACCCTGAATGGTTTTATTCCCAACTAGGAGAAAAGCCTGACAACACAAGTTAAAAACCCCACTTCACCCAAGTAACAGGAGATTTGGAAACAGAAGGAATATGAGATCAAGCACCCTTCATTTTGATGAATTTCTTTAGACAACAGCTCTTCCTCTCATTTTTGTCCCTGTGGAATACCCTGTTCAGCAACCCATCAGCTCTAATGGCTCTCACTTTTTCCTTGTTCTTCTGGCTGGAATTATAACCATTAAGTATCAGAGATAAGGAAAGCCTTGTTAATCCTAATAACATAACACAGACTTTAAGGGCAGAAGTTTCTTTATTCAAAGAAAAGACACAAAAGAGGTTCCTGAACATAAATGCTATCAACTGTCAGACAGCTGCGTAATTATATGCCAGCAGTTACTGTTCATCTACACACCTCTCCCAAATTCTGAAAAAATAGTCAGAAGTTATTTAAGTAGCTCCTAGTAGCCTGCACATGTAAGCTTATTGCTATGAAACATATGAAAGAAACAGTTTGAATCCTTCACTTAACAGATTTTTGGTCTATACTTTTCCACTCACTCTACTGTCAAGCAGCACCACGTCTATTTAAAAAAAAAGTAGTCATATTTTTAAATTTAAACAGCAATTTATGCTCTGAATGTGTCATCCTCTAAAATATGGTAAAAACAAGAACTGGAACAGAATGGAATTTTTTGAGAGCACTGCTTCAGAAACAATTGATCTCCAAGCAGAAAGCTTATTACAGTAACAATAAGATGATGATAAAGCTAAGCTAAAGAAGACCTCAAGTTAAACAAGAACACTAGTATGAGACAAACAAAAAAGGTTTCTAGTTTCCCCACCTAGCGAATCTTTATGTTACCCAATACTGGTGAAATCAAGAGTCAGAAAAAAAAAATCCCTATTTTAGTACTCACTTTTTTCTTTTAAAGAAGTCTTCTAGAACGCACTTTTAAAGCCAAAGAATAAGAAATTTAACACCACAGTGTATTATTACTTATTAGTGTTCAATACTGCTATAACATGCAAGTGTTATAAAAACTGCCACTTGTCCCCAAAAAGTGGGCAGATAGGACTAAGAATGAAAAACATCAGCACATTTAGCCAGTAAT
Organism: Ibidorhyncha struthersii; assembly: GCA_013398815.1. NCBI lineage: Eukaryota > Metazoa > Chordata > Aves > Charadriiformes > Charadriidae > Ibidorhyncha > Ibidorhyncha struthersii. The sequence continues at coordinate 137,812 of VZSZ01002912.1, read as the reverse complement.
ACTAGGAACCAGCGCTGTGAAGTTTTTATCTCCTTACAGCCACAACTGACATTTAAGTGTGGCATGATGCAGCTGCCAACTCTAGCATCACTACCTCCTTCACACGGCCAAAGTCATCTAATCTTAATGAAAGCTACCAGGCAATTTAACAGTAGAAAAGCCAACCCGTCACCAGTGAGTGTATTTGAAGGTCAGCAAATTCACTGTCACCCTTCATCTATACATTATAGATTAGTATACAGCCAAAAAGAGATCGCTGCAGCTGACTGAAGCAGAAATACCTAGAACAGGAGCAGCAGGGAGCCTGGGCATAATCAGTATCATTGACATAGAAAGCTACAACAGCAGAGCATCTTCTAATAGTTTTCCTGTTTGCATAAATACCCCAAAAAATCTCAAAGTTGTTAGCAACACCTACTGCTGTGCATAAGTGCATCCCTCCTCTGGTATTTCTACAGTAACCATACAACACTTGCTTCAAGGATGTGCCCAATTATTCCAAGGCTTTGCAAATTTAAAAGTTTAAGTGTTTTAAAAGCGCAGTTTGTATTTCACACTGGATATCAGCACACTGCACTAATGTAGCATGCAAAACCAAAGCCAGTTTCCACAGATGGAAACAGATTTCAGATGAATGTGATGTCATTTACTTTATTTTACTAGTAGATATGGATAATCCTGCTTACCAATGTAATTTTACTGCCGGTTGTATGCCTAGCCATTTCAGTTTTTCAGCTGTACTCAGCAACTAATGTAGTATTCCTTTTTTGGTACAGTCGCTTCCTCTACTGACATTTTGCTCATTTAAAGAGAAATGCTTCTCAAGTATACCAGGAGATTAAGATCAAAAGACAAAGGGGAAAAAAAAAAAAGTATCAAAAAGCCTTGAAATAGGAACAAAATAATGTATTTGTGTATCCATATAGCTGTACTAAAACAAACATAACCTTCTGTCTTATCACATAATCTACAGTCTTACAGTTTAAATAGCTTTAAAGAGCACAACTACTTGAAAAATTCATTTTGAGGCAAAGCAACTGAGTTTCCATTTGACTGATAACTGAGAAATCAGTCACCTGTACACACATTGCTCTGGCACTGAGCACATTTAGCCTGGATAGTAAACAACTCTAAAGGTAATGTTTAAAATAATAAAAAAAAAAAAACACAAATAAAAGCCCTCAAGTTACTCAAAAAGACTACTTGCACCCAGACTCCCAAAACACTAAGCCATGAAACCAACAGTGCATTTAAGATTTCAGTCTGTTCACATTGCCAACGAACTGCCTGAAGCAAGGAATAGCATTTGGCACTTTATTCTTTTGTTCCTCTGAAATGCAGAAAGACAAGGGCCACTAGTGTTCCCTTATAGTAAAAGCCATTCAGGAAACTCGTTCAATATGAGATACTTTGGAGACAATGCCATTTGCTAAGCTCCCTTTCCTTAACAAGTCCGCCCACTGACAGACTTGTGTCTTGGCTCAGACTGATACAGAGCTAGGCATCTGTTAATGGGTGCATCTACAGTGCACATGTATTTGTTAAATGTGCGCACCTACATCTTGAAGGATCACTTGACAGCCTGTGGTAGGTTGGAGAATACAAAAACCCTCCCCGCCTCTACAAAACCATGGAAGTGAATATAAACACCTGATAAACTTCCTAACTTTGCTGAGCATGCCCAGTTCTCCTTCCCAGTACCTAGTCTTTACCCGCAAGTTACAATAGGAGCTTCCTATTTGATTCCTGTCAAATTCACACAAGCTTTTCTAAGAGCTTGTCAGACACCACGGAAATACCAGCAGTAATATACAGGACCCCCAGCTGTGTGTGTGATATGAAAGCCTTAACTGTACTGCAGTATCTATGCAGAAACTAGGTCTGATGTTGTTAGTATTACTTTGTTTCTATATGAACTATAATTACCATTCCATGTTACAGTTAGTGGGTTTAGCTTGAGCAAGATTCCTCTTGAAAGGGAAGTTTGCTAATGGAAACTAAATAGCCCAAGATAAGGCGTAAGGAGTATCTTTAACAATCCTATTCAGGAGAAAAAAATAAACCTGCAATTAAACAGAAAAAGCAAGACCTCCAGTCATGCCCACCAACACCCCCTGAGGGTTACAATTGGGTAGTAAGTTCTAGACTAAGCCAGCTATCTCCTAGGTTTTTACATGTCCAGACAAACAAAAGCTCACCCTGGAATTTTTGTTCTGAATGTTTTTGAAAGGCACTACACTAAACAAAGTATTTCCAGCACCTGACAGAATCTAGTTCCATTTTGCTACCAGACAACATTCAGATATACAGCACTAACCATAACAGTCTACATTAAGACTATGTATTCGAGTAATTACAAAGAATACACTTAGATCAAAATGCTAGTCTGTTACATGAACAAGGGAGCATAAGGATAAACTCCTGAACCTCCCTCGGGCAAGGAGCAGGGGAAATCACAAATTGTATTAAGGGAACATGTCTGCTAACAGTAGCAAACAAACTCTGCAACTCCTTTAGCAGATTACAGTTACCAAAAGGCAGGAATGTGATCAGAAATAGATCTGTTAAAATCCTCATAGCATTCTTACATAGAGAATATCCCCAAAAGACATAGAAAAAAAAAAGTCTGAACAGTTAAAGAATATACCCAGAAGCACTGACAGATCTGAATAAACCACATTCTTGAGCACAGCAAGAAGGCTATTAACCTTCCAGCATAGGAAGCTGGAATTCTCCAAAGCAACTACCACGTTCTTCCAAAGCACAACATAATCAAAACTAATGCAATTACTTAAGCAGTTGGAAGTCACCTTAAAGTTTTAAGCAGAAAAGTGACCACCCTACCATTTCCACTAGAAAGTGAGACTTTCCTATGTCAGGAACATTTATTTAATAAGTCCTAAGTATAGTAGTTGCAAGCAGCCTGATAGGAGACAATTAAGCCTTTCTTCCAATGCAAAGCTCCATTAGGTGTATCCTATTGACTCATGTTTATGGACTACTCCTGTATTGACTTACCCCAAAATAGGGAACCTGTTGCCAGATACACTTCAAGTTCTCTCAACATGGTAAATAGCCCTGCCTGAACCTTGAAAGACATCTAAAAAGAGCACAGCAAAAAAACTAGAAAAAACTTCTAAGGGATGTTCTGTACTGGAATCTGTGCAGAAGTGCTGACATACTAATGGGCAAGACAGATCAGCAAGATGGATTGCTTATTTGCATAGGCTCACCAGGTTTCTCTCAATAGAAAACAAGATTTAGATGTCAATAGAACATTCAAACCTTTAATCCATTTTCTCTGCAGAGTCCAAAAAGAGGATTTTCCTCTCCTGATGTTACCTTAAGCAAAATTCACCTATAAATGCATCCTCCTAAAAATTGCCCTTTGTTTTCCCCATATGCTCAAAAAGTGTTGGAACCACTGGAAACTCATAGCATTTTCTAGGTTGCCTCTTACTCATTCTACTTGCTACTACAAAACCCTACATAACACAATAAATATCAGAGAGCGGTCTTAATTAACAATTAACTTGATCGCCGAACACACATTAGATGTGCTGCCTCCTTCAGTGAGAATTAACCTTGAATTTCCAACTCACAGCCTACATACGGCTTGCAGCCTATTAGACCAGTTCAGTCAGCCAGCAATATACCCCAAGCACAAGTCCCTTGAGTCCCACTCTGCCTGCAACAAAACCACTCCATATGTGCCAGACTGCCGTGGGCACCTGAGGGAGGGCTGTTATGAAACACAGTACTGCTAAAAAGCAACTCCCAAAGCAAAATCCAGGCTATTCTCTCTAAGGAGTCAGCCTCGAGACTGTCTTTCACATGGACAAGCTGTTCTACCACCACAGCTTTCCCAGTCACTCTCTTCTCAGAGTTGACAGAGCATTACCAGTACACAAACCCTGTGAAACAACTCACCTTTTGTTCACATATAGGTCACATACAGTGCAGAAGTACTTCGGGAGAAGCTATTGCATATCAATCTCACTAGAAGAATCTATGCCTACGTCTGGAGTCAGTGTCCAAAACTTGTGTCCAGGATCGACCAACTTTTCTTGTGCTGCTGGATAGCCTTGGCATATTTTAACAGAAGGGTGTAAGTCCTGAGATACCTTCACCATGTTAAAAAAAACACCACCACACCCACTAGCTGTCAAATCCTGTTCAAAACATACAGTCAAAAGGCCCAACAAACCCAGTAGTGCAGAAAATTGCAAAAAGCTAGTACTGGAAAGCAAAATAGCAAAAGTAGTAGGAATAGAAATTGTTACAAAACTCTTAGTGAGTTCTCTGCATGCCCACCTATTCATCACTTTAACATACATGTTTGACCACTACTGTAATAGCGTCCTGACTATCCCTGTACAATTTCCTGTTTACAGACTTACTAAGCTCCACCACGTGTGCAGAACAGTCAGCAGGTGAGCTCATAAATTCCAAGCACCCACACCGAGGAACTGAAACCAGATGCATCTATAACACTTCCACGTGATAAAGAGCAAACATTAAAGGCCTTCAATACAGAGTAACTCTTATTACAGAACTTAAATCTTTCACCCAGCTCTTACCTCAAGCTCAATGCAAAATTTCATCCCTGCTGGAGAAGTATTAATTTCCAAAGCTGCTCACCCTTACTTAAATCTCAAATAAGTTATCTTCCTTTAAATCTAACTTAAATAGTCCCTGGTTTCACCTGCTGCGACTGTTTACCAATGGAAGCAAAGTATTTGTGGCCTCACAGCAGCCACCTGTAGCATCAGGCAAGAGCACAACTGAACACTGAGAACTAGCCAACAATTAGGAATGAATGACTGCATCTACTTTCCACACAGCTCTTAAGAGTCTGGCATGACTTTGTTCAAAGAAAAAGATATGTCCTCATAATGAACTGAGCTTTTCTTTTAATGATCAGCGAGGAATGACAGCTGGATTAAAGATGTCAGTTAGAAAAGAACTGAATAATTTGTTATTTTTCTTTTTTTTTAAAAAAAGGTCAAACCAACTCTAGTTTTCAGCAGATATTTTCTGTTTTTATTTAGTACACGCATGAATAAGCTTAGTCCATGGAGCAGGTGAGCAAGAACACAATTAAGACTACAATTATTTTTTAAGTTTAAAGATGAAAGCTGATGGATGTTCAAAGAAACTGTCACATAGCATAAACTCTATTTTAGGTGATTATGCTTTAAAAGAGTTTACATAATAGAGGTGATTGACAGAGAAACACATTTATGAGCTTCCTTGTTTTTGAAAAAGTTCTTTACACTTCTAGTCTCAGAGGTTCTACAACCTACACATGCAGTTCTCATGAGCAACATGATCCTTTCAATTTAGGACACATCTGATGAGCTCCTAAAAGACATCACTAATGTAGTGCAGATGAAGTGCTAAAGACGATTAACACGAACATTAGAAATTCAAGAATGAGATGTTTAATTTTGTCATGAGGCATTTGATACTTAGTTTCTTGGCTTTGATAAATTAATGTTAAAAAGTTACCAGCTCTCTTATTTACCTTCTTACTACTCTTAGCTACCCATCTAGTGTCTTCAAAATAGTTTTGAAAGCTCCTACAATTTTTTAATTAGGTCTTAATTTCTGTATAAGAATATGAAGTCCTTCATATCAAGGATACTCTAGAAGAACTCAGGAGAGACCTTGAAAACACCTTCCATTTTAATTTAACTGGTACACTGAAAAATTGTTAGTTACAGTAACTTCGATTAACTCATGTAAAGTCAGTGACCATTCCTTTTCAAAGGTTGCTCTGCCCCATGCCACAGTTAAGTTTCGAAACAAGCAAAGATAGATGGATGTTTGGAGACCCAAAGGTAACATAAAAGAATAAAGGAAATACTATCGTCTCAGTACTGCCAACTCCTGCACATTTTTAAACACATTTAACATCCTTAAGGTTCAGTTCTTGGTGATCTCAAAGATCCCAAATCCTGGTGAAATGACCAGGTAAGAATCGGATTTGCACATGAAGATGATCTTTTACCCAGGACGCAATTGGAACAGAAGCAGTAAGATAGCTTAGCTGAAGAACAGCAATACTAATTAAGTGACAAGAGTTCCACAGCTGATAAGAACAAATGCTGTCAAAAATAAATGAACACGACATCTCCAGAATAAAAGCCCCAAAACCTCAGAATATATTTTCATTACAGCAACTGCACTTAATGTTTAAAGTAGCCTCACTTGTTAACATATCTAAGTTCCAAGGCAAGATAACTCAGTATTTTAAGTGGCAGTAATCTCTTTCAGCGATGGGAAAAAGAAATTTTTGGTTGTCTGAAAGGATCCAAGGCCAGCGTTTTCTTTGTTAGTGCTAACTTGGGTGTATTTACCCTAAGTTATAGTACCTTCAATCAAGCTATGGAAGTCATGACAGGGTGCCCATGCATAATTGCACAATATAGACATCCAAGTCTCAACTGCATGAGATGGGGAGAAATTCATTGTATTAAAGTGTTCAAGTATATTTTCTCTATTGTACCAACAGCTGCATAAGGAAAAAGTGAGCTGACATATGCAACTACGGAAGTTCAGTAATCTAGTATTTCTAATATTATTTTCAATATTAGAGGAAAACCAGCTTATATTCTCTCAAGACTATAAAGTCATGCTCATTCTCAACCATTTTTGGAATCTAAAGCTTTCTTCAGCTTTGGAAAGTGGCTTTAAAACTAGCCACTGCACTGGAGTTTCCCCATCCTCGACTCAGTCACCACTTACAGTCTAGACTCATTCCCTCCAATACCTCGGAATGCCATATAGTTAACAAAAAACGGATTTTCACTTGGATTCTTACCTTGTCAGCTTTGTTTTTTCACCTTATATTGGTTTGCTAGAGATTCTGGAGATTCTATCAAGTTAAAATTAACAATCATGCTATTGCTTGCTGCTCTAAGAGTATCTTCTCTCAAGATTTTTGGACCACTGACAACATCAAAATAACTAGCTATAGGAAACTAACATTTAAAATAGGAGTGGTCCCAACTAAGAATTGCTTCTGCTTGTTCCAAGGAAAACCACATTTTATTTTTGAGCCATTTGTAAGTGAAAGACAAACCACACTGCATGTGACCATACATTTATCACATAGGTTGCTTTCTTTCAAATTTTTTTTAAAAAAAGAAAAACTATCCAGCACTGCTACATGCCACACTACATGGAATATTAAGCTTGCTGGCTTTTGAGAGAAAAGGGAGGTTCATAACCTAAAGGCCCCAAAAGCTCCTACTGAAATCATTACACATTCTAGAACCTAAGGATTCAGACTAGCCTCAAGGTCCTGCCTCTCCCAAGAAAATGCTACGAAAAGACAAGAGTGCAGTTGCACTTTTTTCTGTGCTCGAACAACTCTAACTCTTGAAGTAGAAATTAGCCTGTCTTATCTCTTCCCCAGACAGCTGGGTTATCTTGCTTTTGATCAGCAGAAGGTATTTACATCTCATTTTTACCTTAACATCCTGATTTCCAAACAATTCTGTCAATCTTATGACCCAGAAAAGTATTTCTGAAGCCTCTTAGAGCGTGCAAAAACTAAACTTCCCCATAGTACACAGGAAAATGCTTCTTCTATGAAATTTGTATTTGGCAGATACTGTTGAGATAACATCTGGACTTGCCATTCTAAAGTATACGTGTTTCCTCAATTATAACCAGTACTTACAGAACTCTGTGAATATGCTGTTGGACACCAAGTCAAGAACAGACAACATACAGAATCTCCACCAAACTTATTCATGTAGTTGTATTAGTAACTTAACCTTAATGTCAAAAATACCATGCTAAAAGATACCTTCACTTCCTCCCTTCTGAACCCCAAACGTATTGTTTTTTCTTTAGAGATTCATGCATTAATAAAGTAGTTTGAGGGGTAGCTTTTGTTCTTAAATACAGATAACGCACAGTATGCTAATTAACCAAAGGTTCATTTTTGAGAGAAGAGTTCTGTTAGCACAAATATGCTTGATTGCTAATACATAAACAGGCTAAGAAACCGGAAGATATAGAGGGAATAAGTGTGCCTTTTCAGAAGTGTCATTTGCTAAATGCCAATGAAAGGTAATTTGCCTGATTCACATTATCCTCTTTATACAAATGTAAATTCGATTTGTCTCAAGCATTCAAAAAAAACTACCGAAGTTCTATATATAGAACAGTAAAACCAACACCTCTTATATTGCATTTACAGCAAACCAGTGACTGCCAAATCAGCCATTTAAAACATGTATTTTATGTTTCCGTGGATAATATTGTCTTCCAACTAAACTTTAAGCTGGTCGCTGCTGAAAAATGTGAATAGGTCAGCTTCTTCTCTGGCTTCTAACACACTCAAATAGTAAATACACTTCAACCGAGTAACACTAGACATGCTTTTAGACATAAGGGAAACCATGTGTTCTAGAACAAAATCCTAGTCTGGGAAAAAAGATTAACAGACAAAAGTGAGTAAGAGCACAAAGCCAAAAAATTAACATTTTTTTAACATTACCTTAAACTGTAATGTTACTATACTATCAAAACTAATTAAGATATCTCTCAAGCCAGTGACCATTTTCGTCAGTCTCCTTTCCATTTTTTTGATCAATGAGTTACAAAGGGGCGGGGAGGAAATAACAAACCCAGACAGGGGTAGGAAGGTACAAGTACAAACAGTTTTCTGATTTTCCCCTTCAAGCACTGCAAGTTCCAACAGCTTTATTAGCAGAAGTAAAGCATTATGTCACACTTCTCACTTCAGGAAAAATACTGCTTTGTGAATCCTTGCATTTAAACGCTGGGTTAAAGGCTTTTGAAAGAAATTGCAACTAGTTTTCAACATCAAATGCAAGTTCCAACTGTCTTCAGGATACGTAAGCAAGTTCCAACTGTCTTCAGGATATGTGAGCAATATTTCAAAGATGATAAACGCAGAAAACATACATCTAGTTAAACCCACTTCCATGTCAATGCTTGCAGACTAGTTATAAAACACAACAGAAACAGAAGTAACGCCCTATTATTTTGTCAGTGATAAACTGAACTGGAAAGTGATAGGGATAGCTGACAAAAGGCTCAATAAAGTGTTAGCCACTACGGGGTGTTTTATTTCCCCTTACATATGAAAGCATCTCATCAGATTGGTTATTCAGTGCCACTGAGGCCAGTCATGTTTAGAGTCAGATGGGTCAGCAAAAAACCTGCAATAATCTTTCCTACATAGACTCTATACACCTTATCTCATTTGTCCAGTAGTAAATTGCCTCAATCTAGTTTGGCAGGTCTTTAAAGTTTGAAAGATTCACAACAGAGAGATTGTACTGTTTTCAGCTGTAATACTTTCTTCTCTAGAAACCTAATACTTTCACATAATAGCACAGGTTTTGAAATTCAAAAATTTCAAAAGCAGAATAAAAAGGATCAAAAAGCTTACAGAAACCTTCTTTACACATGAAGAACCAGAACAGAGGGTTTTGCCAGACATGTTTTTACATACTTTTTAAAAATAATTTCTTACCAAGGATTAAAAGTATTGAGCCAAAGCAACTTTTTTTTTTTAATAAATATATATATCAGAATTTGGCTTGGAATCTTCCTCAGCCTTATATAAGCTTATCAGGAATTCGCTCTACATACGAAATGATCAGGAAAGACAAGCCATTCCATCTAGGTTGCAGAAATGTTCAAGAGCCTAAAATATGCTCGGTCGAAGCAGACACTGGTTTGTGGAATATGCAAGAGTGGAGGTTGTTTGTTTTAATTAGAAACACCCTTTTGTGCCAGACCATGCAGTTCTTGATATTTCTTTATCTACAATGCATAGGACACAGATGTGGATTTCAGCACATTTTGTAACAAGAGTACATGCCAAGATCATTAAGTAAGAACGTCAGACTCCACAGAACGCCTCTAGCTGTGCTCCATCTGTTTTGAGCAAGCTTTAGTCCACCCCCCTGCCATAGGCTGTGAACACTGACCACGCATGCTCTGCATCTACACAATCCCATCAGCATGGGAGAGAAAAGAGCAGCTAGACCGCATAGCAAACATTGATTTAAGGAAAGGTGTGCCAGGCAGGCAATGGGGACACTTATTCCTAACAAATTGTCAGAACTAGTCATTTCACATCACACTAACTTACAGAATACAAGTCAAGTGTAGTGAGCAGACACTTTGTTGTACATATTAGGATTGCCTGAGAAGCTGAAGTGCTCTGATGATTTCATTGCTCAATTATGTAAATAATTTTAAACTTTCACACAGACAAGACAATACACTTAATCCCTAGACTTACATATGCTTACAGATTTCAACCTATAAAATTTAAGACCCTTTAAAAAAATCTGACACCTTGTTTGATTAGAACAGCTGCACCGTTATTAATGGAACTAGTTTCACCACAAGAAAGAATAAGCAGCAATGTACAAGTGAAGAATGTAGTTTCAAAGTATGTTTTAACCAGTCTGGTAACATGCTGATGCCAAAACCAATGCTGTTTCCATCCTGCAACTCTTCATACTCAACACACAACAGCAGCTCTGGTGCAGTTAACTGCAACTAAAGAGTAGCATTTTTCAAGCAACTAACAAAAGAGTAACCTCTTTCAAGCATGCTAATTTTCATTTTGGTTGACAAAACAACCAGAGCGACCCTGTGGCCACACAACTTTTGGACCCTGTAGAAAGTAGAGCATGAGGAGAGGGTGAAGGGCAGGATGGCCCCTCCCAGCAACAGGCCAGTGAGATCTGTTTAAGCATAGCATGAAGTGCCAAGGATAACTGATACATAGTGACTGAATCTTTGCAGTTCTGTGGCCAGACAGACATTTCAGCACATCTCTCCATCTCAGTCACTCACACTATGACAGCAACTCCTTTTTCCCCACAGGTGCAGCTGCAATTTATAGGCCTTTAAAATGGAAGAATACCAAAAGGCACTCGGCATCCATCAGCACTCAATACCCTTCACACTGCAGCTGGAACCATCCTGTCAGGAGAAGAGCAGGCTACAAACAGTCAAACTCTCCTACTAACAGGTCTTCTGACTTGAAGATTAGGCTGTAGATAGCTATTCATTCCTCACAGCATGTGGCGGTATCTTTATTTAATTCCATCTGATGAATTACGGCTGTTTCATGTTTGACAGCATGTTGATTAGCAAACAAGATGATAAATATTTTTGTACTTGTTGCTTTTAATTTAAAAAATGTATTCCAAGAACAAGACACAAGCCAGGTTTACAAACAAAGCATACACAGCTACACAAAACACCACCACCACACTACGCCAGATACTCCTGATGGCAATCCAATCAATACAGAAGCTATGGCTTCAGCCACCCATTCTCAGGTAGTTCTAGGGGTAGCTGGATGTCTGGGAGTGTTGAACAACAACAACAAAAGTATTAAAAGTAGAGTAAGAGAACCTTTCCTTACTAAGGAAACTACAGTGAAAGAAACAGCTCCAATCTGTAAAGTAACAAAAGCTGAAAGAGACTAATACAACTGCCTACCTTCAGGTCACCTCCTGTGTGCCCCAGTCTTTGTCCAACTTAATCTAGTATCAGAACCAAGGAATGCTTGCCGAATCTTTTACTTGTACATCTTTTGCTCCTTGCAAGGCTCTAAAACGGGGGGTGGGGAAGGCAGGCATTATAAGCACAAACAGACAGAAAAGTAACTACTAGTACCCAAGGTAAATACATCCTCCTGTGGCCCACTACAATTCCCTTCCAAGAGTCATGACTGCTGACCAACTTTACTGAAAACAAAACATGTACTTAAACATGCGGGTAGAGAGAGTGTTGCAAAGCAACACAGATGGGGGGACTTTCATTTCTAAGTGAGGAAGGGGAAAAAAGTTAACAGATTACAGCAGACAGTCTGCTTTAACAGATTGCAAGAACAAAATGGCCATCTACTTTGTATTTAGGATGCTTCACATCTTTGCTTGGCACAAGAAGATAGTCTGATCTCATCCATACCAGGCTGTGACTGACAAGTACTCAGCATGTTTACTATTAAATACTGTCTCAGCAACTGATGTGTACACAATTGCTCAGAGCTTACAAATGAGAAGAACGAGCAATCAAAGCAGACTAAAAGTCAGGCACAGGCTCTATTAGAAGTTAACAAGACGGGCAGTCACAAATTTAAAAAGCTTTTCCCACCATTAAAGACGAAGAACTTGACAAGATGTACCACTTCCAGAAGTTTTCTTAGACTCAAAGAAATTATATGCTTGTTGGTTTTGGAAGTGAAAAAAAAAAAAAGGAAAAACCCTGCAGTAATCACTCTGAAAACTGCTGCAATAGCCAGTGTGTTTTAGAATTAATAATGACTTATACTTGCCACAGCAGCACCCCATAGACACAGAACTTTAAAATGAAAAGATGTTTTAATTATGTGCTTCAAGTCTTCTGCTTCTTGACAGAAAGGAGAAGACATGCAATTAGTACAAGGTATTTCACATGTTTAGATGCCTAAGTATAATAGCAGTTATAGAGCAAAGGGAAAAGATTTCATTAAAATGAAGTTTTGCCAAAGATTATTACGTGGAACAATGAATTTGAACCACTCCCGTTTCCTGTACATCACTCTCTGATACAATTCATATGCAATTCGGAATTCTAATTTTCTACTAGCTCCATTGCCTAGTTTCTTAAAACTTTAACTAAACTGTTTTAGTAGAGGTGATTAACCCCAAATTGCAAACTCTCAAACTGAATCAAAGTCAGTTTGCTTGGGATATGCATGTTAGAACAAGTCCTCCATGTCAAAAGTCAGCAGAGGGCACTGTGACATACCTACAAATTAATATTTTGCTGCTCTTTTGGCCCTGAAAAATAGTAGGCCAGTTAGGAGAGGAGAATTCTGCTGCAGCCAAAACAATTGCTGCTCCTTCCAATCACCAGTCAGGACAAGAGGTATTCCTGATGGCTGCCCAAACATGACAACTGGGCTTCTTGGACTTGCTACGCACAGCATAGGATATCCATAGTTCTCATATGCAACAGAAAGTCACCACACCAAAATTAAAACACTACATAAGTAAAAGAGAACCTCAGGTCTTAGCAGCTACATAGTGGTTAAAAATATTTCCATCTTTTTTATGGTGTTTAAGGAAAAGGTAGTACACGCCTTCCAAACTCATGCACACAAGTCAGAGAAACAAAGCCACTGTAACAGGTACGTCTGGAAAGAGACCAGGAAGGAAAACAGATCAAATAGAGTAAGACAGCATAATGGACACTGATAGAAGACGACAAGGAAGACCATTGAAATAAAGACGTCTTATGTCGCACCACGTCTATTTCTGTGCTACATCCCACCTTCCTTTTCCACATGAATTTTGCTCTATTAAGCAAAGTCAAACAATAGTCTCAAAGCTGTCCGAGTTCTCACTGAACAGCTTTCGAGGAAGGGGGAAGTGAACACTGGCAAACTAGTTAAGTCCCACAGCTAGGAAACAAGGACACAATATATTTATAAATCTTCTCCACCTTCTTAAGGACTCCCTTTTTAGAAAAATAATTAGGGCACACAAATGAGTGACCAATGGCAACCTGAAAACCAAACTATGCAGAACTGTACAATACATTTATTGCCTCTTGCAATAAATCTGTGGATAGCAGTAGCTATTCTCTTCATTCCCTGTGCTATTGGTTAGGCCCAGAGGACTTAATCAGCAAAATGCAAATACAACCCTTAGCAATTCATTTCATCAAAAAAAAAGACCCAACCAACTTCACAAGAATTTGGTCACTGGAAATTGAGGTGCTTAGCATCACTGATATTACCCTTACAACCAATGCAGTCTAAGTTGTTGTTAAAATAGAAAATCTCTAATTGGTGCGCCTATGTAACAAAGTAGCAACAGGTTCAGCAGCTACATTTGATGCACAGAAAGTCAGTGTATGTCTCTTCCTTCTAGTGCTGTGTATTGCCCCGTGGGAAGCCCACATTGCTGTTTGTGCAGTCTGTCAATTTTTCTTACAGCCTCTCTCTTCCAAACCAATGTCGTCCTTTGTGAATCCTGGAATGCAATACTCTCTCTACTTTGCAAGTTTCAATTATCTGACAAGTCTAAGGGAGGGCAGGGAGAGAACTGCTACTTATCTAGGTGACCAGACTGCAGCAGGAGAACATATGTGGCAGTACGAGGCAGCTTCCTGACAACAAATAAAGTTTTCAGATTAAATTACACCAGACAGCTTAAGGGGGATGTTTGTCACCAAAAAAAACAGGGAAATCCTATTACACCCTGCTTTGGGTCATACAATCCTGCTACATGCTTTGCACTAATTCAGATGGTTGTTGGACTGCTTTGTGAGCAGATTCACTGGCAAAAAGTCACACACAGCAAATCTCAGCTCAAACCACCCAATAAGCACTGGGGCCCCCACGGTCACAAAGCTACTCAGCAAGGAGCATGAGGAAGACTCAGTTGCTCAAATATTACTCAATATTTGTTAGGGAATATTATTCAAATGAACAAAATAACCCATCAGTTTTATGAAGGAACAGCACAACACCTAAGAAAAAGACCAGAGGTTGCACTGGAGTTTACTCTTTCTCAAACAGAACTTGGACAACGTGTAAGATGATACTTTTCACATCAGAAAGTGTGCCTCTGGTTGACAAAAACTCAACTTTACAGACACACACAATACACACTACCAGTCTATCTCCTCATCAGCTGACGACCTATACTCACCACAGACCCCCATTTCACACTCCCAAGCGTTCTCCTAGCCCTTTCAGCTCTGCCACAAGCTAAAAAGGAAAACAGTTACCAAACAGACTTCACAGGTTAATTTGGATCAATTTACAAGCAACGCTCACAAGTTAGGCGTGACAGGCACCAGCGGCCTGAGCTTCTCGGCTCTACAGCCCTAGGAGCCAGGCGCTTTCAGCGGGAGGCGCACGGTGCGACCAAGAGAGACAACCTGTGTCCACCAGGAGCCCGGTGCTGGTTTGGCGGTCCTTTCTGGGAGCACAACGACCCTCTGAGCCTCCAGACCTCTCACCCGCTGCCAGACAAGCGTCACTCCGGGGCAGAACCGCCGCTGCTGCTACCTCGCCTCTTTCGGGGGTGGGGGGCGATGGCAGAAAGCGGTCTGAAGTGATTAAATTCCTAGAAGCGGAGTGGTTTATTTCACCACAGCACTTCTAAGCCGTCGGTTGATGCAGNCCCTGCCGCCCGCGGCCCAACGGCGGCTCAGCGGCCGCGCAGCTGAGGGGGAAGGGGGAAGGAGGAAAGGGGCACCGGCCCCAGCCCAGCCCCGCCGGGGGAAGCCCCAGGACCGCCCACGCCCCGAGCGACGAGCCGCTTCTCCGTCCTCCCGCTTCCCCACGTCCCGGCACTCACACGACGGCCCGCGAAATCATCCAGGAGACCATCGCGGCGGCCGCGACGGCGGCAACGGCAGCGCGTCCCCTCAGCCAACCCGGCCCCAATGGCGGCGGCCCCGCCCCCCCCCCCCCC
>VZSZ01002912.1:103577-121856 GCA_013398815.1 Ibidorhyncha struthersii | reverse complement strand
TAGATGTGGTGCTGAGGGACATGGTTTAGTGGTGGACTTGGCAGTGCTAGGTTAACGGCTGGACTCAATGATCTTAAAGGTCTCTTCCAACCAAAACAATTCAATTTGCTTTAATTCGATTCAATTCTATTCTAAGTCCCCTACGGCTGGCCTTGCTGGCCCGGCCTGTGGGACAGAGGATGCCAAGCCATGGGTGCTAGGGGAGCTAGGTAACAGTGCAGCCATCCCCTGGCTCCCACAGGCTGCAGCCCTCCCTCCAGAGCAGAGCTGTGCGCCCAGCTGGCTCCCCAGGGCTACTGGCACCCCTCCAACCCGCCGCGGGAAAGTGCTTCTCCTCCACACTCCTTTACGAGCCCTTAGTCCCAAAGGCTGTCCAAGGACATGTCCTGGTGTGGGCCACACAGGCCACTGCCTGTGAGTGATCCAAAACTTCAGGTGACCATGGGGACACACGTGGGAAGGATTAGTGCCCGTGTGCCCTGTTACCTTTGTTCCGTCCCTAGACACCTTGTTATGGACCACTGCCCAAGGCAGGACACTGGGCAAGAGGGTCCACAGCGTGACCCAGTCCAGGCCTATGCTCTGGCAGGTCAAGACATGCAGGAGAAGCTGACTACTCCCTGATACCATAGCTCATCCGTTGGTACCATCTCTGCCTACCAGGTTTACACTTCCTGTGGAACTGTTTGTACACATAGTAGGACAACACTTTGCTGAAACAGACTGCTTCATCTTTTCTCAGGAGAGGAGGTTGTAGAAAGTTGCATCCGTGCCATCGCTGGAAAATCCAAATTTACTCTTCTGACACCAACAAACGTCAACAGAGTGATACCTGAAGTGATAGATACTGATACTACTGAATGTGCTACTCAGCAGTCAAGGTACAGGATGAGGAGGTTATGTCTTTCAGCGTCACCCCTGCTGACTTCCATTGGTGAGTGACCTGCCAAGGTTGGCATCATAATCTGTAGCAGAAATGAGTTCTTCAACATGTCTTTATGTGGGGATAATGCATTGTTTTCCTGCATACAGTGAGGAAAAATGGCCTAAACTTCACAAGCTATTGTCTTATTCAGATGAGAGGTGCTAGGTAAGCACAGGATGGTTTCTGTTCCACATGCAAGTGCCAGAATTCCTCCTCTACTAGAGCCAGTAAAACTCAGTCACAGGCACCTTCACTCCTCTGCAGCCTTCAAATACAACACATGCAGTCAAAAGGCTGAGTGACTTGAGAAAGAAAGAAGAGCTAAATAAACAAGCACAGAACATTCCAACAATGGCAGTGTTTGAAAACTGTCACTATAGTTGTATACTGTGAAATATGAAGCTTGAAATGGGAAAGTATACAATAACACAGAAAAAATTTTGTTTATCATGCAGGGATTTGGGTCTTTAAAATAACGATATTGGCCATCTTGGTTTTCTCCTTACCTTGACCTCTGTAGGGGGTAACTGATGCAGAAAGAAGTAGAGAGGAATTTGTTTGTGAGCAATTTAGAGCACACCACTCATCAATCTTATTTTTGAAACAGGCCTAACCTGAATGCATTCTTGGTTGCATTCAATGAAGGGAGAAATCTGAACCACTACTTATATGCGCCTTGAATAACAAACCTCTCCAGTGGTAGACTGTACAAAGCAAACTTGCACGGCAAAGCATTTGAAATATAAATTACATGGGAGAGATTACATTTTAGACTCCAGTTCTGTAAACTCTTACACAGAGGCGGATCCTGCTGCCTTTGTAACACTCTGCTGAAGTTTGTAGCGTTACAGTCCATCTAGAGCAAACTGCAAGAGCTGTAGTTTGTAGCAGATTGTCCTGGTTAAATCTTGTATAAGTAAGTATACAATAGATTTCTTTACTGCAAGCAATTGTGTGTTTGATGCTATCTCAGAGAACCATTCCAGGAAAAGACTGATACTCTTTTTTTACTGTGCAAGATAGCGTATACCAAATTCCATAGCTGCCTGTTTTATTTCATATGGAGTATGCTTAAGAGAAAAACCATTCTTTATTTTGTATAAAGACATTTATTTTTCTTGCATTTGTTGCCATGGCAATACTGTCTCTGGTGGAAAGCTACATTTACATTTAAAGAGGCATTTTTTAAAAGGTAAAGGCAGATGGCTCCTAAGAGTAATTTATCTTGCTAAGAAGATTACACTTTATTTCATAGAATGTTTTGAGACTTAATTCAGTGCAACAAGCTGGGTGGTGTTTGCTGGGCCCCCAGCAGACAGGCACGAGGATGCCACAGGGACTTCCCTGTATTCCAGTTTGCACAGAATGATAACCCATGCTCCTGCACGGCAGAAACACAGGGAGCGGCATGGCAATTAAATCCACACCATGTACTTATTTCAACCTGGGGTGTCTTACTCATATGTCTGTCTATTTTTATGTAAGGAAGAGACTTATGCCTATCTCATTATAGGATATTTTTAAGCCCCCCACAAAAGCCACTTAATATAGTTAAAAGTTGCTTTAAATAGTTTTAACAGTGTTTGGAAAATCACTTGTAAAGGTCACCTGCCCTCAATTTTCTTTGAACTTCATTGATATAATACAATGTATGTATGTATACAAACATTGATGTTTAACTTTCACCTCCTTTATAGGTAAACAAACATTCTTCCTACTTTGCAGCTGTGAAAACAGCAACTGAACAACATTTAGGAAGATGCTAGCTAGTTTCTGACAGAGCTTTTGCTGCTGACTGTGGGATTCGGTCCCCTGCAGTAGGAGGATGAGATGCCCAAAGGCAGCACCATTTTCATGCAGCTCCTAAAAATGCATGTATGTTAATGACAATATTAGGTTTTTCTTAACTTTGCTGTTTTATATTAGTAGGTTCTAAATGAGTCTCAAACATAGAACATTTTGAAAAAACAAAATACAGATTTTTTTCAGTTACTGAATCATACCGGAGATGTTTGTAATTTTGGAGCCAGAATACAGAACAGATGATACCAGCTTATTTGTTGAAACAACAAAATGCAGAATGAGTGAAGTCGATTATTTCTTAGAATACTCTAAGCTGGTGCGAATCCCATAGCTGAGTATTAATGAATATGGTTGAAATTTACAGTTTATGCTACCTTCACATACTTAACACTTCATGGATCTTTCCTATGCGTGAAGTGACAGCAAAGGTAGGCTCTGATCACCAAACAGCCCAGTAGTTCTACTGCCTTCATGGGATTTCATCACTGGGCAACACTCTGGATGTCTTATGAAATCAAAGCAGCTGAAGCTTTTGCGCAAACTTCTGGACATGCCACTTCTTGCTCATGTGTGTGTTCCAGGCTCCCAATGCAGCATCTCACTGGGGAACATGGCAAAGCAAGTTGGTGTCTAACACAGCTGTGTCCTAAGTGATTTTTACAGTACAGAGACAGACAGTATAGCAAGAAGCCCTGAGTTTATTTTTTCAGAAATTTATGTGAAATTTATTAACATTCCAAAATTAGGAATGTGAAGCATCCAAAGTAATGAAAAAAGTAAAAAAAAAAAAAATGCAGAAATACCGATTTTAAAATCTGGTAGGTTTAACCACTGTTTTCACAGTTTTATTACACACAGTCCAATGTTCCTTTTAAAGCTCTTTCTTCTATAGTAATGAATACAATTCTTAGGTTTTAACTAATTTCTTCCCCTCTTGTTAGCAGATATACCTACAAAGGCAAAGCCTAAAAACTCAAACAGCAATACAATGTTAAATTCATGGTTTGGGGGGTTTCTTCCAGTTAGTTTCCTGACTTTTGGGGCCCTAACAATTTGGGTTAGTATGAATTTTAAACAACACAGAATGTGGAGTTTAAGAATGCATGGAACTGAGGTTGTAGGATGACTGAAGAGCATAGTAGAAGGAAAGATCTTTGCAAGTAGAGAAGTTAGCAAATGCAAGAACAGGCCCAGTGAGTTTTTTTTCCAATACTACAGATGTCTAGCACTCTTAATTCAGTGAGCAATAGCTAAGGGAAAGCAGATAAGGCCTAGACAGACCACTGAAAGAAATCCAGAACAGCCCTCCTCTTAATATAAAGCCAAAGCATTTTCATCACTCCAGCACTAGCCTGTTTTGAGTGCAGCATAATAGAATATAACCAGGCAATTCAGGCAGAATCTGATTAAACATATGAATACCAAAAAGGTTTTGAAAAAAAAAAAATTCACCATGCTGTGAAAAGGCTTATCACACAACTGTTGATTGGTTGTATCAGTGTTTAAAGACTGGTTGCAATGAGTTAAATGGCTCTGGTTCCCTGTTTCTTAGCAGAAACATAAGAGCACCCCTTAGGATTTTTTTTTCTTAAGGGAAACGTGATCTAAAGAGGAAGGGGAAAGTTCAGAATGGCTCCTTCTGAGACTTGTTCTCCTGGCAGCAGTCCTATGTCCATCCTACCTTTTTGCTTTCATTCAGAATTGAAGGGATGCAAGATACAGCCTTGCACGGGCAGGCAGTGGCAACAGAGGAGCTGATTTCCAGATCATCGAGAGTACCTGAGAGACTCTCACAAAGCAGTAGTGCAATACCTATTGCTCCCTTACTTCTGCTTTGATAAGCTATAAAGTTTTTGACATGTAATGTTTGCAGGTGCATGTGCAATACACTCTGTGGGTAAGTGTAACCACACATCAGGGGTTATACACCAGTGCATCTCAGTAGGGCAGTCCGCTGGGCAGATTTGTATAGTTTATTTTTCCCCTGTTTTCAAGTAGAGTGGCATTAAAGCTGTTAACTTGTTCAAAAGCTGCCGCTGAATGTTACAGTAAATATACACCTCGCTCATGCAAGCAAACCCATTTTAAATGATGGGCTATTCATACTCTGGTATCTGATGGTCCACCCTCTCTCTGGGTTTTGAAATCCGTATACAGAGACACAGCCCAAAGCCATATTATTCCTTCCTGTCTGGGTAATATCATCTCAGCTATATTCCATCACTACTTGTGATGCATCACATTTAATAATTATAGCAATCTGTTGGAGTTGTGTTTTTTTTTTTAAATGCACTTTCTGCTTTTGATGTTTCTGATCACTATGGAAAGCTTATGCTATTTTATAGTCTGCTGACTAAGCTCATATGCACCCCAGCTGCATTTTATCAGGGAACAATGTTTGCCTTTTGAACTGGCTGATAGATTTCACTTAAAATGAAGAGGAGATATACATTCTTTGGCAACACTTAGAACCTTGTTCAGCACAGTATCTGTTTGCAGAAAGTCATAGCCTCCAGCTAAACAGTGTACCAGCCCACAGCCATCAGCCCAAGAAAGGCAGAAAAGAAAAATAAAAGTCTTAGAACCAGAAAGGATGGCAAGTTTATCTGCTGCATAACAAAACCAGGATCAGCCCATGTCATTTGGACAGACATTTTTTCCACTTGTTCCTGAAGCCTTTCAGCAACAGAGATGGCACACTTTTCTTGGCTATTTATTTACTAGTCCTTCATTATCCTGCTAGGAAGCTTCTCCTAGTAACACAGTTAAGCTGAGTCAAGGGGTATTCAGGACTTTTTACCCCATCTTCCCCAGGCATGGAAGGAAAATTGTTAATTTCCTTTTGCAGCAACTTTAAAAACCAAAACCAGTACTTAAGCTATTACATCTTCCCTTGAAGAAGCAATCCCAATTATTCAACCATTTTATGGCACATTTTCTAGACCTTTAGATTCCCTTTATTGCATCCAACTCTTTATTGCAATGCAGGGCCCAAAGCCACACACAAAGCCGCAGAAGAGCCTAATCAGTACTGAGAACTGAAGGGCTACATCATACATTATCCAGCAAGTCAAAAGGCTGCCAGCAAAGGACACAGAGCTATCAGGTTTCTTTCCTTCCTTTCTTCCCACCCTTCCAGAGCAGCACAGTGTGATTAGCTGGGAGAGCAACTCAGCTGGACCACTGCTGTGAGCCAGGATAGCAAAAGTTAATCTTCAGCCAGCTGACCTCATTATGCCTTCCATGTTGATCCTAATACGTGATCTGTAAAACTACTGACCACCAAATGCGTTTTAAGGAAGCTGTTTTATCATATAATACCCTGATGTGGTATTTGTGTTTTGTTTTTTTTTTGTTGTTGTTGTTGTTTTTTTGTTTTGGTTTGTTTTGTTTTTTTTTTTCCTTGGAGTGATGCTTTCTGTCCTTTTCTCCCAGGAATTGTCCTCTCTCTGCATTCTCACCTAAAGCATGGAAGACATCTCTTTTTATAGGTCTTAAAACCAGAAGGGAGTATCAAGTCACTTCATCTGACTTAAACCCAAGACAGAAATCATTCATTCATGTGTTGTGTCAGATAACCTTTGTTTTCTCAAAGAGGTGTTGCCAACAAAGGATATTGATTTGAAGGCATCAGAACATTGATTTTTTTTTTTAATTTTCATCAGTAAATTGTTTTTCCCTATGTGAAACTAGGCACATGCTTTTAAACTTTGAATTTGCCTTTAGTTTCCAGTCATTGGTTCTTGCTACGCTCTAAGTGATAGATTAAAGAGCTCTTTCACACTCATCATATCTCCACAAGGATTTATGCATGCTTAAGTCACCTTTCAATCTCTTGACAAATTAAACTGCAAGCTTCTTTAAATGACTTTTTTTTTCCCCCTAGTCCCTATATAGTTTATGGTAGATTTCTGGCTCTATCCCCAAATTTTTCCAGCATTTTCACATACTGACATTGTAACTTCATTTCTGTTAACTCTATATGACTTTGAATGGCAAAAGACAATAAATTTGCCACCTACCTTTTACTCTCATTAATAGAGGTAACAAAATTTATACCTTTAGCCATTCTGTCATATTGGGTGCTCACATTCAGTTGTTTGTCCTTTTTGATGCAGGCATCTTTCTTGTGTGCTGCTTCTCAGTGCCCTGGCTACCAGTCCAAAGGCTTTGTTGAAGTGTATATTTAATACAGCAAAATTGACTTTGCTTTGAAGAGCACACGTTAAGCACTTACACCTGCTTTGGCAGGGAGGTTGGTTTAGATGATCTCTGAAGGTCCCTTCCAACCCCTACTGTTCTGTAATTCTGTGTGATACACAAGGATGCTGTTCTGTCTTGCTGGAAGTTAAGAGGGTTAGCATAAGGCTCGCCAGGAATCTTTAGCCACCCAGGAAAGAGGGAGCTGGGGTGGACCCCAAAGGCATGGCTGGATAGGAGCAGCCTCATGTCCTTGGTCCTGCAAGTGACACAGGGATTCAGCAGCCCACACTGTATGGGCTAGCTGCCCTCCCTTCCTCCCCACCTCTGATAAAGCCTCTCCAGCTTATCCTGGGGTCTGAAATCAAAGCTTAAGGCTTCTATGACGTATAGCACAATCATACACAGTGTGCAGACAGATTAACAGCAACAGGATCATCAGCCCTTGTATTGTATCCAACTTCCACAGTTTACAAAGCTTCTAGAGGCAACATACATTTCCACCCTGCAGGAAACAAGTACTTGCTTCTTCCTATATGGAGAGTGACTAAGGTCAGCACTGAAAAAAAAAAAAATAACAAAGGTTATATGGAAAATTATATGGAAAAAGTTTGGAGTTTTTGTTTGCTTGCTTATTTAGCATTGCTAAAACCAGCACATATGCACAACAAAACATGTCTGTTGATGCACAGGTCCTATACTTTAAATGGAAACAATTTGTTTCGCCTCAGAAAGATTTTTACCATCTTCTGTGGCAAGGAAGTCACCCTTTAGTCCTTTCCTCTGTTATTTTAACAGGACATTACCATCTACCAGGTTATGTTTCTATGTAGCCTCATATCCTTAGAACACAAGTGCAAGCTGTTTAAGACATTAACAATAATTGTCAAAGGCTTGGAGCTTCTCTGGGGAGCAGGGGGAGGCTTGTACAGGAATTTTGTGCACTGCTGGAAATCCCTACCAGACTGCGTTACTCTGTACTGACTTCAGAAGGCAGCCTGAAGATGCATCTCATACTAGGAACTCTGCCACCTTCTCTTTCCAAATAGCCTTTTAGTTTTTAGGAAAGTTGATTCTGGAGAAAAAAAAAAAAAAAAAAGAGCACAGACAGTCTTTCAGCCTGTCTAGACATTCTGGATGCTGAATGTTTAATGTCCTGGTATAACATAGCTGGACTATAGCAGTGGAAAGTGATGAAGGCAGGAAAAACAATAGGCAGAACTTCTGGTTTAACAGGCATAAATACACTGCTGCTTAAACTGCTCTGAGCTGGTAGTCTGCAGAAGGCTACACAGCAATTATCTACGCTACGTCAAGGAAGCTCTGTCTAGACAAATCAAAACTTCTTCCCACAGATGTTTACCCTTTTTTGCATACCCCTTGTCTCCCAGAAATTGCTAGAAAGAACTGTTAACCATCAAAAAATCGACACTGAAAGTCACCCTCCAACAAGTCAGACATGGGAATCAGGAGCTGGTTTGTTTTAGCCCCCTTTCCCACCATATTTCTGCATGGACACAGTTCTTCCACATGCCTTTTTTCATCCTCTCCCCTAAACGTGAAAAACAATTCACCAAGATACATGAAACCAGATGTAACACACGGGGAAAAAAAAACAGAACGCAACGCAAAACTCAGGAACCTCAGCAGTTGATCCCCAAAGCAGTTAGGACCACTGACTTCCCAAGTGATGGATATTCAACAATTAAGTGTGTTGATCAGCTGGATTAAGAAACATTAAGTCACCTTCATGGTTTTGAGTGGCTGTGAAGTTAACATGGTTAATCCACTTGGTTCTCAGATACAAGTCAAGTACCCAAGTTCCATCAGCCTTAACATAGAACAAGCCTTATAGCTAATGCAAATGCTGGAAAAAAGATATTAATATATTCCCTTACTTTATTTCCCTGCTGATGAGTTCTATCACAACTGTAACCGCCACTAAATCTCTTGTAACAAGAACTTCAGTCCTCAACTGGATTAGCAGTTAACACAAAATTTGTGCTTTCAGCCTCATTTTTGTATAAAAACGTTCACTTAAACAACACAAAACACGTGTTAAATTGATGGGACATAACTTGGAGGGTTCAAAGCAGGCTAAGACATTAGAAAACTGGAGTTGGCACAAGGCTCTGAGGTGGTGTTCATTATAACCATTTCCTTGAGCTTCCATTTTGCCTTCTGTTGTCGCTAACTTCAGATGAGAAAGACAGCGGATTTGCATTATTCAGGCATATGAGTCCCAAATTACGGGTTTAAATAAGAGCCATTTGAGGCCTCTTCCTGCAAAGTGAACATCACCTTCCAGTCCAGGACACCAGTGCAGCCCCACAGGCTGGCTCACCACCCGCCTTGGACCTTCACCTTTCTGAATCATCTCAAATAGAGCTCCGTGCAGTCATCTACAGTCTGCCTCAGGTAAATAACATCACTGGGATTACAAAGCCAGCAGAAATGACTTGCTGGCCTTTTCTGAAGTCTAGGTTACAGGCAGCGCTTTTAGCTACAAACCAGCTTGTGCCAGGGAAGTTTCTGCACACTGTATTCTCTCATTGCAGTTACGATTACAACTCAATGTTTTATAATTTGGGGTCATCTTTCTTTAGGCGCCGTCAAATAATGACTATTCCCATATAGTTACTGCTGCAACTCAGTAATACCAGAGCAAAGTTTCCTGGAAACAGCATTTTGATTAAAAGGAAAAAGATGACAGGGAGTGGAAAAATGGAGGACCGAGACACAAAGGTTTATATTCACTTACTATTCTTCCTTTTGCCTCCCTTCAGCTACTTCTAATATTAGAGCTAACAAGTATTTTGGCTATTACTCTTAAAGCATGGTCAGTATCTACATATAGGAAGGGTAGCACGGTACTCTCTGGCACCTATGAGGTTCTTGGATTTAGTACTTGAAAGCAAGCGTAAGCCCATCTTCAGACCGCTCACTGAAAGGAGGAAGGTCTCCTGCGGACCTGTGCACTCTGTGTTCAGGTCTGTGTCCCACATGCAGCCACCTGCACACAGCTTACTAAATTTTCTTCAGCAGATGTTGTATTAAGAGTGTTTTTGGAATGTTACAAAACTGCACAATCTACAGCAGCTGTTCCTTAGTATTTCTGCATATTGTCCTCCAAAATAGTATGGGACAGGACCAGGTAAGTCCCTATATAGACAAAAATTTGAAGAGACTAATTTCTTAGAATTAATAGAAACTTCAGGTCCAGGAGTCATATGCAACAGGAGAATAATCACATGAAGAAGCGTGATTGAGTGCCAGTTACACTGGGAATAACAACAGCAATACAGATACCTGCAACTACTGAGGACTGAGCACATCTTTCTACACTAATCCTTCTTTCCAAGAATGCTTTTCCCAGTTCAGTCATGTTTACTTTCAGTTGATCTTTCAGCTACAGAGTATGCGCTTTTCTAAGTTTTAGACCTTTACCTGTAGTTAGGACTTACCTCAGGGGGAGAGATAACTCCCTGGTTTGTACAGTAGAGCAGCTGGTCTGGGGTTTGCATCCGCAAAGCCGATTTGCAGAAGGCAAGAGAGCTATCTGCTGGCTGAACTTCAGCAAACTGGACTGAGAGTGCCAATTTCTGCTTCTGCCTTTTCCAGTCTCAGGTCACAAGCACAATGGGAGCACAAGAGGCAACCTGAGCAGCAGCGAGGATGCAGATATAGTGAGCAGGTAGCACTGCTGGGATGGGAACCCAAGGAAGATAACTCGGGGAGGTGGATCCAGACAGAGATGTGGATGCCTTTGGCACCACAAAAATCAATAATGAACATATAATATAGACTTGGTAATAATCAGGATGTTATTGATACAAATAAGGGTGTTTGCTGGAATCTTTCTTGAAAATGGAACCAGCCTCTTCTCAGCGGTGCCCAGTGAAAGGGCAAGAGGCAATGAGCACAAACTGAGATGCAGGAAATCCCATTTACACTTAAGACTTTTTCCACTGTGCTGTTGAACACTGGAGCAGGTTGCCCAGAGAGACTGTGAGTTCTCCAGCCTTGGAGATACTCAGAACTTGACTGGACATGGTCCTGAGCAGTCTGCTGTAGGTGGCCCTGCTCTGAGCAGGGGGGTTGGACTAGACACTCTCCGGAGGTCAATTCCAACCTCAACTAGTCCGTGACTCCCAGACAATCTCTTCGTTCAATTAAATGACAGCAACAATCAAACACAATCTTCTGCTCTTAACTCCAAGAAGATGAACAAGTCCCTTCTCGTCTCTCTGCTTATGTAGGTCTGCGCCTTTTCAGATTGTCATTATAAGATGTAATGTTTCATTACAGTTCTTGTAGTAAGGACAGACTTAAATCAATTCCCTTTCCTGGACCAATTTTGAGTATAGCCTGAACAAATGTGACAGACAGACCCTGGAACACTCCTAATGAGAACAGTAAATTAGTTGAAGAAGTTACTGGCTCAGTAGAAGATTTGTGATAGTTTTAATTGGGAGAACAGTGCCAGTAAAAATAAGAAAGTCCTTGTACTTGATCAGCACGGAATCAGTAACATCATTTGTTTACATCCTGTGCCATACAACACCATGAAATATTAGGATAATCCTTACCAAAGAGGTAAATATTGTTAAATAATGGCTATTACTGAATTGCAAGACACAACACTAATTTGTTAGCCTTTCCTGACACAGAAACTCAACAAGTCAGGCAGCTGGAATACAAAAAACCTGTGTACTGGTTTTAATCCAATTTGCTGGCAGGAGGAAAGAAGAACCAGCATCACAGTAAAATAGCAATCAAAAAAGCTTCTTACAGGGTAGTTACCATACGCAAGTTACTGGTTTAGACAAAGCTGATATTAAACAATTGTGCTTTATGATATCTAGATAAAGGGAAAATACTACAGTTACATTAAGAAAATGCAAAGCAATTTGGATAGCAGAGTAGTGTGAAAGTGAGGGTGAGACAGAAGAAATTGAGGAGAAAGGATATTACAGAACCTCACAAAAAGAAAAGTTAGCTAAAAGCACTTTTTTTTAAGCATTTGCCTGTGAGCTTTTCTTTCTACCTCAGTTTCAGAAGAGCCGTCTACCTTTGGTTTTTTTCCAGACAAGGAAGTAGCCGTAAGTGGCATTATGAAGTCACTTTCCCTGCCTGCTCCATAGTTTAACAATAGCTAAACTTGGCTATTTCTCACCTCAGCTTTAGAGCTTTTCTAGACCCCAAAGCATCCCATGAGCTTTTTATTGAGTGTATCATGTAGCAGCACACTAAGCCATTTCCTTACCATAAATGTCACCTGCTCTAGTTATGTCAGGATAAGTGATACCAACACCCAAGTGATTTCAGTCTGAATCTGCTGTCATCAAGAGCCTCTACTATTGAAGGGGTCACAGCCCCAACACAATTCATGCAGAAACTGGAGGTGCTCAGTGGTAGGAAGGTACCTGGACAACAGCACCAATACACCTCATAATACTGACTTTTTTTAAGATACATAAGAAGTTGAGACAAACATTGAAATAGTTATGTACAGAGTACTACTCAAATTATAAGACTTCTGCCTCCTGAGTTAGAGTTGGTAAAGGTGCTCACAGCACCCTACACATGGTGGATTGAAGCACTTGGAATAGAAGGTTCCAGCCAGCTCTTGTTGCCCATTTTCCCTTTTTTGTCTTTACTACACAATATATCAGTGCTCTCCAGTGAGGATAAGAGTCCTGATGCAGCTCCCAGTTAATTCAAAGAAGATGTATACATTTATTTCAGTGCTAAGTATATCCTGTTCTTTTAATCAGTAATGGCACCTACTCATAAAGGGATCTACTTAAATGCCTTTCATCCAACACAGAAAGAAGCTCTTCTACAAGATTCTGGGAGACCTTAGCACATCTTAAAACCAAGTTAAAAGTCTGCTATGGAAGTAATAATAGCCTTCACAGGGTTGTTTACCTTTTCAGTTAGGGTTTTGGTTTGTTTTTTTTCAACTGTTGTCCATCTGCTAATCTTAGAAACCTACTAATTGTAAAAACACAGAGATAGCAACAGCCAAACATTTAGCCTTAGGTAAAAATAAACAAAAATACCCACACACTGGATAACTCACAAAGTTGGTGCTCCAGGATATTACATGAAAAAAAAAGCAGGCACTTCCACACACCCAGCTATACTGCTACCTAACACCCTGCCAGCACTAGCAGAGCACTTACTGGCCTTTATACCGCTCCAGGCAATTAATTCATTTTTAAGGATGATTGGTTCCAGGTTTTATGTGTGAGCAATTGACAGGAGAAGCGAGCATCTTTGCTGGGAGCAGCCCAGTGAGCAGCAGGCCTTTTCCGGGGGAACACCAGCACTGCAGAGGCTGCTCAGGCTCTGATTATGCCCCATCCCTGCTGGAGTGTTGTTCTGTAGGCAGATCCCCTCAGCTAAATAATAATTTGTTCTCAGTTCTGGCGCTTTCTTCCAGGTGTTACCACATGCGTTGTCCCAGGAGAGCTCTGTTAAGGGCTGACAGATGCGAATCCCTTCCGCACTGCGCCTAAAGCTCAGTCTGGTTCCTCAGAAGTACCAAAGCCTCAAGCTGGCATCCACAGCTTGCTGAAAGGTAGGGAAGAAACTTGAATGGAGATCTAACATTATTAGGATGGCCGTGAAAATGTTATACTGCTGCAGCCTGTGCATTGTCCTTGCTCTCAATGCTTGCGCTGCACTGAGTGACCATTAGCCAAGGAAATGTCATCTTCCATCTCTGGCCTGAAGAAACTGAGAACATCTTCCCCCAGGCAAATTCAAAGAGGTTGTTTTAGATGGGGACATTATCTGACAAGGCCAAAGCAGCACCCTGAAGTTTCACCTGAGGAATTAAGCCTGTAGGTATTCAGGGAAAGCTGGAAACTAACCCACAACCTTGTTATCGCTATTCCCTTACCCTCTGCTTTTTACCTCTCTAAGGTGTAAACTCATCAGGAGCGAGAGGGGCTGTTTCTTACCGCTGCTCTGCCCTCAGGCTGCAGCTAAAGGCGGTGCCAGCTGGATGGAGATGGTGCCATCCCCAGTTGGAGGGAGGTGGCCAGTCCCACGGCAGAGGACAAGGGGTGAGTGCACCTCAGCAGCTCCAGGGCAGGAGTCCCAGGGCTCAGCAGAACCTGCCCCTGCAGCTTCACTGGGCTGAGATGGCCGACTGCGTGTTTAAAACAGATGTGGGACGCTCATGAGGTCTGTTTCGCTGGCTCAAGCGTAAGGCAATGGTAAGTGTTTGAGGGTGACAAGAAGGAAGGGGGGAATATGGATGGGTTAATATCTGAAGATGTCATCAAGCTGCCAAGGAAGGGGATGTATTGAAGGCCATATTTATTTAATTTGTTCAGCCATCTTTTGGTGATACCTCATTAACTGGAACAGAAAGAAATGTTGGAATCGGAGTGCGCTGCGAGTATTCATCTGTTCTAGGCTACAAATTGACTGTGAAACATCACAGGGAGGCTCAGTAGTGCTCCTTACTGTTGTCAGCATTGATGGAGCGGCACCCTGTGAACTACAGTGTTTTCTAGTGCAGATATGGCTGCAGTGATTCGCACATGCAATAAACTTAAATCTTCCTCCTTTGTGTACTGTAGCAACAGCCGGGATGGTATCAAGGTGGTCCTGAAGGCAATACCTGGGCATGGTGGGGTGCTGCATTCACCTGCAGTGTAAATATAGCAGTATATTTGCAGCCTCTTTACAAGTGAGAAAGCCAGGATGCAGGAAAAGATTGTGAGTCAGTTGACAGCCCCAGATGGAGCTGCGGTGGCTGTAGACAGTCAGTGATGCGAGTAATGGTAAATCACCATATGGGATGTTAGTGGTAGAGCCGGGGAGGCAATTCCATCAACCACAACTCTTATTGTCATGCACCTTCACACCCCCAGGTGTTCAATGCAGCCTTTGCACCCGCATTAAATAGCTGTCTTTAAATAATCTAATTTTCCCACTGATCCTGTGTCCCATTCAGTGCTCAAGAACTGCCTTACCACTCAAATAAATAGGTGTTCAAGGAAGATGTTTTTGGTAGGATGCATTAAGAAAAGTCTTTGGACTCTATGTAGAAGATAAGGTAAGGCCGCTGGAAATCAAAAGTTAGCTTTGCAGTAGAAATAACTGATGTTTGAGGAAAAAATGGCTTTCTCTTGGCTATGAATTTTCAATTCAGGAAAACTTCAAACCAAATGATGCAAGTTTCTATTAAATATAGATTCTTAATTTTTTGATGCTGAACCCTGGAAAACATTAAATGTGACTTTCCAGATTTCCGAGGAATTACACAATTATTATGAGGCAATGCTTTATGGTTGGACTTGATGATCTTAAAGGTCCCTTCCAACCTAGACAATTCTATGATTCTATTAATTCAGAGGAAACTGATGTTTGCTATCTCCCAAGGAAAGGTAACATAAATCTAAAAGTATACAACACAATTTTAGGAAGAGCTGGTTCAATATTCATTCTGCTTAAGAGCTGTGACAGTGACAAGTCATTTTGCCTTCCTCTCTCAATTTGCCTTCTTGCAAAGTGGAAATAACCATTTCTAAACGCAGTATTTCTCTGTATGGAGAAGGTGCGATTACTGCCAGTGCAGGCTGTGCTGCATTTCTAACCTGTAAGTTAGAAATAGCTCCCAGTAAAGATCTTAATTTTGCAACTGACCAATGTGTATACTTTCAGGGAAGTGGGACTGAAAATATTTGAGGAAAAAAACCTGCTTTGTTTAGCAATCTGTGTGATTTCAAGGATACTGTTTATACACTATATGCATGACAGTCTTTTCAGGTGATTAAATGCCCAGCTGAAGTGGGGTATACAGACACAGAAGCCATTTGTTGAAGATGTAAACGGCACCATCAATATTTTTTTTTTTCAATTATAGCAAAAGATGGAAGATACAGTGATTCTTGAAACTGTGGAGATATCTTTTCTTGATGCTTGAGGGGATAGAAAACTGAGTCTTTTTTCCCCCCATGTCCCTATTCCCATGCCTTTGTGGCAGGACCCGGTTGCCGCTTCCAGGTGGGCTCAGGTGGTTAATGTCGGCGCAATGTGCAATTTGAGTGAAAGAGGATGGACCCAGCAGGTCGTATCTGGTGTCAGGGTTGTTTTTCTTTTGTTGGGATGGCTCAACTTTTTGTGTTTGCCTGTAAATCTTGGTGGCTGAATTGGTCAGCCACCATATCTACTGCCAAAGCTGCACTGGGACCATGGAGGAGTGCAGTGGGGGAGTTTGCCAGCTGTAGGTTTCCCAAGAAAAGCCTCCTTCCCTAGGGCTCAGCCGAAAGGGTTGTTGCTTCATTTTGTTTCTTCTGAACTTCTCCAGCCTGAACGTGTCATCTCTGCTTTGATGTTGCCCGTGGGCACCCAGCTCTGAATGCTGTTGCTGAGCTCAAAGAGGACCTTCTTGGAGTAATCTATGAGAAGAGGCTTCCTTATGCCATTTTCTTCAGAAGATGCATCAATTCATGCAATCCCTAATCCTTTCAATGCTGTGAATTTTGGTGCTTTGAATTTTCAGTTTAAGCATTGCATAATGTTTATCAAGAAAACAGAGGAGGTGTTGCTTTGAAAGGGGAATTAATGTATTGGTGTGATACCTGCAAAGGCTTCCGAGAAAGGAAGAAGTCCTACTGAAGAGTGATAGGGCACAGACTGCCTAAAAGTTAGTTTCTAGGCTATCTTCAGGCCTTGGGCCACAGCACCGTTACTTTACGTTCTGTTGCGGCCGGAGGCTCTGAGCTGACTTATTCCACATCCTGAGCATTGAGCACTCCCCCAGTTTCCAGCACTTTGTGGAGAAACAAGGAGAGAGGGAGGAAGCAAAGAAGAAACGGGGAAGTGAACAGAAGCCAAGATAATAAGTTGCTGAAGGTGGAAAATGTGTTTAGCAACCTGTGGGGCTGTTGTACGCTAATCTATCTGAACATAGTCATTTTGACCTTCCTAAAACATACATGGATAAAAAAAGCTGTTCAAAGCCAATAACTGAAAGAGGAGAGCTGAGATGTGGGGTGACCGGGGAGTGAAGTTGCCCTGAAGATATGCCAAGGCTCCTCCTTATGTTCTCTTCTCCTGGTCTACGTGAAAAGCCATTTGAGCAGCACTGGTGGAGTGATGGGGAGCTGGGCAAAGGTCCTGCCTGTCTCACTTGGCAGCCGACCGTGGGATTCAACACCTCAACGTGGATGTTACTTGATCTTACTGGTATTTTCAGGTGATAAAAACCATAAAAACAATGCAGCATCGAACATTAGCCTTTGTGACATGAATTTTTGGAACAAATTGGAAATACTTGATTCTTAATATTTTGGTGTTCTGTGATAAATTCACAAGTTCAGCCTATTAGAATCATGTAACTTGGCTTTTTTTTGCCATATTTTATGGTTTGTTGCATACTAATGTAATCTACTTAAGTGTATAATTCATTAATAATCTCAAATTACTCTTTGGCTAAACAAGAAGGAATCTAATAAAACTATAAAGAGTTCTGATATGATTAATACTTATTTAGTTGTCCCTGTAACTTCTTTTCATACCCCTTATGAATAATTTCTCTGTACTTGTATAATTTTTGCTCGTTCTGGAAGACTGCAGGATCTTATTGTCAGTTGTAGCGTGACCTTGAAATGTGGATGAAGATCTCATTCTGCTTAAAGGCACTGTGGTTTCTTCTACAGCTTCTGAGGAGCACACCTCCACACGTTCCTGGTCTCCCGGGCTACTGCCAATGGGATGCCAGGCAGCTGTGGATTGTTATTGATGTGTTATGTCTCCTAAGTTATCCTAATATTGTGAACAAACTTATGGTGATTTATGAATTGATTTTTTTTTTTCTTTGTTAATTACCTTCTCTGGTACCAGGAGCTATTTGCTCCACTGAAATATATGGGAATGCGCAAAGTTGGCACTTCTGATTTATTGCCTTTTGCCTCATGATCTATTTTTTTTTTTTCCCCCAAAAGGCGCTGCTCAATTTTGCTTTCTGGTGGTAGACAGGAGATCATTAACCCGCTCTCCGGAGAGCGAGGGAAGAAAGGCAGAAGTTCATGAAAGCTCTAGATAATGCGAAGGGAAAAAAAACTCTTAAAAAAACCCCAAACAAACCAACCCCAAACCTGCAAACATGGCATGACTACGGGCTTTATGGATTAAAAAAAAATGCAATAAACGAATAGCGATGGCTACAGAACATGGCTTCGTGAGGGGCTACAGCCCAGGCTCTCCATTAAAGCACACGTGTTATGCCTATAAAAGCTTATGAGGCGACCTCCGCGGGGGACAACCGTTCAGCGGCAGCAGCACCCGGGCTGGGGCGGCCCCGGGTTCCGGGGCCGCCCCAGCCC
>VZSZ01002912.1:49939-102941 GCA_013398815.1 Ibidorhyncha struthersii | reverse complement strand
CGGGGGTCGAGGCCGGGGCCAGGTGCCTTTCCCCTCAGCCTTGTGTGTGTGTGTGGGGACACGGGGACGGACACGGAGGCGGCGGCCCCCTTGGTGCCCCTCGGAAGGCGCGTCTGAGGCCGCTGGCCGTGCGGCCGGGGAGGGCGAATACCCGGGCTGGCCAGGCAGGGGAAAAATCAGTCTGCTGGTGGAGCGGCAGCGCTCGGGGCTGGGGGTGAATGCCTCTGTTCCCCGGGAACGCAGAAACTGTCGTCATGTAGCACCGACCCAGCGGGTCTAACGTACTGGACGCGGTAGCGAACGTTGTTATTAAAAGAATGTCATTGTTTCCCTTCCTTTTATGTCCGCTGTCACTGTTTTCCTAAGGGGTGTAGGAATGTGCGTGGAGGTTCGCGAAGGAGCTCGGATATGTTCTGTTGTGCTCAGACACACTCTCACTTTGGGGGTGGGGGGGAAACACGACCAGGATTTCCTTGGGTTAGTGTTCTGAATGCATAATCTGTAAAATGGAGTTTTATTGTGCTCCGTGGACTTGGTCGTTAATTTATTTGTGAATTCTGTGGTCGAATGAGTGCTGTGTTACTGCAGTGGTTGTCTCCTTCCATGTTTTTATGTTATTTGGTGCTTCTGAAAACACGTTTAAAAATATCATGACTATGTAAATGGGCATTACGTAGGCTTAAAAAAAGGAATCACCGAACTGCACTGGGCAATCCATATTGCTGCTGGTAAGGGGGAGGCGTTCACAGCCAAACACGGTTCGGGGTGCAGTGTTGCCTTTTTTACAAACTCATCAAGCAAACAATTGCCTGGTTTTAGAGATGGTTATTTGCTTGGTGCGAGAAGTGCGATTCACAGAATGAAGAATTTTTGCTTTCGTATGTCTCAGGCTTTAAGCTTTGTTTTAGAAACAGAATATATGTGACACTTGAAATGCTACTTTTTTACTGTATTATGGGTTGCGTTTTTTTTTTTCCACTCTCCAGCTATAATTCAAGTAGCATGCTGTTCATGTCCTTCTTTATGAAATGGGCCTGTATTTTCAACCTTTGGTTATATGTGAGAATTGTCTAGAATGCTTTATTTTTAGAACCTATTTTGGATGCTATTCTTGCAGGGTAGTAGTCTCTACAATCTATATACAATTATGGAAACATTGAGTAACCTTTAAGGCGATGTTTACTAACATTTACAAGTCGGAGCCATAATTTGTAAACTCTAGGGGCAGAGCTGACATAAAGAGAGAAGGGTGCTAAAACAAGGCATTTCAGGGGTTGTATCCATTATGTTAAATGGATAACGTATGCTGCCTATTGTAAGTACTTGCTCCTCTTTCTAACTTTGGTATCAGAGTGTTTTTCTCTTCAGATACTCTTTCATTACAATTCTTGCTAATTTAAGGAAGAACTGTCACGTTATGGCTGGTTTCTGAGGCAGGATGACTAAGGGTATGCCTGCGTGTTGTAGTGGAGCGCCATTTGGATAGATCCAAACTACCCGAGAAGCAGGATGGATGCTCCAGCCTGCACTTCAGCCTGGGTGCAGTGCAGTGCTAGCGTGGCCATATTCCTTCTGGTATTCAAGCTAGCTACACAGCACTGCATTATGCTATGTAGATAGACTCCTAGTCTCACCTAGGAGTGCTGGAAGCCTGGGAAGGTTTTGGAAATACTATCTAGGTCTAAAAAGTCCCAGACTAGTACTTAACAACTGGAGCATCATTGCCCCCTCTAAGTGCAATGCTTGGTTTTTGTGTTACCTGTTCTCTGTCCCCAAGGCACAAACAAGTATAAATCAGAAAGGGAGCAGGTAGAGGAAGAAAAGATAAGGCTTCTGTTAGCAACAGAACAGGTAGTTTCTGTGGGTTAGGCTCTCCTTTTGCATTTATAATTCACATTAAGCTCTCATTGGTTGATATTTGCTAACGTGAGTATCTTCTTCTCCTGACCCCAATGAAGGACAAGGGCATTTTTCTGCTAGCCCGGGTTCAATGTGTACTATTCTAGGTGGAGTGAGCGCTGCTCTTATCCTTCCCTGGCTTTTGTTTTGAGGTGGCCATCCCTATGAATAGCTCCAGACCCTCCTGCTACTTGTCAGTGGAGTGAAATGGTAATTCTTGTTGACACTTTCATTGCTGCCCACAGGGTGCAGCATAAAAATGTTGAAATTGACTTTTTTGTCAATTTTGTGTATTCCTGGTCCCTCTGAGCAGGATGGACTTGTAGAAATACAGATGCCCTCAGCTGCAGGAAGGGAGGAGGGCAGCAGTGGTCATTTTCAAGATATGTTGCAACTGACCAGAAGTGAGTTACCTTTTAATCCTGTCTTTGGAAGCTAGTATCATTTACATTGCCTTTGTGTCTTTTCTTCCTTGATAAGTGTGAACCTCCCAGTCAGTTTCAACCAATTTAAAAGCCAGGAGAGGTCTGAGAAAGATTGCCTTCCCCCAGTCAGTGAAAGCTGACATTGGAGGGGCTGTGCGAACCCTCCTCTGAAAAAAAACATAAAGGCAAGGAGGTCACAGCATTTTGTGTGCTCCTCCTGGAAGTGAAGTGGTGGTCTCCAGCTGGCCAGCCAGCGTGCACCAAGCTTCAAACCAGCTACAGCATATGCTGCCTCTTGTTTAGCGCTGTACAGGTAGGTAGGTGATGGGGGATGGAGCTGATGGTACGTGAAGGTGGGTTTAAGGGCACGAGAAAGAGCTGAATGTTAACAAAAGCGTGAGAGCAAGTGTGAGTATTTGGATATGGGAATATATGGACGAATGGAGAGTTTTATGAGGTGAAGGGTCTCAGGGAGACATGGGCAAGCTTAGAGGCAACTGACATAATTAACGTTAAGTGGCCACAGGGCTTGTAGGAGCAAATCTGCAGGAAACCAAGCTTCATTAGTTCTGCTGTAAACAGAGCTACTCATTAAATCAGGAACTCCAGACCTGAAGGTTGGAATAGCTGCTTTCCATTGGTGAGCAGGCAAATGAAAACTCCAGTTTTCATATGCTGCTAGGTTTGTTTCATGATAGTATTTTCATAACTAAATTAATGAATGTTTTCGTGGCTGAAATTATTGTCCTGGTAAGGAAATGAAGAGAAGAACTCAGTTATCCAGTATCGTCTTCCTGATAGGTCTCTCCTACTCCGTGAAAGTATGTTAAATTACTCTTTCCTTATACTTTTCATGATTGCAACATAGCTGATACGTAGTCTGTTTGTTCCTCAAATGGATTTATTTATTTATAACAAAGAAAGAGAACAGTATCAAAGTGTCATTTTCTTCCACTATTTTACGGAAATTTTGCCTTCCTCAGCTTTCCTATTAATTTACCGCTATTGGGGAGTATGGTGAGAACAACTGACACTGATTGCAAGTACTGTTGGTCTTCTGGAAGATGAATGTTCTTGCCATTACATGCAGATCCTTCTTGCCAGGGTTTGGAACCCTTGCCTCTTTCTTAGTCATCCTGTAATGTTTACAGATGTTTAAAAACACCTGCTATACAGGTATAATGTGTACAATGTATAAAATTTAATCCAGGACTTTTCTTGATGATTGTCTTGGTCTAAGCCCAAACTTGGTAGTTAGAATTCTTGATCTTTCATTCTTGAGCATACCTGTTGCATGAAAAGCATTTATTTAAAAATAAAAATACAAGCAAAAAAAAAGTTTTATATACTTATATGTATTTGTGTGTGTTTTTTACTAGTCATTGAGAGAATTCATAACTATTTTCCGCTTAAGTAACAGCGGGTGTTATTAGAGGAAGCTGGGAACTCTATTTTTCCTTGCTGCTAACTGCCTGGAAAAGCCTGTGTGCTGCTCTGATTGCAGTGATAAGTCTGGGCAAATAAAGAAACGGGCCAGGAGGAAAGAGGTGGAGTCAACGCCGTATGATCTCCCTGGTCTTTGCTGTCCCATAAGAATTGCTTTCTGGGCCACAAGTTGCAAAATGTCTATTTAATCACTACTGCCAAGATTTGATACGGTGATGGCAGAGGTGTTTTTCTGT
This sequence comes from Ibidorhyncha struthersii, assembly GCA_013398815.1. Lineage (NCBI taxonomy): Eukaryota > Metazoa > Chordata > Aves > Charadriiformes > Charadriidae > Ibidorhyncha > Ibidorhyncha struthersii. The sequence goes on along the minus strand of VZSZ01002912.1, from coordinate 98,935 downwards.
ATTGTGCTTAAAAAGTGATTATTTAGAGGAGTATATTTTTTAAAATGTAAATCAAATTATTAAAGTGTTTTTGCTTACCGGAAGTGCTTCAGAGTTCTGTGACTTCTCATGGTCCTGCAGTTGTATATTGAATATAGTCATATATTCAGCTGTGTGTTTTCTCCACATGAAAGAGGAAATGGAAATAAGCTTTTACACACGCAATGTGCAGCCCTTAATAAAAAGGATAGCTGTAAGTTGCAGTGATTTGTACGTACGTACTTATTGATACGTGAATTTTGCTGCCATGACATCCATGGATTGGAAGATAAAATCAAGAATTGGGTGCTTTGGTGGTCTTTACTGTCTTAGCATAGGTCGATGTAACATTTAGTAATTGTGACTAGGGAAATACATTGTGGCAATAAGTCACCCTGTTAGATCTCCTTCATAAGCCCTTAAATATTAGTGATAGTTTGAAACAGTTTGATTTTTATTTACAGTAAAATTAGTAAGATATAGTGGGGGAAGCAATACATAAATAGTTTCGGTAATTTTTTTTTTTAATATCTCATCTTTGGTAATTTAAAAACAAGGAATTGTTAGAAGTCTAGTATGTCTGGTAAAACCATTTGAAGATAATAGTGGCAGACTTTGTGTGTCTACTGTAACTGAATTTGCCCTCGCTTAACAGTAAAATGGAAATTCACAAAATGTAATGGAAACATATCAGTACTGTATTCCAGATAACATGAAAATAATTTGAAATAATTGCTGACAATTTGAAAATAAAAGAAGATATTTTAGTGAAGTACTCCATATGCTGATAGTTTCTCACTAAAAAATGAAGTTTACATTAACCTTTGCTATGTGTGGAGGTGGTCTTACCCAGTCTTTTTACGACCTGTAATTGTTTTAATCTTCCTGCTTCTGCATTCCCAAACTTTCTGAATGCGATATGGTTTTGTCATACAGGCACAGAATTGCACTTCTGTAGGTTACATTTGTTTTCTGCCATATATTGATTTTTACTGCAGTGTTTTGCATGTGTCCTCTGTTTTCCCTTCACTAAGCTAGCATATAAGGAGAAACTGAAGGTATTATTTTTTTTTAATGCATTTGAGCTAATGTGTTTAAAAATGAAATAGTTTTTTCATTCCTTATTTTAGAAGTACACACTCTGCAGCTTTGACTTGTTAACCTTGAAATAAACTGGAAGATGCAGAAAAATCTTCAGTAAAATTATTGTATAAAGTAAATAAAGAAATATGCTTTAAACTACTTGTGTGTAGCTTGTTGGTGGTTAATGGAATTTAACAATACTACATGTTTCTGTAGTAGCATCTGGGTTGAAGATGAAGAAAAAGTTGTTGGTGAGGAGCCTGTCATGTTATTTACTCTAGCTATTGGAGATGATGCTAAAAACATGCCAGAGTTTATCACATCACTACTGCCTCTGGATCCAGACAAGGAATGTCATTGTAGGGTGCATTTTGTGTGTGTTTTGAAGTTGGTTTGAAAGGAGTGGGAGAAGCTCAAAATGCAACAGGGATTTAGACAATTTTCTGTTGTTTCTACTGTTCTGTATCAGTATTGAAACCAACAAGAGTCTTGTAAGTTTTGGTGCGTATCAGCTGGGCAATCTTTTCTTGGCTCAGCAGTAAAGAAAACTTCCTATTTCCTTTCTGTGTTTCTAATAAGACCGAGCTTGTCATCCTGTGCCTGTGAATGTCACCTCATCTGTCTTCCAGAGTTAGTTCAGTTACTGTTCAGGAAGGAGTCTCTCTTTCATAGTAATTTGACAAAAAGATCAAATACAGGAGTGTTCCTGTGAAATTGACTGCAAGGATTCAATGCTTTATAGTCTGCCCTTCCCTCCTCTTTGCTGTTGTACTAACAGAAACCTAAGTAAGATGTAGATCAACAGGTAAATATACTTACACTGATGGATTTTGAGGAAGGTTTGTTTGAATGGCGGGATTGCTAACAGAATTTAGGTGTCCCAAGCTAAGGATTAATCAGTTTATTAGTTTCTCGCATAGTTGCAAAGTATGCAGCAGTGAAAAAAATATGGAAATATGGAAAAAGGAAGGTTTGATCCTCTACTTAAATCTTTGAGGAGGCTTTAAGAAAGATATATCGGGTATTTTCTTAATCAAAAAGCATTTACTTCTGACTTTTATGTGCCGTGCACACAAATAATGTACTATTCCACATCCATATTACATCAATTTTTTGTTGTTCTAGAACTTTGTGTGAATCTTTGGAGGTGTCTCAAAAAAACAGGGTATAGCCAGCTCAAAGAGTTTAAATGAATGAGTAGTCATTTTATAAGAAGCCATTCTTTCTGTGCCCATGACAAGATCTCAAAACCTGCTTGAGAACAGCGGAACTGTTCTTTAATGTCAAATTGAGTGAATTTTAGAAGTGGTACTTTTAAAATTTGGCCAAAAATAAGCTTGACCTTCTTCTGGTCCTACTACAAGTGAATTGTAGAGATGCTTAGTTCCATCAGTGATCTTGAATGTTTGCTGGGATCAGACTTGACCTTCCCTTTTAGTCGGACTCAGTAAGCTGCTTCTGTTGGAAGAAAATAAGTATTGATCATCTGAGAAGTTTACCTGAAGTTGGCAACAAGGTGGTTCTCTCAGAAGAGACGCTGCTGTTATGTTCTGTTATTGCCCACTTTTGAGCTTTGGGCACTGACATCCAGTGTTGCTGCAGGGATGGTTTCCCTCCTAGGCCTAATGAGCTGTCCTGAGCTAATTCATGTACTCTGTTCAGAGCTTCATGGGCACAAAAGATGCAGGGTAAGCATTAAAGCTTTTAGCTTGACCCTCCCATGGCAACATTTTTAGAAGTTTTGGAGGCTGTGGTTCCACAAACATTTCTCTTGGTGGCACTGCTGGCTTAATTTTTTTAACCCTGAGCAGTTTCCTGATCAGTTCACCATATGGCACTTCAAGCAGTTGTACTGAGGCTGAGGAGGTGGTATGGGAACAATCAGAGGCAAATGGCTGAGGGTAGGAGCAACTTAAGCTGGCACCATTTCTAGGAGAAATGTCTCTGGGCCATGGCCTGAATGAAGTAGTGAAAACTAGCTTAAATATTTTTGTAGTTATAGCAGTCGCTATAACTAGTAAATGTGTCCTAACCTGCTCAGCTGTAATGCAGGGATTTTGTACTGCAGTTGAATTAATGTTTTTTTATTCACTTGGTATGAATAATTTATTCTTTCACTTGAATAAGGAAATGCATGTTCAGAATAACCCATAACAGGATTATTTGGTGTCTGTTGATGCTGTACTTATTTGCAAAGGCAAGTTTTGGACGAATAGATGTGCAATCAAATGCTCTGAGTGAAACTTAAGCATCTACATGTTAAAATACATACACCTCTGGTGCCTCAGTAAAATACTGCATATAATATTTCTCCATAAATACGATGGTCTTTGAGTGTTCTGATCAGCACTGTAATTAACGTAGATGTTGAAATGACTGCAGTTAGGCTTTGCTGCAAGTGACCTACTGCTAGGTAGACACCATAGTAGTTAAGTTGACTCACCAGCATTTTACTTCTTTGCTAAGGAAACAGGGCTCTTTAATAAATCGATGGTTTAAAATCTGAAGTATGATTGCTCAGTGAAAGAGAGAACATTTGCTGAGTCATTACCAGGTGGCCCAAGTCAAATCTCTCTAGTCCTGCGTGTCTGGTGAGGTGGGCTTGGAAGGCTGTATTTTGGATGGGTGTTGGCAAAGGCTTTTTGTTCTGAAACGGTCCTCCAGCTTGTTTCCTTATTTCTTGCTCTTCTTGGCTTCTCCTCTTTCCTGAAATACAGAATGTAAATTTACTACCTTTCAAAACCAAACAAAACAACCCAAAAGCTGGTATCAAAGAAACTTGTTGGAATAATCATAGGAAATACATGATTTAAACTGTTGGGTTAGAACAGAAAATCTTGGAGAAAGAGCGGCAGGAAGTTAGCAGTGAACTCTTAAACTGGAGTTTGTCATTAATCTGTAGTTTTTCTTGCATCCTAATTCTTCCTAAAGCAAAACTCAAAGACTTAGGTTTAGCAGCCTTGGTCATCATCAAAGGCAGGAGCGCATTCGTGCAAGCAGGGTATGGTGTGAGCAGCCAAGAGGTTAATGACTTTTGGGCTATAGACCTATGGTGATATTTAAAGAATTAGGACCCCACAGTGGTCTAGTGCCAACACTTCAGTCAAAAATGCAGAAGCTGATGTAGTCAAAGACTGAATATGAACGAGGTACTGTGGTCTTAAGAGATGTTGTTGAGACACTCAGCTTTCATACCTCTACAATTCTGGCATGTAGCTGCACTTTGTCAGCACTTCCTTATGGTGATTTAAAGCTCAGGGACTTCATCCAGCAGAGGTCTTTGAATTTTGTAGCCCTTGCTGGATTTTTCCTAAATGAATTTGTAGGAAGCCTTTTTGAATCCCTGTTAACTTTTCAACATTCTCTGACAAAGAAGGGTCAGGCTTTAACTCGGGATTGCTTAGCGTTGTTTCAGGCATGCTTTGGTTCCTGCATTGTGAGGTGCAAGTCAACAGTCACCCCTTGTTTGCTATTTGCATGCCACTCATGATTCTGTTAGTTCTGCTGTACTACTTCATACTCCTCTCAGAGCATGTAAATGTGGCAGTTTTCCTTTACTGTTTCTTAACCCAAGAGACTTGGAGGTATCTCTTCTGTCAATCCCTACCAACGCTGTCCAAATAAATGTCTGTTTGAACCAGATTGTTCCAAAGAGTGTGCATTTTGTTAGTCTATCTTAAATGGCTACTACACTGAGGTGCGTATCTTTACATTAGTTCCTTTCTGCAGGTTGTTCGGAATAGATTTAATTTAATACTGTCAAGTTGAGTTTAAATTTTTTCAGGAAATAAAGTAACATTTTAAATGAGGTTTTTAAGTTGTAAAAATTTATTTCTCCACTGGACTATATTGATGATGATTTTTATTCAGCTATGGTAGCCAAATTGTCTGTTGCAGGTCAGTTTCTACTTAGTATACCCAGGTGTTGGTCAAACCTTGGTGCTCATCTATTTAATAACAGTTAAGCAGTGAGTAAAGCTTTTTTTTTTTTTTTTTTTTAAACAAAGAAAGGCAGGGGGATGGTATTAAAATACTGCTGGCTTGCTAATCCAGGTGGGCTGTCCTAAATATACCTGATCCTTCTGTATTCTCTCATATTTTAACATTTGTATATAGGTCAGAACATGATATGAATCTTTTTAGGCAATGTCATGACCACTTAATTTGTTGGGTAGCTTTTATATATAATGGGGCACTTACCACCTTCTGCATTATCTTTTAGAAGGGATAATCAGTTTTGACTCATTGAAAGAAATTTTATATAAATAGAAAATGTTTCAAGTGCTTTGCTACTTTTTACCATATTTTTCCTTTAGAAATTTGTAGTCTAGATTAATCTGTTCTTTTTGTTACCTATAGCTTTTTACAAAATTTCAACTTACTGAGAGTCCGGCCTAAGACTATGTAAAGTATAAAATGAAAAATCTCGTTTGATAAATTATTCATGAAATTAGAAAGTACCTTAGTTAATCACATGGTTTCTTTTGAAACAGAAAGTAGTACTTACATAAAGCATTGTAAAGATTTTTATATTTTAAAATTGAAAGATTTGGTTTCCTGTTGACACTTGGAAAAATGGCTTGCTGACACTAAATCTTTTTTTTTTTTTTTTGAGTTCTATAATAGTGTCTTGTCCAGGTAAAGTGAGATGTGTGTGTATACTTTGGCATATTTTTTCCTGTGCTGAAATTTTTTTTGACATTGAATGGATTTTCTGTTACCTAATTTTGATTATTTAAAAAAAATATTTTAGCTTTCAGGTACATTTGAGCATGGCTCATGTTTCAATAACATGGCAAAGTTGATTGCTGCTCGCTGACTGGTTTCAAACATGATGAACAGAATACAAGTCTTAAGTTTGCCCATGTGTTACTTTTCTGCTAAAATAATGAGCAGTAAAGAGCTAAGTAATGGCAGAATTTAATAGGACTCCTCAGTTTTTGCCTTTGAAATGGATGAAGTCTGTATCTCCAGAGGGTTCTTAGGTTCGTTGGCTGAAGAAAAAGGACAGCATTCAATACCCTTTTATGTTTTGTTTTTTTTTTTTTTTTCGTAAGATGTGTTTTATGTTATAGTCTACCCGTTTCCAGGTACCTGGAACTTGTGAATTCAGGAATGTTTACTGGTATATATGAAAGAGTTTTAGTGCTTCAGTGGAAATGAGCAATTAGTTCTATGTCTGTGTTTTTCCTTCCTTTCTTACACAAGTCTGGTTTTGGTCTGGCGTTTAGCATGCCTGTGCTTTAAGAAATATGTCTTTAGCTGAGAAAAGGACAATGTAAGGACATGCAGAATGGCCCTTAGGGATCTTAGGACTGAGTTGGCCAGTATTTGGAGGGGGGAAAGAATGGAAAAGAACATTATTTTTTCTTTTTAATTATTATTTACTGAAAACCTTTTGATCAGTTCTTGAGCTTTCTTTGATTGGTGCTTCTTATGGAAAGAGTGGGCAGGGGCATAGAGGAACAAGAATGTGTGGGTCAATCAGCAGAGGAAACGAGGAAAGAAGAGACGAGCATGATGGTTTAGATGTAGAAACCCATGCATAGTTTGATACAAATTGGCAAAAAGAAGGCTCTTTCTCTCTACACAAAAGCCAGCATCCCTTCCTGTGAGGCTTCTGGCTCCTGAAGCAGTGGGTCCATTCTCTAACACAAGGAAATATTAAGAAATTTTTAAAGAAAAAAATATCTAAATGTTGAAGTTCAATACCTGCGTTCACAGTTTTACTCAAAGCTAATGGTTGCTTAAACTCAGGAAAAAAAAAAATCTTAAAAAGCATTGATTATTTAAAGTCAGAGAGCAGAGATGAAGCTGGTATTGCTGTTTGCTGTTTAATTAATCATAGCTTGCGCCATGTGCAGTTCATGTTCCTAAGGTTGTCAGTTTGGCATCCCTCAGGACAGTTGTAGAACTGAGCTTTTTTGCAGCTCTTCTTAATTGCTTTGTTTCCTTCTCTTCCCAGGACTTACCTGCAGCTTGTTACTTGGTAGATTTCCACTGTAAGGGAGACTCATTTGTAACATAGCAGGCATGCGCTGCTCATCCATCGGACTGCATGTACAGGATAGAGATCCTGAGATCGAACCTTACTTTATAGCAGGGTAGCTGGGATAGATAACTGTAGGCTGGCAGTCTACGTACTGTGGCGAATAACACAGCAGCAAAATTATGGGAGTTGGAAAGTTAGATCTTACAAACTGCTTCCTTAATGCATATTGTGGTGGAGGAAGATGTTGCCTGATACTGTGGTAGGTTTGGACTGCCAGTGGATCACAGAAAAGGGATTCTGAGCATGTCTGTGCTAATGTAGTCGTCTCTGAATTTGTGCTGCTTGGTTGGCTGTCCTTTCAGCTGATCTTTAACTAAGGCTGCTGTTGAATTCTGTTAGTTATGAGAGCTCAAACAGGCAGGTAGCCTTGATGGAGATTAGTTTATCGGATGTCTAGTAAAGTAGAAACTCTGACTGCAGCTTTATCCACCCTCAGGCTATTCAGACTCTCTCTATAGTGTGAACTTATTGTCTGAACCAATGGAGCTACAGAATTGACCTTTTCCTTCAGTGTGGAGGGTTTTTTTTTTCCTTCAGAGCTCAGAAGACAATGGTGTCTAACGTAAACATGAGAGAGTGTCACTGAAAGCTACTTTTTAATTAGTACCAGGTGCTTTCCTCACTGAATCACTGTTGGCTTTGCCCACATCCCATGCATTTCTTTATTGGGCCTGTCAGCTGGGCAGTGGCAGCACAGTTTGGAACTGCAGGAGTGCTGATTAGGCAAGCAGCTGGCTCGCCCATCAGCAAAGTGTATGGATTTGCAAGTCACTTGTTTTGCAAGCCTCTCATAAGAAATTCATGTGTGGACAGAAACTTCCAGATCTTCTGAAATATGGCAGTAGCTTAAAGTTAATGGGGAAGTATTGATGGGAAAACATGCTGGAAAAGAAATATATACCTAGAAACAGTAGTAGAAAGCAAAAAAAAAAAAAAAAGTGTGGTAATGAGATATTGTCTACTACTATTGGCAAAACTAGGGATGTTTCATAAGAAAATGAATCTATCCACTTTGCTACAGAACTTGAAAATTGCTGCTGTAGTACTTGTGCTGCAGAGTATGCAGGACTTTAACTCTGCCATGTTTTGTTGGTATTGTTGGTTGGGAGAAGAGAGCTATGGTTGTGGGTTCTGTGGTGTACAGCACTTGTAGTAGTGGTGAAGGCTGTTATGGTGAGCAGTAATGATGGACTAGGGGCAGTATATGCTGTTAAGCTGCTTCCTTATTGTCCTTTTAACTGTCTTCCAACACTTTATTAACATTATTTAAAATGGAAAATACTTGCTCAAATACTCTAATGAAAATTTTTACTAACAATCTGGGAGAAAATAAAGTCCTCTTTTAGCAGAGTCATGCCAAATGAATTAGCAATTTGAAGGGTGGTTAGCCTGTGACATTGGGTCAAACTTGGAGCGGCTTATAACTTGAAGTATGTGTGCGTTATGGGAAATGCACACCTGAGGAAAAAGATGCAACAAAAAATTTTCTACAGGTTGTAATGTATAAAAATAAATGACAAAGAAATCTTTAAACATATTCACAGAGCAGTTAATATAATTACCATTTCAGCTAAAAGGCATTGTGGATGTTCTTTGAAATGAGTGCTGTAAAATAACATACCCATGCACCTTGCTGCATTCTGTGTTTTTTCTTACTTTCTAATGTTAGAAATATCAAGCCACCAAGATAGCCAGCATGAGAAAATTGGCAATGGTGTTATGCGGGGAGAGGATGTCTTACTGTTGTGTAAGTATACATAGGAGAAGATTAGACTGTGTTCTTTCTGGATGTATGAGTCAAAATTATTGACACTGCTTTCAATCTTCTCTCATCCCATGCAAAACACTCCATCCGATGTTGTCCTAGTCCTGTTTAGCATTTCCTGTTCCCTACCTGCCCCACTGATGAGCTATATTTTAATTTCTCCTCACATCGTATCTCTTTATTGCATCTTTCCATGGTTGGAGTACTTCAGGCTTCTGATAAACATCTTGTCCTGTCCTCACAGTTGGAAGACTTCCCGTAAACCTCCCTTCTCTCAGGCAAGAAGATATTGTTAGCTAACTAATAACTTCAATTTTTAATGTGAAGCTCAAACCTACTGAAACTGTTGGTTGCTCATCTTAAAAAAGACTGCATCTGTTAGCAGTAGATGGTTATGCAGGTCTGTTGGCTGTTTGGTTCTGTAGGTAGTAAATGGAGCAAAGATTTAGTAGAAGTGTGGTTTTGCTGAAGGTGATCTGAAAGTTTGAGGGGGGGTTAACTTCAAAAATGAATTTGTGTATGTGATTTTGTTTGTCTGAAGGTAAGGCTGAGATGTTCTAGGGTAAATAGACTATGAACTGCATGATAAACTTTCTGCCAGGTCTCAGTACTGGAATTGCTGAGATTACTGGTTTTGTGTCCGTGCAACTCTGTTTACTTTGTAGGACACTCTCTGACCAAGACCTCACTGTGGTAGGTGCTGTGCAAACACAGAGCTAAAATTGTCTGTGCCTCAGAGTTTATGAAATCCGGAAGGACAAGGAGCTGAAATGAGGTTATAATGATGTGTTGTTTGTGTACACCAGCCTAACCTTTGGGAAATCTTGTGACAGAGGAGAGGCAGGAGAGGCTTTTGGTGCATGTAACAAAGTAGCTCTACCGGTGTTTCTTGGTTATGTCTGTCAAACATGAAGGATAGCCAGGGATAAAAGTCAAAGGTAGCAGGTTGAAACTGGGTTTTTTTTCTCTTTTTTTTTTAAGCAGCCAATGATAGAGGTTTTCATTAAGTATGGATCAGAAGCAGGACTTGGCATTTTGTAGCTGAGTCTGAAGACTTTGAAACCAAACCCCGATAAGTTACGTTGATAGAGAAAGGAGGCAGAATGATGTAGAAAAGACACATGCTGTCATTGCGATGTAGCGGAACGATTATTGAGTAGTAGCATTGTAATGTGAGTGGAACAGAGTTCTGTGAAGTTCAAAGGAAAAAAAAAGTTGTAATGAGAGGTAGGAGTCCAGGTAAGACTTAAATATAGGTCTGAGGGTAAGGATCTTGGAGGAGTTGATGGAAACAGTATTGGGATGAACACTGAAAGCTCTGTCTTAGCCACGTTGTGCTTGAGGGTGCAAACTATGCAAGTTAGTGTCAGTGAGTGAGTTTAAAATGTGTTTGTGATCCTAACCATAGGGTTGTGCTAAGTAGTCTGATTCAGCTCCTATTTTAGGTACTTTATGGACTTTCCTGTCCCCCGTCCATCCCCCCCCAGCACAGAGAATGTATTTTTCATTTCCATTGCACATCTTCTGTTTCTGTGGTATGAACTCAGGAAATAATTTTTGAAATGGATTATGCTAGTGACTTCTGAACTGTGTGTAGACCATTTGTAGTCTAGGAAACTGAGTGGTAAGTGGAACCAGGGTGCCTTTGTAGTATTTCTAGTGAAAGTTTAAGTGAATACTGATCTCAGAAAGTTTGAATGCTAACAATAGCTTTTTAGTTCTAAAGGCTTTGGAATCGCTTTATTAGAATGTTTTTCTGATGATTTAGTAGGCCCATAGTCATTGACATCTTGATGACAAGGGCTGGTGGCAACTTGAGTTGCCACCAGGCTTTCTCATATATCACTTGTGAGTTGTGTTTTATATTATAGATGTGGCAAAGACCTCTTGGTTTTCACTTTATTGTAGAGATCTGAATAATTGGGAGTGGCAGAGGAGTTGAGTAATAATAAAATTAACCTGGATTGCCTAAACATGTAATAGTTGAGATCCTTTTTCTGTGAGAAACTGACTAATTTGTCAAGATGTCAAATTGGTCACATGCCAAGCTAATCACTTCTGTGGATTGCATCAAGAAAGACAGAAGAAATGCTCCATATGTTCTGATTTGTATTCATTCAGTTTTGCCTAACAAAATTTTAGGTGTTAAGTAGGGTTTGTGACACCTTCTTGTTTTAACATCTCCAACCTGTGAAAGTGGTAAAACATGATGAAATCTGGACCGTGCTATCATTAAATGCCCTCACGATGTAGTTCTTAATTCTTCCACAGGAGGACAACCTTACGGAGTTGCCAAGGGAGGCAAAAACATCGGTGTGCTTGCGGTCCTCTGAGGTTTTACGCCTCTTGAATTGGGAGGGAATAATTATCCTAATTTGATAGATCTGGGGCCACTATGAATATTTTATGTTGACCAAGTTATTGGAATGCTTAACTGTGTGAACATATTGGTTTAGTTTAATGTGGAAGAGGAGGTGGAGGTGTCTGGGGAAAATAGGCAGGAACAGAAAGAATTTTGTGTCTTGGCAGAGAATTTGAGTGCTGTTAAGCCAGTGACTCTGTCATCCCTTGTTTTTTTTTTTTTCCTTTGCTTTTTTTTGGCTTCTTTGTTTTCAATTAAGCCTACAGGACTGGTGGTGTTCAGAAGAACCAAAGCTGGATATGTAAAAGACTTTTTTTTCCCACGTTTTCCAACTCCCACTCACAAGAGTGGGTTGTAATAATTCAGGGGTTCAGACTGAGATGTAGGAGTCTTGAAAATGGGTGTGCCTGAAAAAATTGAGATGGCCTTAGGTATCATCACAAGATGTTAAAACAGACATTCTCTAAACTTATTTCTCAATCTTTCTCTCTTGTCTGTGCTTAAATAAAAGTAGGAAATAGTTTGGTCACAGATTCCTAAAAAGATCATCTAGAGTATCAAAGTCAGTAAACAAAGTAGACCCACTAGGTAATGAAGGGTAGGCATGATGGTTATCACAGGGTTTTGTTAAAGAGCATGATCAGAAGAATTGGTTACGTGGATAGGTTCTGTTACAGCATCTGGGTCACTGGAGGCAGATGTGCTGAACCATGAGTAGGAGCATAAGCTAGTTCTGTTACTAAACCCAAAGTCTACTTTTCTTCAATTCACTGCTCAGAGAATCAGTGAAGTTTTTCTGCCTTATCCTGCTGTGACACGAGGGAATCCGCCTTTGTAAGGAAAAGCCTTTATGAATTGGATTGATGGCAGCTTTTGTATCCTCTGTTTATGGTGTGTGTATATGTCGTAGGCTGTCAATTAAAAGGACAACTGAGAAGGCAGATCAGCTAGATCTGGCAAATGTGTGAAGAAAAAAATAGGACCCCTTGAAAGATGGATGTGATCACATGACTGTATTAGATTAGAGTGTGGGCAAATCAAGTTTCAAAGGTTGAGAAACTGTTACTAAATGTTTTCATGTAGGTGGTGGGGGAAAAACTGGACAAGCTTTTCAGTGTCCAAGTCTTCGTCTTTGAAATGGAAGCAATGGGGATGAGGGGATGGGAAGAGGGATTGAAAGAAGTCCTTAAATAAGTTTTTCTTCCAGGGAGAGAAAAATTATATCATTTGATGTTTGGGATGTGAAGAGGTGAATGGGGAGGAGTAAAACTGCTGGGTTTGTGGCACTTCATATCTACTGAGTTCATGGTTTTTGGTATTCAGTGAAGTTTGTTCCCAGGTTCATTTTTTGGACTATCTTTTGTAGGTTTCCCTTGTGGATCAGGGCAGAGAGTGCAGAGATGATTATTTTCAGAGTGATGTCCTGCTCTGGCAGCTGAATATTTCTGTCCTTTGTAAATGTCTCTTTAATGAGCTCCACTATTACAGCGGCTGCTTAGCTTCCATTAGGCACGTAATGCATTGAACGAGGAATGTTACATTCTGGAAAGTGCAGGTGCAAGATCCCAGGATTTGATGTCTGTGTTGCAGAATGTGTTTACTGTGGTGGCATTAGATGTGCCGGCAAGTCATTGTCTGGCGCTAATGTAGCTGCTAAGCATTGGGACAGGAGCCAGCTTAGTATTTTGTGCAAAAGAGAACCCTCTAAAACAAAAACGTAAACCGATTTACGATCTTCTGTGCTAAGTAGTAATCTGTTTATTCACCATCAGTTGTGCTCACAATGTAACCAGTTGTCATGCATTGACCGAGAAATTTGACAAACTCTAGTTTGCATTAGCTTGCAGGTTTGAATGCTCAGGTGCTGCTTGTGTTAGTGTTCACAGATCACTGTCAAACTCGTTTCTAATGTTTTCTTAACTGGTCTCTGCCTACCTTTCTTCCAGGGTTGGTTTTGCTAATGTGGCACTTTAGGCTAATAAATCTGTTGCCAGTTAAGTACCAAAACTCTTGAGTTTACTTAGGCAAATGAACTGCTGCACTGCAGATGCAAGGCAGCTGCAGATTCTTTGTAACTGGCACTCGCTGGTATATTCTGTTCTGGTTTATTGATGAAACTAATCATAAAAAGGAAAATCTAGGCTTCTTATGTTAGAAATATCTGTTTACTTGTCAGTGCAGTATATAGCACAGTGAAATCCTGAGCTATAATTATGTGTTCAGCACTGTTGGCAATAAAAGTAATCCATTTAGATGATCGAGTAATAGTGGTCTCAAATAATTGAGGCTATGAAGCTTTACTGTAGGTTGCCTTGCTGGGTTTTCAAAATACATTTAGCGCAAGCATATTTTCAAGAAAAGGCATTTAGATTTGGTTTGAAGGCTCTGAATTCATGTTCCTCTGTTACTGATTAATCATTGTTATTAAAATAGTGTTGTGTTTCCTATTCAGAAGCACAAGAGGGTGAATTTCGAGTCCTATTCCCCTCTCACTGCCCTGCTGCCTGCTACCTAGTCCCTGTCTAATGTTATTGTGAGTCTCACTTTTAGTACTTGAGCAAAAGCCTTGTGATTTACAGATTGAAAAGTCCATGAGATCTTGGAATCCTCCAGTGCTGTTCAGAGGCAGGCTTTCAATACAAAAGAGATGTAGCTGCATTTTAAAACGAATAACCTTTTTGTGAAAGTACAGAGCTTTTTTAAAGAAACAAAGCCTCAATGATCATTGCTAGTGTGGCTTGGTTTTCAAAGTCAGCTGTGCTTAGTGCAGCTGAGAACTAATGGAACAGATTTGCAGCCTGTTACAAAGAAACTCAGTTCCTCAGTTCATCTGGCACGGTCTTCCCCAAACTGGAGCTCATACTGGGGCAAAACATCTTTATGAAAATTGAATGTACATGTTTGCTGTGAGACTTCCTGTTGCCCAGAGTCTTCATAATTAATTACTTGAGGATATCAATTTATTAGTGCTCTGCTAATGAAAAGCTGTCTGATGTAGCATTAGGTTTTTGTCATGCAAAGATGATTTTTCAAAAAAGGTCTCAGATCCTGGCGGCTCAGAGAGCATTATCACTCAACTTCTCAGCAGATGATTTGTTTGGATCATGCTAATATACCTTGCCTTCACAAACACCAAAGAAGAGAGTCACAAACCCGTTTTCTGTAAAACTTAGGTATCTCTCTCTATATATATATGTATAACTTGGGACTACTGACTGCAGGCATTTTAATGCTGATAAGAAAAGCTTGCTGGTGGTTTTAGGCAGAGAATAAAGGCAAGTTTTTTTAAAAAAAGAAAAATGGTTTGGAAGGACCCCCAGTCGTGACTTTGTCATAGTAGCCTATTACTATCTGGTGTTTTCCAGTGAAGTATTTCCTGGTAACATTTGCAAGTTAGAGTGACGTTTCTCTCTGTTAGTAATCTAAGCATATGGCACTAAATGGATTTTCCCGCCTATTTGCAGTAACTTTTCAGCACTCTTCTGCATCCTCCTCCATTTTTAGCATGTTTTTAATAGTGTGGATATTTGAGATGGATCCAGTACTTTAGCTTCAGTCTCAAAACATATGTTGGATAAAATAATTTTGTTTTCTGTTTCTGATGTTCACCAAGGTTTCATTAATTTGGCATTGTAGCAGGGCAGCAGTCCTCTGAGTAATGCAATCAACTGTGTAGCTCGTGATCAGTGCTGTTCATGATTGTAAACCATTTATCCACTTCCAACATTACGTTTTTCCTGTTTGTCTTTTTCCATTATGAACTCCTGTACTCTAAATATAACTTTTCTTATGTTTGGATGCATGACTGCACTTCCCCACTGTGGGTATGTTAAAATTTTGACAAGCAGTCCTTGAATGTGAGGGCCAAACATCAAATTTTATTCTCCTGGAGGGAGCTGCAACCTCTGGCGTGGCAAATTCAGTGTTTCGGCAAACATTGGCTTATGAGCAGTGTGTCATATCTTTTAGTGGAAACAGCTCTGGGGTCCCGATTTGCACTGAGCCTTTCAAAATGTCTGTATCCCCACTGTTAGTCAGCCACAAGGGCAGAAAGCTGCCATCTGGCTTCTGCCAAACTCCAGACTGGCAGAGCTCAGAGCAAGGAGTAGGTATCAACTATCTCTCACTAAGGAAGATGCTGTAAATTATTGGTGTCTCTTGGTGTCCTGTGTCTGTGAAAGTTGGGCTTGGGGCTCCTGCCAAGTTCCAAACTTGATGGGAATGGGAAGGCGGGAGGAAAAATGTTACCAGTATGCTTAACTTCAAGCGTAGGGGGAAAAATAATACTATCCCAAACACTTTGAGAAGTTGCCAGCTTCTGGTCTAGAAAAAGAAATGGAACAGTGAGCTGTGCTGGTTTCTCAAGCCTGAGAAAGAAGGTTTTTAAGATGTTAACATTTACATTTTTTTCCAGGGTTTTTACTTTTACTCACAGAGGTAGTGAATTCCTACATTCAAATCCCCAAATAAAATAAAACAGCAGAAAAGAGCAAGTTAACACTTAAGCACATGCAGCATTTTTTGGATGTGGTTATGACTCCAGATTTATTATCTTTTTTTGTTCCATTTCTGTTCTAGTAAGTGGACCACCCTCCTAATATCTGCAGTTTTTATTGTAAAACTGTCCTGATTGGCTTTCCACCCTGACTTTTCTTGGTGTGGCTCTGGACGCTCTTATAAATAGTTCTCTACGTATGTTTTATTTCTGTATCTCCAACCTATTTCTTGTATGGGTTACTCTGAAAGCCTGTTAATTTCTAAATTATTTGTGAACTTAAGATCGTTACTAAAAATCTTCTGTTAATGGTTCTTTACCATGTTATTTTCAGTCTTCATGCAACACTTAAGTTGTGTGGACAGCCTGCTCCCCTCTTGAGAGGCAGACAGGCCAGGACCAGCTGTGATCAAATATGCCCTTATAACATGCATTCCAAAGTATGAGACCCACCTGGCTTGATAAAGGAGAGTGTGTTAAGTGGTCAGGTCCAGCGCTAGGGCTGAGATTTTCGGCTCCTTTTTGCTCTGTGGAGCCTGTGAGTGAGGTGACATCAGGGGAAAAGGACTGCACAACTCCAGCTCTGAACCAACTGCATCAAGGACGTGGTGAGGAGAGCAGGGGTAACTACAGCACTGAAACAACTCCAGCTCTCCTTCCCATAGGCAGCGTCTCTGCTTTGCTTTGGCACTGGCATTCTCATCCTGGTTTGCTCTTTACTCATCTCCTCACAGCTCTGAGATGCCTGGCATTGCCCGTAGTGTATTCTGACAGTAGTGGCAGTGTGATCCAGCCCTTCTCCCTGCAGACAGTCTCCGCTGTTTTCCTTTAGCCCTTTGTCCTCCTGTCATTCTGGGAGACAGATAGCACTTCCTCTGTATCTCACCAAGGAAGAGTGCACCTGAAGGGACAGGTCAATACGTTTTTGAAATGTGTGTCCAGGGAATGGGAAGAAAGTGGGATCAGCTAAATTGATTTGCTTAGATGTGAATAGAGGGCTCTACCTAGACCCCTAGTGTACTGAACATTAAAAAAAAAATAAAAATAAAAATAAACCCAAAAAAAACCGAAAAATCCCTCCAAACCCCCAACCAACCAACTCTCCCCTTTCCTCCCCCCACCCCCATTTTGGCACTCAGCAAAATTCTCTGCCATGCCTTGCTTATTAATACAGTATTAACTGCTTACTGATTGCCAGTTTTGTAAAGTGAAGTGGAAAGAAGTTGGAACCACTGTCTTGGCATAAGAGGCTGACTTTCACAGGGCTCCTTCCAGAGGGAATGTATTCATCACTTCTTCCCAGTGAAGAAACTTTGTTAGGTATGCGTGACTTGCATTTCCTCACCCTCCCCGATGTTACTGAAGCCTAAGAAAGATCTGCACTTATGCTTTATTGAATGTTGTCTGTGAATTGTTTGGCATGAAACATAGTGTTTTAGAAGGACCTACTTTTATAATGAATGTTTAACTAGAAGAAATCTTTTTGTATTTTCAAACAGCTCTCATCATATTAAGTGCTGTAATGCTGGAAGGATGTGATATTTGTTCTTCATTTAAATGTATGAATTTCTCACTGAAAGTGAGATTTCAAGGTAAGGATTCTAAACAGTGGAGCTATTACTGGTATACTGTAGTATAACGGTCTCATATGCAGTTGTGATTTAGTAGGCTGTACCAGATTTCAAGCTGTCTGCATTGCAGCCTTTTGGTTATTAATAGTTAATGATATTCTTCTCTGGCTGTAAGCAGATCCTTGCTTTCAACCTTCCCTCCCCCCCCCAGTCCTTAGGACCTTATGTTTTTTCCTCTTAACCGGGAGGGGGGGAATAGATACAATTGCTTTCAGAGCTATCAGTGCTGTTTCGTAGATGGTCTGAACAGATTTTGCTTGAGAACAATGCGATCTGCCCTCTCTCAGGTCTGTTGGGCTTGCCTTGGCTTCGATGCTGGCCTGTAGGCATGCTTATCATCTGAACACTGATCATCTTGCATGGCAATGCAGTGCACTGGCTTTAGCCTGCTGATGACCCTGGATTATGTTCTTGTTCATGACATGTCTGCAGCGAGTGCAAGGTTCCAATTATATTTGCCTTCAGGCGGTTCTCAAGAGATGGTGGGGGGAGGAGAGGGCAGGGAAGAAGAGAAATCATTTCTGTAACTAGAAGAGCCTTTGGAAAGACTGTTTCAGGGAAGAAATCTGAATTTCTGGCGTAATCCTTATCTCAGACTTGTAAACCACAAATACAAATTAATACGAAATTTGAAACAACGTCTTGTTTTTTGAATTATTTGTTTTTTTTCTTCACAAAAGAAACTCTGCCAACTTGATCTGTTTTTGTTTTAAAGATAATTTAAGGAGAGACTACGTCCCTGAAAAAAGACAATGTTAGTGTCTCATGCTTTAGAAACAAACAGGGCAACAGAACCCTGAACACGTACAGTGAAAAATGCTTTAATTTGCCACAGGTTTTTCTTTTTTGTTGATTTGAATAACACCACCAAAACTGCTTGGCCAATACATTCTTTTTCTTTACCTCTGTGCTTGCCTGTTACCTCCTCAGTTTCAATTTACTTCAGCTTTGCTACTGCATTTTACTGGTAAGCAATCTGTTTCAAGGCCTGGGGGCTGAGAAGGTGTGAACTCTTCAGATAGCAGTGAATGGGTGATATTGTCATTTCAAATGCATGACAACATAAACTATAATTGAGCCATCAATAAGACTTTGGAAACGACTATTCATAACTTGTCCTGCAAACGGATATTAAAGAAAAAAAGACGTTATGCTTTCAACTACAGCAACAGTCCTATGAGTTTGATTTGTATTTTCAGGTAGAAGATTTTCCTACTAAAAATTTTAAAAACAACATGTGAAGAGGAGCACTTTCCAAAACTTTGTTTGGAACTAGTAACTTTCATGTTACTGTTCAGGAGATGGGTGTAGTTCCTTATTTGCATTTTGAAAACTAATTCAAGTGGAAAGATGNAATATTACTTCTGTTTATAAGGATGAAAATGAAAAATTTAGAATTTTAAAAAAGTTAAGTTATTGTCTTTGCTGTTAATGAATTAACTGTGCAGTTAGTCTAAGTTGACTCACTGTTGGCAGATACCCTTTGCGTGGGAGGTTTGACAAGTTTTCACCAACAATACCCTTACAGGATTGTGTGTGGAGTCTTCATGTCATCGTGCCGTTCACAAGGGCATAAAGGGCATTTTAAACTATTAGTATGTCCTGCAGTGCCTAGGCAGAGGATTGGAGTGGACTCATTGTGCCCTCTATCAGGAGGGTTTGTTCTTGTAAACAATGTGACTACAGCAAGTGGTGTTTCTTCATGTGAACAACTAGAAAAAAAGTAGCCTTCTAGTCTGTGCAGTGCGCTGTTATAGCATACTTTGTTTAGAAGAGATTTGTGTGTCACTGGTGGGCCCCAAGAAAGCAGCAAAGATGTCTGCAAAACTTCATTGCCTCTCTATTTGAAAAATAATCTAAATTTGATTAAGGTGCTCTGTGGAGGACATACTGAATGCTGTCAGTGGTCCAGAACACTTGGGAGCCACTTAAAATAGATAATAAATAATTATCCATAGCCAGTTCCCTCAGTGAGATGTTATAGACCGTTCCTCTTACTGAGCAGGACTCCATCTCGGTTTTAGGACACTTGGAGTTTAGAGGCAGATTTCTAAGGGAACACATGCAGAAGGCAAGGGAGCCTTTTCTAGAAAGGTACCTCAAAAGGAAATAGAAATGGAAGAGCTCAGATTCAGAGAGTCATAGAAAGCCTATTTAACTTGAACCCAAATATTTATAACCAGCATGTCTATTCCAGCTCAGTGGATCAGAGGGGCATTCAGAAGCTTGAAGGCGTTCTGTAGAAAGGGTGCTGTGAATGGTGATTTGACAGCTTTAATGGACTCCTTTCATTATCAGTTTTTTGTAATCAATGGTTCAGTTTGCTTTGAGGAGAGACAAGCAATCTTCAATGTTATAAATTTTGTCCCAAGGAAGAAGAGGCCTATTAATTGCAAGTTGTGTCTTGTGTTGGCTGAGATAAAGAAAGAAAATCTGATCCTCTCATGAGCATTTGCATGTGCTTTGATGGTGCAGACATCAGTATTACAGTCACTGTGTATTTGGAATTGCCAGCAAGAGAGAGCTTACTACTTATTTGCAGTACATTTTTGCAGTACATAACTTGTGACATGCCCTAACCTAAAATTTCATTCAGCAACAGGACATGCAGTTGCTTTTTACTTTGAGCAGCTATAACTGGTACCACAGCTCTCAATACCTCATATTTTGATATGCGGCAAAAAAGTAGTCTGCTTTTCTGACTTTGACTCTACCTATAGCAGTGTTTTTGTTGGCTTTCAGGCGCAGCAGAGTGTGAGGCTAGGGGTATTAGCTGACTGAGGATTTGTGACTTGGGGGAACATGCAGCAGTAGAAAGTCTGGGAAAATTAATATTCGTGCACTTAGGACGTAAAAGGGATGAGGTGGGAAAGAAGCTTTGTATCTATGCACTGAAGACAGATTAATAAAAAGAAAAGGGAGGAAAATGCTGCCAGCTTTTAACGCTGCAGCAGTGTACCTGATCGCAGTACTCGAGTAAGAACTGCAGCTAAATGACTCAACTTAGAATATACCTTGGCTGAGATCTTTCTTTTCCTTGATGCTCTTTCAGGAGAGGAGGATCTTTAAATGCCTTTTTTACAGCTGTAGATACCCAAGCATGTTTTTTTTATGGTTCCCTCAAAGTTTACTGGTGAACCAAAACTTTATTCATTTATTCTTAGGTATGACCCAGATAAGAGGAGTGATATCAGCGAAGTCAAAACAGGTCGTTCATCAAAGTTGTTTCTTAGCCCTGTCCTGACAGAGTTCTCAAAATGCAGATCATCCCTGTGCTAGGCAGGTAACTTTAAATAGAGGGCTTTCAAGAGCTATTAAAAAGAGCCAAGGGTCTTTACAGTCTTTTGGAAATGTTGCAGTCCTCCCCAGAACAGTAGACCAGCCCAAATGCCTTATTAGTACCTTTCAATCAGCCACTTAAAATAGAGTAGTTTTACCATGAAAGATGATATTTTAAAGCCTGCCAAAGATCTGTGGCCCACGTTATTTTCTGTTTCCCCATCATCACACAATGCTAACCACATAAATTGGATACTTTCCAAGGGGTTTGAGTACTCTACAATTCTTTCTAGCAGTCATGGCAATTAGAAATTAAAACAACAATGCATAAAAGAAGTTTGATCTCATAGGCAGTCAGATGTCAATAAGTTTGGTGTTTTTTTTTTTCCTCATCTCCCCCCCCCTTATTTTCCAGGCAGAACAGTTTATTATTAAGCTGTACTATCAAAATTCACTGGGGAAACAATCACTGATTCCTCTGTCAAACCACCGGGGAGCTTGATAGCAAGCTTTGCCAGATTGTTCTGGGTAACAGTTAATTGTCAGAGCAACGCTTCAGTCTCTCGGTGTAGCTGATACTGGTATCATTACAAAGATAGATTCCCGATTAGCAATATTTTGGTATTCCTCAAGCGATACTAGGTGATAATGCAATAACTCTACTTTGAACAAATTTTTGTGTAGTGCAAAACCAGGTGAAACTTTGGTATGGCTTAAAGACTCAAATACTTTACTCATTGCAGATCTTTGTGGTTAAGCAGCTCACAAAATTTTATGAGCTATCTGTTAGTAGCAAAGTCTGTAGGTGTAGTTATCCATTGACACAAAGATGCCAGAATCATCCCTCATCAGAAAACAGAGTCATTTGTGATTTGTTTTCTCTGGAGATGTGCGGGTCAGTGTTAAAAGGTCAAATCTGGCTGTCCCAGTCTGTGTAATTTTCTACAGTGGTACTGGGGTTCCAGAGTGTGAAAGATTTCCATCAAGATGCATTTCAAGTGCAAAGCCATTTGTTGTTAAGCTTACCAGCCACCCACAACCAGCAATAAATAGATGTTGCTGCATGCATCGAATGTGTACATACGTGATACTACTTACAAGGGTTGCATGGTGCATACCTTTTTTAAAAAGTAACTCTAAGACAGTTTGGTTTTAATGGTGAACAAAGGGAGAAAAAAAATTGTCGTGGAACTGTATATACACTTTCATTCCGTGCTAGTTATTTGACCAATGATTATCAGATTTCACACAAGCTTTTGTGAAAACAAACAACCAATCGCAAACATGAAGATCCTTCTGTGTGGAAAATGGAGATGTTCTGGGGAATGGCTGGGTCGGTCAGTGTTACAGGAACGGGGAGGTAAATAACTTGTCCAAAGCAGGCCAGGTGTGGGAATGATTGGTTGTAAATCTGAAACATTTTATGGCTGTGGAGGGACTGACAAACTAGCGGACTTTCTTTGTGGTAGAACCTCTGGTTCATAAAATAGTCTCTAAGATGCTCTGTTCTGAGCCTGGTGCCCCTCAAATGAGTAATCCCTCAAGTAGATCCGCTGCTTCTACAGAGATCTGTACCCTGGCAGGAGAAAAGGCACAGGTTGTGGATCCTGGCTCAGCTGGTGTGTTACTTCTCTTATGGGACTGTTACAGGCCCAGGTAATCTCACTAAGTCTGGAACAACCTCACTGGTTCTGTTTATCAGACATTGTACAGCAAAAGATCTATGGTTATAGTGTTATTTTTTGACAGAGTAACAATCACACTTAAGATTTCACAAATTGCCCAAGAACCTCTCTTTCTTCAGTCCAGAGTGCCTGTCTCTTGTTCGTCAGACTGAAGCAAAATGATATAGTCTGATTATTTGAAATGCTGTATTTATGTAGAGCAGGATCTATTTGCTTAATGCCTGGATTGTTTTGTTTCTTTAGATTGTAGGAAGAGAAGTTTTTGGCACATGCTACTAAAGTGGATTACAGATTGAGGCATAACAACGAATGATATCAACAAATGCTCCACTGTATACTGGAAGTTGTTCAGCTAAGTCTCAGACTGTCTTCGTAGCTTATTTCAGTGAGGTCCCTGTGGTGAGGGGTTGGAGAGAGGCTACGTGGTCTTCGTGTATGCACTAATCGAACAATGTGCTGATGGAAGCACTGAGAACAGATGCAGTGAGAGTTAGCTCTCTGATCTTTCAGCTGAATTTCTAGCTTCCAGCTCCTACACGACCAAGCTGCTAAGTGAGAGTCACATGCATGGATACTTGAGCAAAAAGCTGTTACTTAATATAACTATTGTACTTAGAAATGTTCTGTACTTGTCGATCCGGCAACTTGCTCTCTGCTCATGCAGCTCAGTTTTATTTGCACTGGGGCCCATGTGGCAGCGTGGGTTGCCTTGACCCTTTTGTTGCTTGAGCCTGGGAGTGAGGGCAGGGAGAGTGCTTGTGTGACCCCTAACGGAGGCTGCTGAAGAGAATTTCCTGAACTTATGTTGAACGTGTACATTCATTACGAGTAGGATCCAGATCTAGAAAATAACCTGAACTGTAGTTACTACTTTAGCATAACTTTGAAGTAATTATACTGTGGTGTAAATGTTTTTGGCAGAGATGAAGCAGATACAAATGTTTATTTCGGTAGATCTACAGAAAATTGTTGGGTTTATCCTTTCATATGTTTTTGTTTTTTTTCTTTAAATATAATCCTAGAATGTGGATTCAGTACCAGTGTACCTGAAGAAGCCTCTTGCAATTGATATTCTTTACTCCAGTAAAAGAACTATGTTGCTTGCTTTAAGTTATGTTATTTAAGAAGTTTAAGGTCGCTTTGACAAGGAAATACGCTCTGGTCTCTGTAGGTTATTTAGTAGGTGTGGTAGTCCATTCTGTTTGCAAGTTCATGTAGCAAACAATCACAAATTTCAATTGGTAGGGAGCTAAAAAAACCAATGAACTTTAAATTACAGTTGTTTTATTGTCCACTTCTAGATCCCCATTTTTGCACCTTCTCAATGTTAGCAAGCATTTTCAAAAGAAAATAGTGTTGCTATATCAAGTCCTTTTTTGAAGTCTGCACTATCCAGTTCTTCTCAGTTGCATTTGGGTATACAGTGTTACAGAAATACATCATTCAAGTATAGTGGATTTAACTTGTTTTGCTGACTTAAAATGATTCTTGCCTTTCACATGCAAAACCTATCACATTTACTACTTGCTTACTCTACCTTCTAGCATGGGCTTTCCAAAACGCGTTTGATTCTTTCCACTCAAAAGGAGACTTTATAGATATTTTTCCTAGTCATGTAGGCATATATTTTGTTCCCGTTGACTGCTATTGCATGCCTGTGTTGATTCCTAGCTGCAGGAAAATCAAACTGTCAGGAGACTCTCTTTGTAGACTTTGCTTTCAGATCTCAAGTAAGGTATTTTGCAGGCTAGCCTTAAAATGCTAGCTTCACCTAATAATAATTTCCATTTCTTCATCATAAACCTATTGGTATTATGGATATTTTTGTTCCCGGGGAGAAAGTTGATCGGTAGTTTCTGTCTGACCCATTTAATTGTTGGAAGAAATCTGATGCCTGGCTCTTGCCATTTTGGCAGTCTCACAAAAGGGCTAAATTATTCTGCGAGTCCTGACTTGCCAGATGTATGAAAATATCTCTGCAGAGATAAATCAACAAGCTACTGCAGTATTTTGGATCTAGTACTGCTGGGCAGGTATAGTATTCCTAGGTAAAGAACACCTAGTCTTTTCAGAAGGAAACTTGCCAGGCTGTTAGCAGACTTGCTGTTTTTCCTTACCTCGTCAGTTTCTGGCTTTCTCAGACAACATCCTAACCTACTTCAAAATGTTTTAGGCTTGTGTATCTGAAGAGGGAAGTGACTTGTCTTGTGTGTGTATGCGTATATATGAGGTGACCTGATAGCAGCTAGATGATTGATGTTTTTTGATGAGAAGCAATTGTGGTTTAGATGCTACAAGATGTCCTTTTTTTCTAAAAGGCTGTAAAAGACACTAGCTGCAGAATTTCAAGTTTTGAGTTTTGTTTTACACCCACCCCATCCCCCAAGAAAGTGTTTAAATCATTACTTTCATTGTCCCCCATATTTTTTCTTGGCGGTACGTCAGAACAACTGACTGTAATCACTTAAGAAATGTCTGGATCACTCTATAACCACATCAGTGACGGTGCAGCACACGGGCTGTTGGTTCTAGCTGACTCCCAGCTGCTGTCAACTCAACGTGCTGTCCTAGTGTTGATGTATTGCTCACATTCTTTCTGGGATCACTGTTTCTGTTGGCTGACAAGCCCTTTTGCTTGCTTGAAAGGTCATACTTGAATTTTATTGGTTAAAGGAGCCTGTGAGAGATTGAAGAAGATGCTCTACATACTGCTTATATGTATGCCTTTGTGTAGGTTTTGATGTTTTACAGTGGTTCAGTTATGTCTTGAGGAAGAGTATTTGAAGTGAGTTTGTACCTCTTCTGTCAAGTACAATCACCCACCCAGGAGCTTCTGATTCTATTTTTCCAATATATTTTCTTGTGCTATTGCTGCTTAGATGTTCCCCTTAAAATGATTAATTAGATGAACCGTATCCACACTCTTCAGGAGAAGAAAAGGTGGGGTGTTTTTTTTTTTCCCTTCAGTTGGCAGAAACATAATTTTAAAGGTCTGCTCACTAAAAGTATTTGGGTGTCTGGCCAAGATTTTGTCAAGAATGCAGAGAAACTCTGTTCTTTCCTGCTCTATAAATGTTAATGTAGGTGGGAGGCAGTTACTAGGTAGTAGATATACTGTCCTGGAAAATGGTTATATAGTAAAAGAAAGGCTTTAGACCTATTATGCCAAGTTTTTTTCACTTTTCTTTATCCATTTTTACAGGGATTTCAATTTGTAGTAGCCTGGTTTGAAGTAAAGATTGCATAGTGTAGCCGATACTGGATGTCTAAAAGTGCTCAGTCTGATGTTGCTGCTTTAAGTCTATTAATTTTAATAAAAACCGCTCCATCTCTCCATGATTAAACTAGAAAATTGGGGAAGTTTTTAGACTTCATTGGAAAAGAACCCGCATATGTACTTGAAGAACCTGGTTTGCTGTGCACATCTGTCTTCCTAGATAAAAATTTCCTCTTTTCTATATCGTTTAGGCTCACTTTCTCTGCCTCTTCTTCCTTCAGCTCTACCAGCTTCTCTTACTGGAAGTTTTGGAGGACACTACTGGTGGGCATGTCTCCCCATGTCATTCAAGGGCAAATCTCTCCAGCAGTTTGTCTTACTGTGTTTATTTCAGTTTTGTGTTCTTTTTTCTTCCAGCCTGGCATTAGGACAGAGGCAAAGAAAATTGGAGCAGTGGTGGGGTAGCTTAAGCATTTCCATGCTTTTGTCTTGTCTGTGTGTCCCCTCTCATTGATACTTTAATCTTTTGACCATTTTCAGTGAAGTACATGGTGCATGAAGCTATGGTAACTAAATACAACTTTTTTTCATAGAGAATTCAATGAAAACTAATGTTTAGGTAAGTGGACGGGGGTCCAAATTAACACTTGGCATACAAAGACACAGGGAGCTTAGCAGGTGATGATTTAATTTGGTCACAAACTAGTTGTGCGGAGTCATGCATGTGCTTAAGCCACAGCATGTGCTGTCGTATCCCCAGCAGTACAGGCTGAGTAAAACTACAGGATAGAGTGTTGTGGAGTTAAGCTCATGGGGTGAGAGGGGAAGAAGCTCTGGGATGTACTAAGAGATTGGAGTGTGTTATGGGAGGGAACTCAATTTTGCAGCTCTAAAGGGAATTCAGAGTAATATAATGAGAGTATATTTGGGAACATAAAAAAAACATCCACTTTTCTACTTCTGGAAAAAAAAAATTAGTTTAAAAAAAGAAAGTCATAAGAAAGCAATGAGTTATGTGGAAGGTGTGTCCTATATAAGCCACTGTTAATCAGTGTAAACAATGAAGCAAGATCTAATCTCTAGGGCAGTTTATGTATGTGATGTGGATAATGTCATTGGATTTTTTTTTTTTTAACACCCGCACCCAGGTAACATGGTTCAAAACTGGTTTACCACAGTTTTTCTCTATGCCATCATGAAATGTTGAAATACCATGAGAGATTTCAGGATATGTAATAGCAAATCAGAATAGCAGACTTTGTGAAATCTGTTCATCCTTCATGAAGTCTCAGCTGTCAGGTGATAACTAAATCACCCTTCAAATTACAGCAGCATAAACTGAAACCAGAAACTAAACAATTATTAAACGAGCACAGTCTCCCCTATATAGCGTACTGTGTTTGTTAGGTCTTTGATGCTTATGCTTGCAGGTGGAAGGAAAATTTAAATATTGGATATTGGATTTCTGTAAGAATTAATGGCTTGGAATATGTCCATACTGCTTGTTGGGCTTGAGCTATGCACAAACACAAGCCAGGCAAACCTGCCAAG
Source organism: Ibidorhyncha struthersii (assembly GCA_013398815.1). NCBI lineage: Eukaryota > Metazoa > Chordata > Aves > Charadriiformes > Charadriidae > Ibidorhyncha > Ibidorhyncha struthersii. The sequence continues at coordinate 71,797 of VZSZ01002912.1, read as the reverse complement.
GTAGCATTCATTGTTGTCTAAGGTATACCTTAGTATTTGCAGCCATGCCTTTATTTCTGTTAATTACTGAATGCTAAAAATTCGGGAAGGGAGACTTTGAAACATCAGAGTAACGNACCATGTGATGCTGTTAGCTCATTTATTCTGTGAAATTGTACTGGCAGGCCAGCTGATAGATGAATTAAATAAGTTGATGATTACAGTTTGTAGGTTTATGTGATGCTACTCTCAGAAATAATTGAACACTGCCTGGTTATTTAATGAAATGTGGAAAGGTGCTAATTCTGGGAGGTAAGAATAAAGTGAGCGTTCCTGTCAGATTTGGTAATTGCAATGTTCTTGCCTGTCTGTCAAGTGGTCCTGAATATGCTTGTGTTTCTAGAATAAGGGAATTGTCACAACACTAAAAGCAGTGAGATAATTCACAGATAGAGGATGAACAGCAGTGAATTAAGAACTTTTACATATTAAAAAAGAAAGAAGAAAGAAAAAAGCAGGCTGTGTTTGGACTGTTTGAGTGTTTCCCCTCTATTTTCTGGTGATGAAGTACTCAAGTGGAAGAACCTATATAGCTGTAAATGTAAGTAGCTGTTGCCATTTGAAAGTTTGCTTTATTAGTCTGCAAAAGTCTGGGTTTGATACTGTTAAATCACTTCAGTCATTGGGTTGCAAGGGGTAGATCTCTTAATTCTTAGAGTTGATCACTAGTAAGTTGTGAGTGTAATTGGGTATAATGAGGATAATGATTATACTCATTCAAGATTGTCGTGGTTTAGGCCAATGTTATTAGATAATATACCATAGCCATTGCTAGTGTATGTCAACTGTGTTTAACCTCTCAGATATCGGTAACTTGTCACCTGCATGAGGTATTAATCGGCCCTGCAGGGTCAGTGAATTATTGTTCAGATAATGATGCAAGAGCAGGGATGGCATTTGCTAGCTTGGGCAAGGTAAAAACTTTTCCTCGTGTTTCTTGGGTTTGTTGCATTTGTGCACCTGTTGTAAGAATATATTCTTTGGATTGTGTGAACAGTACAAAGCGATAACTTACTTTTCTGATCTGCATAAGCAGAAGATGTTACATCAATCCCATTCTGTCTTCATTGAAATAAGAGGCACCATGAGTATGATGGAAGTTTTGGCTGTACCTGTTGGCGTTAACAGTGCTGATGCATGTTCCGCTTCCCGGATTCTGAATGGCTATTGAACACACAATGCAGACTTTCTCTTAGTTCCCATGGTAGTTTGGGGACTTCGGTGGTCTTGGTATTTTCCTTCTTTCCCATTCTGCTTTTTTATCTTCTGAAGGAGTAAATTCATCCAATTGTTATGTTAAATGGCACGCTTGATTAACTTTACAGATTGCCTTCTTTGCCAACAGTTTAACTAGAAATCTAACTATTTGTATGCTCATGGATTAGAGTGTAATTATGTGTTCTAAATTGATTTATTTTTGATACTTCAATTAAACTTTCTTATAACTGAGTATTCACGTCCATGCGAGTGGGGAGAGGAGGGAGTCTTCCAAGTGCTACTTGCAAGAATATTTGAGACAAAACACATCAAATTAGCTGGCTGTCTAGTGTGCTTCTCAAAATGCTGAAAAAAGTATGAAACTAAAGTGCAAAAACCTGCAGGCATCTCTTGAGATAAAAGCATGTTGGCAGCTCTAGTTAAGAGTATCATTTATGTCATTTCATATTGTCTCATATTCTTTGTTATTGCAGTGCAAAATGTAATTAAAAGCTGCAAAATGAAGCACTAAAATGTCAGGAAATGGTAATGTATCAACCCAACTGAATAATCCTACCTGCCACACTTTGTAGCTTTAATGCATTGGAGCAAAATCTTACAGACTACTAAGTTAAAGTAGAGAATTTGATCAGTAATTTAGGATGGGGAAAGAATGTAATAATCACCCAAACAACTGGAGTAGTAAAACCATAAACTTCAGAACAGTATTTTAAACAGACTATTGCATAGCAATTTTTAGCAGAAAATTTCAAGGAAGATGGAATTGGCCATGTCTGTTGTTTAAAGCCTGCATTTACCTGACTTTGCAGTTAATTACAGTAAGTGTAATTGATAACATTTTAAACTTATAAAGGTTGTTTTGTGTGTCCAACACTCCCCCCAGCCCCGATCTTCCCCCAATAATATGCTTCCTTTGATTCTAACTTAGTGACTTGACTCAGACTTTATGTAGTTCTATTCTGGCAATTTTTTTGGCTTGACCCATCTTTCATACTCTGTGTAGGCAGTGTTCTTACCCAGCTGGTACAAAAGAAAATCCCTAAAGAGTGAATCTGTGTTAAATAAAGTAGACTTTTAACAATTCAGAGGGTCAGATTGACTGGCATGTGATAGCTGTTTTATGCATTCTGGAGCTACAAAGCAACTGGAGAATGCAGAGTCAGTTTAGACAGATTTACAGCTGCTTTGCCTCACTGACTCAGGGCAACGGGACCCTCAGTTTATTTTTGTTCTTGATCTTTTGTGAACTCCTGATTCTTCTCATTTCCTTTTTTTCACGCTTCAAATACGTATCTGTTTCCTCCTTCCGTGTATCCATCTTATTGGTTAAGTCAGATGCAGCAGGCTTGAGGATGTTTAGGATTGAGATTAATTTTTAGGGAAAGAATCCTGCAAGCATGTTTCCCTCCATTGTGCCTGCAACTTCTCATTTTTCAGTCTGATTGAGGCCACAACTGCCTGAACAAAGATGGCCACTGCTTGCCTTCTGTTTTCGCTACTGGGAATGAAGCCAACTGCCCCCAGGGGAGAAAGTGGCTTCCTATCTGTAGGGATATAGATGATGACTTTGAGAAAGGATGAAAGAGAGGTAACAGTTATTCTTTGCTGAGAGGCAGCCTGTGGCATCCATCCGTCTGAGAGTGTAAGTAAATGGCAGCTGTTGTGGAAAAAGGGCAATTGTTTTGAGAGGTTCTCTGGAGAACATTATTCTTCATCCTCTGAAGAACCATGGGAGAAAATTGCTGCTAAATATAAATTTCCTGTCATAGCCTCTCTGTTGCACTAAATAAACTGTAAGATATTAATCTTAAATATACATGCATGGAGATTATTTGGGGAGCAATTCTGGTAGCACACACTTAAAGAACATCTTACATCCTTTGAACTAGTGAACTTTGAGAATTCTTTTTCAAAAAAATTCTGTTTAGTACAGAATGAGTAAGTGCTGTAGTTCTGTAGGGGTAACTATAGTTATGCATGACTGGAGGCTTTAAATCTTACGTTTAAGTACTGGACTTCTTCCCAACTATTTGAAGCTAGGATGGTGTCTATCTAATGGTGACCTACTTGCACTTTTCTTGGGTTAGTCATTCACTGTACAGCTCTTTTGGAAGCAGCATTTAGGCAGCTTTTTTTTTTTTTCCCCCTCTCTTTCCTCTGCTTAATGAGTAAATTTGTGACTTCTCTAGTACAGTTCACTCACTGGTACAAGGTGACATCACAACTCAAGTGTGTTACTAAGGGTTATTACTGATGACTTCAATAATCTGCTTCTCAGTGGATTCCCTAAAAGTGGTGTGAGTGACCCGAGTTAAAGCAGAGCAAGCTGACAAGTCCCTGGTTGTGTGTTGCAGTGCAGAGCAGATGTACTTGAGCTGGGTTTAAGCTGTCATAGCTGCAGTATCATGGAGTTCAAAGTAAACGCTTTCGCAGTTGGCCTGCGCTCATAAAACTGGTCTTTGCAGATCTTCTAGCTCGCTTCTAACATCTCTCTTCCTCATTTGTTGGCTAACATCCAAGCTGCACGCTAAATCAGTAAAGGTAGTGTAGGTGCACTCTACGCGTTCAGTTTACATTTATCAGGTATTACAAGCACTTGCTGTCTTAACTTACTGCTTTAGGGGGTTAGCATTATGTCAGCAAAAAAACTCTGGAAACTGCATTAATGGCTTAAAACCTGTCTAAGGGAGAGGTGAATCTACATGTACTGGAAAGGTGGAGAAATTGACCCTGTTTGGTATCTTTTCCAAAAGTAAATTCTGCTGACTGTTTATAATAGAGTTTGTTTCAGTGCTGAGAGAGTGCCTTTGTCCTCCCTTCTGTAAAAGTGTAGTAGGAATGCCAGGCCAGTACTCTCCTCCATGTGTGTGGAGATGTGTACTAATGTAAGTAATTTGGGCTCATATATATTCTGTATTCCCATCTGGCCAGGCTGCTTCTTGAGTACGATATTTGTTTAAATAAAAACTGTACTCAAATATATTAATGCAATTGGTAATGTTTGCATGTAAAAGCACCTGAATTCTGCAAGCCATCATGGTTATAGGATATTGATCTATGATGCTTATACTGAATTGCTGTTGAAGCATATGTTGTTACACTTCTTCCCTTGTGGACGATATGCTGCTTAAACATAATTCAAAGAAACCCTTTGTAATGGCAAGTTGTACAGACCTGCTGGAAGAAACATGGTGATGGAAACTTTCATTGGTCATTGCGCTCATCCCTGAAGCATCTTACGCAGACGATTGTTCATTCTCTTGGCTTCTTTTGCATGGAGAGATGGTTGAATGACTGAAAGTTAGGAGACAGCTGGATGCTGACCGACCTTTCTCATGGCTGCCTTCTATTTTTCAAATGTGACAAAACTCTCTACCCCTAAGTATCCCACAAAACAGGGGTCAGCCCAAACACTGACAGCTAGATGAAGCAAGAAACAATAATGAAAAAAGATGTTCAAAGGAGCTGAAGGCATTTTTCAATGATCAAGTGGAACTAGTACAGAAGAATAACTGTCTCCTTGAAATACCCTATAGCCCTATTGCTATTCAGCTTTAATAAAATAAAAAAAAAAAATTCAAAGAGTCTTTGAGAGATGTATTTAAATTTGATTTTGGTAACTTCCTTTTTGTGTCTTGGATAATACCAAGCTTTATCATGCCATTAAAACTTCTTGGTAGGTATGTGTAGAAACAGCCTGTGCTTTTGTTGTCCTGTTGTTGCTGTCACGAAATGCTGCTTTCCAATGAGCCTGGTCTTGCTGGGGGGTGCTGGTCCCATCTCCTGTGCCCTGCTGTATAAGACTGTGGTACAGTCCTCTCCTTTGACGCCAGATGATACCTTCTCTGACCCACAGACAGTACTTATTCATGGCTTGGTTAGTTCTGCTCTGATTTGCCAACTGTAAGAGAGAGAGTGGTTCACCGCAGACACTGGAGTTGAGAGGCAGTTTGGTAGCTCTGTCCCAGCTTTGGCAAGGAAGACTGAGGGTCAGGAGCAAACTGTGAGCACTGTGGGGCTAGGGCTGCAGCATTGCACTGCGGGGGCTGTGGTTCAAGGGTGTCAACTGTGTGGCAACATGATTATCTAGCAATATCTGAATTGTTTTAATTAAGTACTGCCTTCATTTAGGATTGCCATGCAACCACACCATCGCTGCATGAGCTGTTAAGTTAGAAGGAATGCAGGAGAATGTCTGCTAAATTTATTGGAATGTCTGCTGAATTCTCCTTCCCTTGTCTTACCCGTGTTGCCTCTGAAGTTAAAATGGATTTTCTTTAACAAAAAAAAAATTATAAAAAATTTTAGTTTGAAGATCACTTAGTGACAACTAAAAAAAAAATTCCCCAGATTCCATCAGATTGCTTTATTGGCCCTTCTGTGCTGTGTGCAGAAGGCTTTTCTTGTAAATCAATACCAGATTATCCATATGTAAAATAATGTTTTATCTGTAAAAATAGAACAAGCTCAGCTTTTCAGCAGCATGAGAATTGATCATTTATTTCTTCTGTGTAGGCTCTTGCTAAAGCGCTGGTTTTATGGCACGTGATAAGCTGTTGAAATATAGAGCATGTTGTTTTTAGCAGGAGCCAACAATTCCCTAATCTGTTAGGATATTGGGATTATATTTCTGAGGTTGCCTAGTAAGGGTTTTAGGGCAGAATTTTATGATTTCAGGCTGTTTTTTAACTCTAAGGTCTGTTCTTTAGAACTCAGTAGGGGTGGGGTTTTTTTTTAAAGTCACTGAGTTGAAACAAAGGCACCAAATGTGTGAATATTCAGTTTTCTGAAATGTTGGTTTTATGATGATTAACACTTAAACCCTCCTTTTGTTTAAATATATGTTCGTTTTTCTCCTCTGTAATGTTTCTCTGTATGTGGTATCGGCTGCACACTATTTAACAATGTGGAAAAATGGGTTAGCATTAAGTAACTCTGTTTCTGCTATAAAAAGCAAAATTAGAATAAATCTTAACAGGCATTGCCAGGTAGATGAGTACTATGTGGTGATGGGAATGGAGACTTTGCTGGTAGTGTTTTGGAAGATTTCGGGCTGAGTTTCTTTGCTTATGTAAAACAGTGGTCTTTGTTTGGCACTTCCAATGGTGCTGGGAGTGTTGTGTAGCTTCATTGATTGGTTCCATGCAGTGGAAATCTGACCTTTAGCAGATGTTTGAGAAATTGCCAGCATTCAGAGTGATCAGCAGACTAGACAGTTTTTTCCTTGTTATGTCGATGAGAACCTCCATTAGATTAGTAATGTGCGTGACAATGTTAAGCTTTTAAATGATTAGTAAACTTTCTGAAACAAGGCAGATTTTCCTGCAGTGTAGAGCTGCATCAAGTAATTTGTTTTCTTGTATACGTAGTTTTGCTAATTGGTTAGCTAATACAAATATTTTGATAATTTAAGTGTTTTGGGGTGGGTTTTTTTTTTTGTAGTAAAGACATTTAGATTTTAAGTTTTGATTTGTCTGTATTTTTCTTAAAAGGTCAGTTTTAGCATGCTGTTGTAGCATCAACTTGGGATAAATGCTTTCAAAGAAAAAAGAACAAGCTTAAATGGGCTGGGGAGGGGGAGGCAGCAGTGAAACATATCCCATCTGGAGCATTTGGCTTGGAACAGGATGTTGCATGACTCCATGTGAAGTCTGCTCTCACGAACAGTATCCTAAGTAATGTAGGAGATTCAGCTGCTTAGTGGTGGGAGTTTAGCATGAAACGAGGTCTGTTTTCTCAAACTCCAACGGTTAGAACTACAGGAAAGAGGTGGGACTTAATAAGAGATTTATGTGATGAATAACTCAACAACACCAGCAGTTGCCAGATTAAACCCTTTCCTGCAGGTGCTGGCTTTCCTCAGAGCTCTACAATTGTTTTTCAGTGTGTTGCACGTGGGAAGAAAAATTATTTAAAGGATTAGATCTTTAATATGAAAAAATATAATAACTAAGTTGCCTATTTCTGGTTTTAAATTTAAAAATCAAATAATTGCAAAAGGGTTGATCTTGTCTTGATATTAGATATCTTCCATACTTGTGTGTTTTCTTGGGGGATGGTTGGGGTTTTTCCTCTTTCTTTTTTTTTCTTTCTTTTTTTATTAACATCTTGGGTGCAGAAAACACGTTAAGAAACCAGCTTGTACTGCAGCCAAGGGGTAGTCTTAACTGAACCACCAATCCTGCCATTGTGGACTCTTGGGCAAAATCTATCCTGTAAATATATGTGTTTTTTAGATCAGGGTTAGAAAGGAAGGGATGTGATGGTAAGAGAAGCCACACACATTAGAACGCCTGGAAGTCTTTGCCCTTTGCTCTCAGTGCTCAAGAACACTTAATTTTTCCAGTGCTATGGAACTTGTCAGGTATGTTTCTTTATTTTTGATTCCCATGAATTTGTGCCAAAATTCCTTGGCAGCTTGTTTTGGTATCTAATAATCTATGTACCAAATCATATTAAGTTGGGTTTTTTTTGGATATATGTAATATTCTGATCCCTTCTTACAAGCCAAAATAGAAGAGCTCTCCTTGCTTGTGTGTAGTGCATTTAATGTTACTTCTGAATCTTGTTTATTCAGCCTTCGTATCCTGACCTCAACATGAGGTAGTGGGAGATGGTAGCAACTCTTACTGATTTCCCTGAGTGGATTAGATGTTTGTTTTTGTCTGGTTCATCAGTGATCTCTTCCTTCCCATCCTGAGAGAGGGAATTAAGAATGTTTTAGCTGTGGCATTCTGTCCTCTCTCCTTTTTTTTCCATGCAGGGACTGCGGAATAAAGCATCTTGGCCTTACTGGTTTTGTGGGAAGTGAAATGCAGGGGAGAAAAACATGTTGAGCTTCCCTTCTCCCCCGTGCAGTTAGTTTTCATACATACACTGAATAAAAATACTGTTACATGTATTTGTCTGCAATGTTGAGAACTATTGTCTATTCAAAGTACATTGCAGTTGCATGATTGCAGGCCTTGGCTATGCTTAATACTTTTAATAGATTACGCTATGTGAGGTATTTGTATCACAGTGAAATAAATGTATCAAAAGCTGTGAGAAAGCCAATAATGAACATTACTTTCAAAAGTATTTATTGCATGATCTGTTAATTTATTGCAGTGTTAATGTTTGTTGACAGTAGAAGACAGACATCTTAGTCTTGCATTTTTGTCTTGGATGCCAAGTGAAGTTTCACATGGTTAACAATTGTTCCTTTCTCATTCACAGTAAGTTTAGTGCAGCACAAGGTATATTATATGTACAATTTACAAGAGAATGAGACTGACTGTTAGAAATAACATCCAGATTTTAAGTAGTCCATACAGTGAGGCAGACAGCATTTGGTGAAGCAAGGTAGAAACCTTAGTTGTTATTCCCTGATGTGTTTTGAAAACAGATTCACTTCTTTGTCATTATCAATGAATATTTCAGTTATCTTACATCATTAAGAGTTCTGCAGCTGGTGACTCCTTCAGTCAAAAATATCTTCTTACAGTGTGTTCATTTTCCTGAACGGAATACTTGTGTCCCTTAACTTGAACAGTAATTTTATTGCTCAGTCCCAATGGGAATGGGAACAAGTATGATGCGAGTATTCTCTATCTTCTTTTGCACTGACTTATTATAATACAATAGAATTGTCAAACGCAGGTTCACCCAGGGAAGGCTGTGGTTGCTTGAGTTATCCTTGGAGGTTGTGAAGGCCCTACTTAGTTACTGGAATTTTTTCTGGAAGTCTTGACTGCATTCTGTATAACTGTAACAGTAGGTGCACAATCTATTGCAGTTCGTGGGATTTTTGTTTGTTTTCAAGATGTTTCCTCATTCAGAAAAATTGAAGTAGATGAGTTACAAAAAAGAACTTGCTTATGTTGATACATTTCTTTAAAGATTCTGATTAAAATCTAAGTTAAAGTGATTATCAGAGTTAGAAGGAGCTCCTCAGAAAATAAACTTGCAAATGCAGAATGAGTACTAAAAATCTGGGGGAAGTTGTTCTGTATTTTTTGTATATAGCAACGGTTGAATGAGGGAATAGGTAAAACTGTATCTTAATTTTAAATTGGCAAGATAGTGGGGAAATAAAAGGGAGAAAGGAGGAGACGAAGACTATTAGTCCTTGTACTTGTACTTCAGGCTTCACATTTTAATCATTCAATTCTATAAAGGATTTAAGTAACTTTTATAAATATCAGAGTCAACACAGTAGGTACATTTATCATATGTATCATTTCTAGAATTAAAAGCTGCCTTGGACATACAGCAAATCTTTTTTTTTTTTTTGTTCCAGAAACTTGCACAGATGGTGAACAAATTATGTACAGTTCTGAATTAATGCTTTTTTATTCTTTTCTCTGTAGCATGAGTTTTGAATTGCAGGAAGGATTTTTTTTTTTTTAATCCCAGCCACAGCCCTTATAGTTACAGCCTATAAAATCATGGTGCATAAACAAAATTTCTTTGAATTTATCATCATCATCATCATCATCTTAAAATGCCATTTACTCAAAAATATTATCCTTGCTGTTGTTACAGGGAATGTCTGTTTTAGTTTTTCTACTAGTAAGTTACTCAGAGATAGCTAATGCAGTAATTAAGGTTATTCATTTGGTTCATTAGGCAGCTTTTGATGTATACTCAGTGTCAGTGTTTTGTTCTTATGTCTTTTCTTCTGGACTTAAAAGTATTAAGGGTTTGATTGTGTTATCTGTTGGATCTGTTGTTCTGTTGGTGTTATCAACGCACCTATTGTTCTTCCTTAAAAAGATCTTTGCAAGAAATTACTAGGAGAGCAGAAAATGCATAACATTATGTTGTCTTCACTTTTTTGTTTGAGTTGTAGTACATTAGAGATTTTGTAGGACAATATCTAATTTTTTTTTTAAAAAAAAAGGATTACTGTAAGCTTATTTTAGAGAAAAATCATGCAATTAAGGTAAAAATCTTAAGCATTTCTCTGTAGTTTGGAGAATTGTGGTAGTGAAATAAATTAGTTAATACTTAGCATATAAAAGCTTGAATGATCTTCCTCACATACTTGAGAAATCTTGTTGCAGGATAAAAAAAAAAAAGTTCGGTGAGAGAGCAAAAGTATATCTTCTGAAAAACACCAGTAGACAAACATGTTGAGAGAGAGTTTTTGTGTACGTATCACGAATGATTTCTGTCACCCTAAGTTCTTCCCACTCCTGTATTCCTGAAGCTTTTATGCATCAATAATTCTAGTTATTTGAAGCAGTCCTTCAGGTGCTGTAGCCTTTGCAGCAGCAAGAGTAACAACGTGGACAGTTGTTCAGAGGAGCTAGTTGTCTTTGTATTTCTGTGATCCAGCATGGTTTGTATTGTAACACCTCAGTTGCACCTGAAAACCCACTGACATTAGACCTCCATTACATCTAGTGTCGTGTAAGCATTTAATATTAGTTCCCAAAGAATTTGTGGTCAAAACAGGCAGCACTGTGTTGATGCGATTGTATTCGTGTTCTAGAGTAGGGGTGCTAAAGCACAGAGATCGCAACTTCCTTGCTGTCATGAACTGAGTGCAGAAACTCCCAATTCACTATTGGTGTCTACAGTTTGAGGGTTTTTTTTGTGTGTGTTTTTCTTTTTTTTTATTTTTTAACATGAACGAATGACTATTAGAAGACTTGAAATACACTGACAAAAGATAAGTGTTTGGTCAAGTTGGGACCAAATTGTCTGTCCATATACATTACGCATGAGTCTTCATGTGGATGTAAAACATCAAGACTGAAACGGAAAAGATGATTACCTAAATTACTTATGGTGCTGCTTTATTTCTTTATAGTTTACATGTTATTTATAGAGTTGTAATTTTTTTGGTCAGAAATTTCAGATATCTACAACTGAGGAGTGGCCATTATGGTAAAGAAGAGGTTGAAGGCATGGATTAAGACAGTCAGAAGACACAGGAAGCTGTGGTTACGTTCTTTCTGCTCCCAAAACGCTGCTTAATTTTAGCAGGATGTTTCCTGATACCTGGTTTGCTCACATGCACCACCACCCCTGGTCTTCATCTTTTCTGGCCTTTTAGTAATACTTGAAGATATCTCAGTTCAGAGTTAGAATGAACCTTGATCCCAGTTTGTGGACCTTTATGCACTGGTGTACGATGAACTGTAATGACCCAGTTCTCTGTATAAAGTCTAGCCTTTTCTGTCAAGAAAAATAAAGGAACGGAAAATAAAGGAAGAACATACACGCCTGAAAAAAATTTAGTACTTTGAAGCTTCAGCCTGTTAATACAGATTTTATTTTTCTTCTCTAATGCTGCAGTTAATCCACAGGAAAGTAGACTTCTGTAAGTTTTGTTTATGAATCCTTTGTTAGTGGGTATTTTCAAGCTTTTAGCTACATCAGGAAGATTTATATGAGTGTCTTTTTGAATGAGTGATGACTGTGGTATGAAGGACTAGACAGAGATCTATAATGTGAAGGAAGTAGTGATGTAATTTTGAAAGATGACTTGCAGAGAAGATAGAAACCCAAAGGCTGGAACGGTAAGAAGCCCTCTCTGACTAAACCAACAAAAGAGTAATTCAACTTGCAAGATGGCACTTGAGTACAAACAATCACAACACTAAAGGAGAAGACTAAGAAGTGTGCAATTCAGATTTTCAAAAATAAAAATTGATTACAACAGCAAAAGTGAAATATCTCTGCATCTTACCTGGGAAGAACTTAGAAACTGTCTTTATTTTACTGCTTAGACATGACTTAGGCAGGACTAGGAGAAACTTCCCTACTCAAATATTCTAGTCCTATTATGAAAGAATAAGCAGCTGGAAAATATCTTCCAACATTTTAGTGCATAATCAGTGAAGTAGATAAATGTTTCTCTTAATTTCTTTTACCTTACAGGATTCTTGTTTTGATGCTTTTTGAAGATTTTTTTTTTATTATTTTCTCATCTACTTAATGAGATGGTTGTTTGGCTTGATGCTTATGGTTTATAATCTTAGTTATAAGAGCAAATACTGTGTTGTTGTCAGAACACAGAAAATTACTGTTTTCTAGTTGATAATTTATATAAAATATGCAATAGTATCTCTTTTCTGTAGGTGAACTTTTCTCTTGGTTTCCCAATTACTCTTTTAATATTTCTCTGTAGTTCTCTTTATTCCTGTAAGCTGACCAAAGAACAGCAATGAATTGTGTGAGGTTGTTCATATTGCTGCTCGCGGTATGAATTAGGCCTTGAGAAAATGTCTGTTACAAACAAAATCTGCTGATTAGCTTTTTCTGGTGCTGTCTGTCACTATACTAAAGCTTTGGTGATGTCCTTTTGGTATTCCTGGTTTTATCTGGCAAAAAAGAAATTGTGAGCCCACTCCTGGTTTATTTGGCCTGTTGTCTGGAGAACGATGTGGACACAAAGCAACTGAGAGGCACTTGGCCTTTTTTCCTAGTCTCTATTTCAAAGTACAGGTATCAAAAGCTCAGCTCAAACCCTCACATTTTGTTTACGGTCTCTTTTTTTTGTTTGACCTCAAAGAAAAGATTTGCTGTTGAAAAGTACAGTGTTTATTCAGGCTCTGCACTGTGGTTTTGGGAGGACGTCACTTTTCATACCAACATACAAACCAGATTGAACCTTGGCTCGATAGATATTGATAAATAGTTCTAGGTCCAGGTCTAATCTAGAATTTTGTCCTTTGAACCTTGGAAAGATGAGCATTTTGGCTCCTCACCTGTTGAAGATAGCGAACTGGATTGTCTTGGTAGAAACGGGGACAGCCCTGTGCTTTTAGCACTTGTATTGAATTCCCTCTAGCAATGGTTTAGGTTTGGGCTGTTCAGCTGGAGCGAGACATCAGAAAAACTCACGTAATCATCATAGCTCTCTGCTTAGGTCCTGGTCATCTCCTTAAGTTCCAGCTGTGTGCGTTCAGACTGTCTGTCCCAGGAGGACTGAAGTTGTCTTGTTGCCCCATGAGTAGTTTTACAGCCATACCTTGTTAGCTATGGCTACAGCCGGGTCATTTGGTGAAGTTCCCTACCTCAAGAGGGGTAGATTTCTCTTTGTAGCTAACTTACATTTTGGGGTTGAGGAACAATAGCAAATCATGAATGCTAACTCGGGAGTAACCTATTCCTTTCACCACTCACTTTAATTCAGCCTCCAGTAGCGCTTTGTCTGCTGACAACCTGCTAGACAAACTTTATCTTCATTAACAAGCCATTGCACTGTCAAAATTGACTGAAAGACATTAACAATTAATAATTAGTATTTTAAATGGTCTTATCTCCATTTAGTTGTTTTTCTAGTCAGATCTTCAAATATGAGATAGATAAACAGTTTAAAAACAGTGTAATTTTTTTTGAATTGAGACTTAGCAATAATGATTCCTTACTAAAAAGACCAACACCTGTCATTTAATGACATTAAAAATATGCGTATATGCACATATGAATTGCTTTTGACTAGCCATCAAAGTAGCTAAATAGTTAAATTTTTTTAGTTGATTTTGTTCACCTTACCTAAAAATCACAAATGTCTGATTCAAATACAAAATTCTTTGTTTTTAATTTGGATATGTAGGATTTCTATAGTATATATGCTTGTTAACAATTGGTTTTAGAAATTAACATTTAGAAATTTAAATATAGTAAGAAAGGTTTCTTATGTTGTGTGATGATGAAGAGAATTTGAAAGATTTTTTTCTTCCAAGCCTGAAGGACCAGGAAATTTTTTGTGTAGTGAGTATATTTTAACTAGTTGTTGCTATGATTTAATAGTTAATGCCTTATTAAAATTGTAATGTCAGTTTTATTACTCATTTTAGATGAGTAATTCTGTGCATTTTTGTCATCTACAACATTTTGAAAATGATGTTATTGGACTTGGGTTTCTTTGTAAGTCCAGTACAGTCATGATTTAATTTCTGGTTTGTATGTCACTTTGCTTTGCTATTAAAATCTGAGTTTGGAAAAAGATTTGTAATATAAGTATGTCAAATATTTTAAATATCTAAGTGATTCAAACAGCTTTTAAAATAATTTGGCACTCCTGTGAATTGTCTTTATATCAGGGACAAATCTTTTTTGAAAAACGCATATGAAACTCTAAATTGCATATAAGTGTGTGTGGGGTGTTCTAGCAATTCACTGTAGTTCATATTTTCTCCCTTCAGCTTTCTCTTCAGAATACACATTTTAAATTGATGGATGAAAGGCACATGTGTATGTTAAATGTTTTGTGTTATTTTTCAAAGATGGTATTGGGGCATCCAAGTAGGATGCTTTTTTGTTCTGTCGTCTTCCCTGCAATCTTACTTTATACTCTATGTGATGTGCTGGTTGCTTAGCAATCCAAGCTACAGACTGAAGCAGGCTGTCGCAGTAGTACTGGTATTTTTCTTCAATTTTTTGACCATTTTTCTCTGCATCTTTTCTGCAAAAGCTGCATTATTGTCAGTGTTCAGGCATGCATTTCAGGGAATGAAGAATTAGGGTTTCAAAATTAACCGTAAACTGTACAAGTTGATCAATTCTATGTTTATTCCTCCATAATGTATGTTCAGACATCTGTTTGCTTGAAATAAATAATTGTTTTTATTTGAAGGCCTCTCTGTGTTTGTAGGATTTTTATGTTTTAAAGCTTGATACAAGGAAGCTACCTTGAAAATTCATGTCTATTGAAGCATGTATTTGCTACATCTGGTCCTGTTCCCTCCTGTGCATGGCATATATTTGATGTGTCTTTCAGCAAGTGTGTATCTCCGGTTTATTCAGAAGCCTGTTGAGAGAGCAGGGTTATCTTCCTTATTCTGCCATGTATGAAGTGTCCTGATCCATGCTGGTGGTTCAGGTATGGGCTCAGCTTGAGCGTGTCTGTCACCGTGTGTGTCAAGAGCAAGGATACAGGCTCCTCCATATAGTTCTATAAATTTTGAGCAGGCAGTCCTGAGGCTGTGGATTTTATTTTTTCCTCAGCAATGAGAGTGGTAGTTTTGGAGGGCTTGTTTCTGTATTTCACAGGAGTTGTAGCTGGATGCTGTTATGCAAGGTCTTTCAGTGGTTTACAGGAAGTAAGTGTCAGTCCATTCCCGCTGGACAGACCCAAAACCATCATGCCACAAAAAAAGGAGATTTCCAGGCAGTTCTGAAACAGCAGAGACTTAATACCATGCAGATAATGAACTAGCTTCTTTTTTTGTAGACTTCAACTTCCTAGGTTATAACTGAGGACTGCTTCTGGGGTAATACGCTTATTCAATTTTCCTTTCAATAAGCAGAGAATTTAAGTCTTCAGAATAATGAGTATGATGTTTCATGGTAGTAGGGTGTGTCAGAGGGGATTTAATCTTTGAGAAATTGTCCTTTTGACTTCCATAGCCCACCTGAAAAGATGCCCCTTCTGTCTCAAAAAGCAAATCAGTAGCAGGACTTTCTATTTGCAGCTGGACAGGGTGCTGGGCCATCTTATCTAGACCATGCTTTGTGCCAAGAAAGGTCAGACCTGATGATCCTGGAGGACCCTTCCAACCTGGTGTTCTGTGATCCATTTAAGAGAAAATTAAGTTTTATGCATTAGACTTTCATTACTACTTGCAAGCTCCACAAATAATCAAAGCAGATGTGCAGATCTGAACATTTGTCCAAGCAATTTCATGTTTTTTCTTTAAGTGCTGAAATAGCATAAAATAACCAACACTATTAAAAGGAGCTTTCAGTGTTCTTTCCTGTGAAACATGTATCTGATTCTACAGCTTTTTTTCTAGTGCTTGAGAGTTAGATGCAGAGCTCTTGCATTTTTGAGACAAGCTATTATGTTCCTAAAATGGTGGAAGAATTGTAAACGTCTGGTTAATAAACATATACCAGTTTTATCAAGGACACTTTCAGGTCTTCTAAAGACTTCCTGTGGCATTGTGGGTGTCTGCTCACCCCTGCTAAAAAATACACAGTCCACTTAGTATTTCTTTCTTTGTTGGAATTAAATGCTTCCTTGTCTACAAATATAAGTGAAATTCTTGTACTTAGGAATGAATATGTCTCAGATTTACAGTAAAAATGCTGGGTATTTTTTAAGAATACGTGGAGACAATAAACTCCATCTTTTAATCCTAAAGTTATAAGTTAAGTTACTTAGTTTAAGACCTATCTATTGCCATTATTTCAGCTGGTTTGGGTGTTTTTAGGCTGTATGGACTGATACCAGTGTATTTTCAAGTATTTCTTTTTTTCTGTACTGTTTTGCTTGAAGAGTTTGTAAAATGCAAATATATAGCATTTCAATATAAAAGGAACTCCTAAAAGAATCATCATATGCTTTCCTTTATAATGTAGAGTGGCTATGAAATGCTAATTTGAAGGATTAGGGAAATTTTGGTAACATAGAACAACATTGCAAGCTCTTTATTAAACAAAAAAACCTGACTGCTGTCTTTGGTTGCTATTTCGCCACTTTTCCATGCGGAAATGGGTAGGACTTGTATAACACAGTAATAATTTCACTGGGTTAAGCTGTTTTGCTTTATAGTAAATTGTGCTTTGATTGCATTTGATTAGTTAAAGATATATTTAGAAAGACTTGGCTGCTGGGAAGTGCCATTTCCATCAAAGAAACAATCTGTAAAAACCTGAGAAGGCAAGGATATTGGGAACAGGGTGGGAAGATTAAGTTTTATAAAAACACTCTTATTGGCTCCATTCCCTATGTACCTACAACTAGCTTTAGTTTACACTGATGAGATATTTGGCAATCACATCCATATCAATAAGGAGATGGAGAAGTTTTTTGGAGCCTAGTATACTCTGTTTTAATTTTCAACCACACACAATGCTAAAAAAGCCCACTGGAGCTAAGCAAGCTGTCCGGATTGTGTGGGGTTCTGGTCTCCGGAAATCTTCCGGCCAATATCAAACTCGCATCGCTGCTGGTGGTGTTTCACATTGGGATACCCGGACTCGCCACCTCCATCTGCCTCTGAGCAGGAAGGGGAGGCACAGGCTGCTCACTTGGCTCCTTGGATTTTCTTTCCTGAAGGTAGATATTTCTCTCAAAACTAAGAAACTCCCAGCACCCTCTTTACTGGGCCAAAAATAAGCCATTGTTAAACATCCCATAAAATGTATTTGCCCCAGAATTAAAGTTTGCAGGTTGCAGTTAACACTGGAGAATATGGGGAGGGAAGAACTAACTTGGAGTTGCATTTTAATTTGCTAATTTCAGAAACTTGTCCTGGCGTCTTGTAATGTAGTTTCTGATTCTCTTAGTTACTATGTGTAAGTTGGAGGCATCAAAAGAGAATATTTTTTTTTTTTAATCTGATGATGGTACCATGGGTTTTAAAAACAAACAAAAAAAAAAAGCCAAACCAACATTTTACAAAACTTGTAAAATTTTATTTATTGCATTTGAAACATGTTTTTTTATACTTGCATATTTTCAAGTAAATTTCTGCTAAATTACATACAAGGTTTACATTCTTGTATTTAACTGATGGTACATCACAAGATTGGAAAATTGACAACTTATTTTTGATGATTGATTACATGCTAAGAGTTTTAGGTATATATTTTTAAGTTGTGTAACTAAGAATTGAATTCCACAGATTCCTTTAGCACCTGAGTTTTGAGTTCTCAACTCTTACAAATGGCATATAGACTATATATGAATTGTAATTGCACATGGTGTAATATTCTGTCTCTTAGTTTAAAAATGTTATGACTGAAACTCAATGGGATGTTCCCTGCACTCAACTGGAAGTTAGTAGCCAAATTTGTGTTGATGAAAGACTATTCGATGTGGTATGAAACTAGAAGTGTTTTCTTTACCTTATTAAAAATATCTTGAGAAAAATTTTTTGAGTTTTCTTCGTAGAAAAAAATATTTCACTACCAAATCTTAAGGTGATAAAGGGGAAACTATGCTCTGCCCTTAAGAGAGAAGACAGAACTTGTATTCTCTTAACTACAAATCAAGTGTATGAATCATTTTAACACACCAGGTTAGAAACTTACTAAATAAATGCTATCCGGCACTATTTCCTTGTTCCTAGAGATTACTTTGCCTTAAAATGATGCAAGTTTTTAGTGATTCTTGTAGCTGTATTGCCTGGAGTTCTTGCCAGGGCAAACCGAACCTGAAGTCAGCCTTTGGGTTCTTCAATGCTAACCGGCCCCTGGGCATGGCATACTCTACTGTAGTGTGGGGGAGTCACAAACAGCATCCGCCCACTCAGGTGGTTTTGAGAAAGTGGATGGTGCATGGACTGTGCTTTTTAACATTGTAAGTCAAACTTACTGGAAATCAACATTGCTTTTGTGACAGTTTAAAGGGTTTCGGAATTCGTTTGGTCAGGCATATTTATTTGGAGCAGAAGTGACTGGAAAACTCTAGATCACAGCGCTGCATGTAGAGAATTTCACCGTGGTGGTTGTGTTTTGGCTTTGAAACAGCAATATTTGTTGCAGTTGTTTGGCTGACTCCATTGGAAATTAATTTGTTGTCTTGCTTTACTTGGAAAAGCATGCTAAAAGCTTATGCTGCTTCCTGTTGGAAAATAGTGAATTACAAAATTAGCACATTAATGCCAATTATAAATATAATATCATCCCAGTGGGAACTTCTCCTTTTTATGCAAGTGAATGCATACATGGTGAGAAGACTTCAGCCGCTCTGGGAACACAAACTTCTGTATGGCTGACAAAGCAAGGAAGCAAAATTTGGCTGAAAAATCTCAAAATCAACATTCATTCTTAGGGAGGCAAATGTTGTAGAGTTTCTTGCTGTACAGAGTTTTTATCAGTGAAGCAAGAAAGATTAAATATTTTCAGCCTTTGCACTCCTTAGGGTGTCTGACTTTGGCTTTACATTTTATTTTGTTGGCTGAAGTTGCTGGATTGCTTCCTTTCCTCCTCCTCCCCCTTTTTACGCCCTTTCCTAAGTTGTGCTGCTCGGGATACCGTTCCGCTCTGCGTGGTAGATCAGTGTGCAGAGGAAGAGGAAGCCTGTGTTCTTCGGAGGCTTTACTGTTGCCTGAGAAAAATTCATAATGGATTTTTCCAATTTAAGTATTTGCTAGCAAAAAAGAGAATGGGGAAAGGATTGGGCTCTGCGTTTCGTCTGTGTTGTTTCTGCCTTTCAGAAATGAACTTTGAGAAGCCAGTAGATAGTTAATAGTCTTGGCATTGAAACCTGAATGTGGTGGAAGCTGGCAGAAATAATTCCCAAGTAAGGTTGTGTGTATATCATACTAGAGGAGGAATATGGTGCCCTGGGCAGTGGCAGACTGGCTCTGCGCCACGCTCTATTTTCCACTTTTCTTGGAACGGCTCCTTTCAAGATCTAATTATACGGTGCCAGGAGACTCTGCAGATAGCTCAGCAATAACTCCCACTGTTGTTGCACCGGATTTCGGTTTATTTGGGGTGCAAAACTTGCACACAAACACTAGATTGTATCACAGTTATCCACAAGTTTTGGCTAGTGTCCAGAAGATACAGTATGTTTTAGTGTGGTGGTTTCTAAACTGCTAACTAGGGCTTAGACTTATCTGTGTTTTTCAGAAACATTTATTCACTTGATTCCCCTTGCCTCCTTTTTTATTTTTTTTTTTTTCCTAATTCACTGCTGTGTGAGGTCTGGTGCTTAACCTCTTAGACCCTGTTGTAGACTACCCAAGTAAAATGGTTTTCCAGATATTAAAATAAAATTATTTGACCAGTCCAGAATAATTGAGTGGAATTTGCAGGAGGAGGAGCCAGGAGGAAAGTGACTTTAGGGAATGATTTTTGACTGTACTGTCACTGAAGCTTGTCTTTAAATTTTGTCATTTGATCAATTGCAGAAATAGATTTCTCTTTAGAAGAGTTCAAAGTAGCTGCAAATGCAAGATACTGCTGCGAAGATGACTTGAGATACTATATGCTTTCCTGCCAGCACTTTAAAGCATTACTGCGTTTACTGTTAACTCTGTTTTGAGAAACTATTATTCTGCAACTTTATTAAGTATTTTAAAATTAATTTATTGAAGTTAAGTTATTAAAAAGTGCTTTTTAGTGAAAGGTGTCAACTTGCAATTTTTGGTTTTGAGGTTTTTCTGCTGTCTTCTGTTTGCTTTGTTAGAATAACATGTGATAGCTGTTACTGAGGTGAGAGGATAATTTTATATACAAACTGTTCCTGTAGGGCTGATTCTAACGCCGCTGCAAAGACTAGCAGTAGTTTCCTGGTCGTTTCAGTGAGAGAAATGAACAAAGGGAAGAGGTAAAAGAGTAGTTGTGTTGATGAACAATATGATACAGAGATGAGGGTTGACTCTGATCAGCCAGGGTAATTGAAATATCGGAGGAGTGTCAGCAAGCAAATGGTAGAAATTCCAGATGTCGAGGTGGTGAATCTAGAGGGAAAGCTTTGCCCTTGGGAAATAAAGAAGAAACAGTATTTAATGCAGACAACTGCCCCATGGACACTCTACCTTGACCCAGCGATTAAGACCAGGCAAGAAAGAAAATAAGTAGTAAGATGAGATGTGAGATAAGAGGCAGAAAGACCAGTTGGCTGTGAATATGATATTGGTGACAACGAGCGTGCACCATGACAGGGACGCTCAAATGTCAGTATTTAGTGGATGAGGAGTCACGTGAACAGTGACCGATAGCTGCGGTTAGTCAAGTGGTGAGCAGTTCATGGAGGTTGTGAGGAGGGGAACAGTGAAATAAATGGATAGACTGAGCATAGCTTGACAGGAGAAGAAACCACTTCCTTTTTATTTGGACAGATTTTAAGTGGAGATGCAATAATGGGCTGTCATAGAAGAAAGTAACTGCAGTAAGTTATCTTCTTAATCTGATGTTTTAAAGAGGGAAGGGAAAAGGGATTGTGTAGGAACAGAATGGGAGTAATATGGGTTAAAAAAAAGTATCCATGCGGGGGGGGGAACTGGGATGATGATTTTGATACAGGATAGAAAAGAGGCTTGCTGCAAATTTAAGTTGTGTACACAGAGGGAGAAGGACAAGATGAGAAGGAGCACTATGTAGTACACGTTTGGAAAGTGTGAGACAGAAAGTCTAGACGAGGAAGTATGTTGCAGGCCTAAAATTAACCAAAGTTAAAAAGACAAGAATATTTCAGTGACAGTGATTTAAGTTCTCAGAAGAAGACAGAGGAAGAAACTCTGGTTTCAGAAGTTGCCTTGGGTATGGCTGAGAGCTGAAATTCAGGAGGGTAGCAAAGCATCTTCCCTTCTCCAGTTTGTGTGACAAGCAGTGACTTTTTTTTTAAAAAGCTAGCTGTTTTTTCTTATGAATTTTCTCATAATTTGGAAAACAAAGTAATTGATTATGTTGGTTTTTTATTTTATTTTAAATAAATTCTGTAATTTTGAAATGTAATGCTTTTAGAAGAGCATATTTGCTAATGCAGATAGCTTTTTGATACCTTTTTGGCTCTGAATTCCCTCTTTTCTGTAAGAGGAGACAAAAGGTTTGGCACATTTAGGTTAGTGAATGCAGCTGAGGGAGGGTATGGTTGTTCTCTAAGAATGTGTTGGGGAGAACTGTATAATCTATAGGACAGGGATGGCACAAGATCAAATAGTTGTAAACTGGCTCCAAATTCATTTAGCTGGAAACAAA
>VZSZ01002912.1:0-49907 GCA_013398815.1 Ibidorhyncha struthersii | reverse complement strand
AAGTCCATTTTTTTGTTTTTTTTTTTTTTTTTTGTGTGTGTGTGTGTTTTTTTTTTTTTTCCTTGCAAAGGAGTGGGATTCAGGAGGAGAGAAATGGCAAGAAACTGAGCTGCTTCTCTTAGGTGCTGTGTTGGGCTTGCATGTAGTAGCAGGGTCTGCAGGCTCAGGATGTCCGTTCTAGTTCTGTTTCAAATGGCTTTTTTTTCTTGAAATGGTGTTTCTTTGCTCAGTTTGTATTATATGACAAGTATTTGAACTGAGAATAAGAAATAGTCTTAACTTATTTACTGATATGTAAATAGCTGTATGTTACTTGAATGATACCAGTAAATATTGTTATACTTTTAATTCATGATATAAGATAGCAAGTGTCAACGGTAATGTTTTAGCAAATGTAACCCTCCTCTCTTCGGCACAGATGCACTGCCAAGAAAAAATTCTTCTGTGGTGCAGGAACTGATTATATAATTTAAATACCATAACAGCAAAATGGGTAATATTAAGCTCTTGCATTAAATTTTAAAACACATGCTTTCGAAAGTGTGTGTAGATGCACATATGCTGTGTATATGTAATAATGTGTGTCCTTTCCTGTTCTTAAATTTCCCTAGGTGTATGTGGAATTTGATGACCTTGAATGGGAAAAGCGAGAATGGGTTAAAGTTTATGAAGATTTTGCAACCTTCTTGGTGGAGTACCAGCTGGTCTGGGCGAAAAGAAAGGACCCAAGCCAGACTCAGGGATCAAAGATCAAACAAATTCAATGGCCTGCATTGGTAAGATACTTGAGCAACTGCAAGTTACTAAACTATTTTAATCTCTTTAATTCTGTCCTTCTTAGGAAACTGTCTAGGTTACTCACGTGGTGGTGGAAAGTGGTGAGTGTGGAGGGGGAGGAGGGTCAGAAAAGGGTAAGAAAATACTAATAAAGCATGTTTGTGTTGAAAGGGTGGGAGTGGTGTGATAGTAGTCACTCATCTTCCTTTTTTGAATCAACTTAGAGCACTGCAAAACTAGCTTCTGAGTGACATAATAGAACTAATAGCACTTTACATAGGTAAAGCATCTTACCAATACGAACTTACAAGCAACACATCTTACCGCTATGTGGAGAATTGAAACTAAGGTGAAAAATAAACCCTTAATTTTGTGATTACATTCAACTCCCACAAAGAAGGTATCTACAATTCAGGTCAGAGTTCAGAAAGATAAGAGTGAGCAAAGATCAATAAAGTAAGTGATAATTGCTTGCCTGGTTTTTGAGATGATACTCATGACTCATTGTATCTGCATTGATGCCCACACATTAAAGCTGCTGAGAGAACTGCTGGGAGGTTGTGTCCATTTTTGATGTGCCTTTAGATATTGAATATTAAGGATCTGATGAGATAATCTAATAAGCAATAACCATATATTCCTTTTTTTTCTCCAAAGAAACTAATAATGCTTGCAAAGTCTTCAGAAGAGCCAAACAGATATGAGATTTCAGGAACCTATATATTGGATGTTTTTGCTTCGTAGAGAGTTGGGGAAGACTTCTCACAGACTGGCAGGTGAAAGGGAGCTCCAACAAATTTGCAAAATAATGGTGAAGAAGGGAAATCTTAGATATATTTAATATTAAGCTTAGTATCTCTAACTTCAGTCTTTGGTTTTTAGAAATCTGTAGTCGTAATGAATTTAGATTGTGGTGTTTTTTTTTTTTCCTCTGGACTTCAGCTGTATCTGTGTTTCATTTAAATACTCCCTTCGTATTCTCATTTCTGAGTGCTTGATGGACTTTGAAATGCATGGTTATTTTTCTGGAGCTGCGGCTGGAACAGTCATGCTGGTGGTCATGAAGCAGGCTGTTGAAGAAAGCTTAGTGGTGGAAGAGATGCATAGATGGTTTAGGATGGACTTACCTTCTCTTCAGCTACTCTTACTTGACTCACCTTGTATGTTCGTGCTAACGTGCTTGAGTAAAACAAGCTAAATTTCTGGATGTGCAGGCTTTTTTGTATATTTGCTTGTACAGGCAAACTTTCTGTTTCATGTTGGTATATCCTTGAGCAAGAATTTTTAGTTTTAGGGAGTCATGACATTTGTTCTTTGAAGTCACCCATCTCTCCTTGACTGAGATGGGTATTTTAAAATCTGTTAGCAACTTAGAACTTAGATACTAAGTACTCTGCTATTTTACATGCTTTTAATCTCACCCTCTAGGATAGAGATCCTTCTTGGTTTTAAAAGGCTTGTATTTCTAGGAAGTATTCTAGTCTGGCTGCTGATCCTGTCCCCAAGTTAAAAGTATGTCTTTTTTTGGTAATGTATGAAAAAGTTTTAGTCTGACCTTTCTCTCAGTAGAGACTTTTCCAAACTTGTTCTGGTCCAGCAGAAGGCAGAAACATTTTTTTTTCTTCCATCTCCATCTTATATTTTACTCTTGTTCTAATGTTTACGTTCTTGAGGTAGCTGATAGGTGTGAAAAGGAGGGTTTGCAAAATATCCACCTCTTGCTTTTATAATTAAACAACTGAAATCATGTAGTCCAAAGTGGGGCTCGAATAGCTTGTTGGGTCACAGTTGCCAAATGTTAAAGATGACAAGTTTTCAGGATTTGTACTTGGTCTGCCTACAAATGATCTAGCAATTGTTTTCTGAGTCAAACCATCTAGTCATCCATTCCAGAAAACATATATTTGAGGGAAAGTGTGGATACAGGATATTAGCTCTAATTAGAGCAGATTTCTTCCATAGAGACCTCCCAAAGTTCTGCTCTGTATGAATAGCTGCACTGAGCGCTCCAGGCCTTGGGGAACAGGGAGGGTGCTCAAATTGTCAGAATATTTTTGGGTTTTATTTCCAGACTATCTGAACACTCTGGTGTAGTGGAGTGGATGACGTCTGTGAAGGTTTGGGGTTTTCTGTCAAAACAAGACTTACTAAAAGTGGGAAAGCAATGGAAAAGGTGGTAAAAAAAATGTGATTTGCCAAACAGCAATAGGAATATCTTCACTGTTACATGAAATGCTGAGTGTGGATGTGATAAGCCACACTTTTTGGAAAAGTTGAGTTTTACTCTAGTTATTAAATGAAGTCTCAATCTTTCCCATATATGTGAACTATATTGACAAAACTCGTACAGGTACTTGACTATCCTGTCTTCATATTAAATACCAAATTAAGTTTCCGGTGCAACTTATTTTGGATGCCAAGATATATGCAGTAAAAGCAATATTTAAGTGTATTTTATATAGTAGTTCTACAGGATCTTTGCCTTTAGTGGAGTGAATGGAAAGTGCTTGTGTATTTAGATGGTTATCAACTTCTGTTCTCTTCTTTGATCAACGTACTTTATGGTATTCAAACCTGATCAAAAGACAAGGTCTGTAATTTCCTGTGGCGCTTTCTACAGGTAGTCATCAGTCTAGTATCTATGTACTTCACAATTAATGATTTCTTTTATTACTCAATTATGTGATGCAATGTAATCTCCACTTTATAGATGAAATTGCTAGAATGCAAGTTGGTCACAAGTGTTTGTTATTTTTAAATGCCTGAATGCCTGAGGTGTGGGTGATACTGAAAGCACAGCGTCCATTGACTTTGTATAGCCATGCTTTAAGATTTTAGGCTCTTGTGTCAGGTGCTGAGAAAGTGAGGAAATAAGTACCACCACCTCTTTCTCCTTGTTTAGAAACTTGATAACAGAGGGGGGATAGATTATCCCCTGGATTCAGTTTCTCTTATGATGAGATTATTATTTCTTTTAGTAAAGTTCCTGCCTCGTCCATGTCGAAGGTGAAAAGCTGACCATAAATGAGCCTGGAGTCCTGTTTGCAGCAACACACTTCATCATATCAGGGTCACTCTGATGTTGACTAGATACCTGTTTCTGGGCCACTGTGCAAGTCTGAAAGAGAG
Organism: Ibidorhyncha struthersii; assembly: GCA_013398815.1. Lineage (NCBI taxonomy): Eukaryota > Metazoa > Chordata > Aves > Charadriiformes > Charadriidae > Ibidorhyncha > Ibidorhyncha struthersii. Next base: position 46,001 of record VZSZ01002912.1, on the reverse strand, counting down.
AGGAAGTGTAGTGCCTCAGCTTGTTGATGCTGTAATCAAATGCTTTTCTTTCTTGTGATATGATTATCTGGAAAGAGTGGAGAACAACTGGGCTGCCTAGCTGATTGGTGTAATTGGAAATCACCCTGCATGTGGGGTATTTACAAGCATAGAACAATAAAGTACCAAGAAGCATAAAGAAATGGTGATGGTGATAAAGGGATGTCAGCACAAATGTAGCCTAGACATTAGGGAAGAGAGTGTTTTCGTAAATAACGCTTGTTATTTATCTCAAGTAATGAAGATGCTTTACACGTGCCAATGCAGAAGAAATCTTCTTGGGCAAAGGGGTAGCACAGGAAAAAATGAAAGTACGGATTTTGAAAGCTTAAAAAGTGTTGGTAATGGAAGTGAGTGGTATGTCTTCCCACATTAAGGGATTAAGAAAAGTAGCATCAGCTTAGTTTGGTAAACAAGGGGTGTGTGTGTGTCACAAAGATACAAAAAGAGGGGAGTGATGGGCTGAGAGTGATGGGCTAGGAGAATTACCAGCACTTCAAAAATAAGGCAAAATTGATTTTTGAGTTCCTCAGGAAACAACTTTGAAGCAATTGAGATGATGGTTAAAAAATTTTGATCTGTGGGTGGATAAGAATAGTTGTATTTTAGGGGGAGTAAATTAATCTCCTTGATGTAGAAATAGTTTGGGTACTTGAGAGTGTGTTAGAGATCAGTGATAAAATCATGCCTATGATACAGTTCAGTCTGAAGTCTTAAGAGTATGATGGTATCCCCTCAGCAGCTGAGAAGGGAGATGGAAGTAAGTGTGTGGGCAGGGTGACAAACTGAAGCCAAGGTTTTAATGTGGACAGAACAGAATGCTTCTGTGAGCTGTCAGTTTCAATTTAATTACTGTCTCTCAAACTGCATATTAAAATATCTAGAAATAAAGTGTCGAGGGAGAAAAAGAGGGACTAAGGACAGAAGCTGCTAGAAACATTTTAGAGAATAATAAAATAATGTTGAAGAAAAGTTTAAGGTGATAGACTGACTAGGAGGGGACACTATGGCGGAAACTTAGCAGTTCACTCACTTTAACAGCATCAACTTTATGTGTTTAAGGCATTGGAAGGTGTGGACTGAGTGCCTTTTCTTAATAATTTTCTTTGCGAAGAGGGTTTTGGAAACTTCAATAATGTGCTGAAAATTTTTCATTGAAGGTCTACAGACAGAAATAAATAAATAAATAAATTTAAAAGAAATAAATTTAAGATAGTCATTTTAAGGGGCATAGTCCATCATCTTGGAAAGAAAAGAAGGGAAGAAGGGTAATTGAAAACGCAATTAAGATTAAAGGAGTTTAAGATGGATAGATTGTGGCAAGTTTGTACTTTAACAAAAAGGAGCTGGGAGAATACAGGAGGTTGGAAAGAAAAGGTTTGGAATTGGAGATAAGGAAAAGTGAATGCATTGAATGGGAACACATGTGAGAAACTTCTGCACTTGCAACAAGAAAGGAAGAGACTATTGTAGAACAGGGGAAGGACAAGTATTATCTTGGCCTTTTCCTTTTGGAAGAAACTGGCAGTCTTGTGCAGGGTAGATGTCAAAGGAGGAAACAGTTTGACTCAGTCTAGTATGATGCAAAATGGGACTGGGGAATGGTTCATTCTGCTGGCAGGGCAGAGCTGGGTGCCTGGGAAGGTTACGTGCAGGCACGGGTGATGGGTCAGGGGTTTCATGTGTTCTACTGGGTATGGTTTGTTTTGTAAAGAGCGTGTTACCTGTTGTTATACCTATAAATAAAACAGTGCTGCTTGTGAATTCTGTATGAATTCATATATAATAAATCAGAAGAATCCATACTAATTCCCTGTTGGTTTGAAAATGGAGACACTGCTTTGCTAGCTTTACAGTACTTGCCTTGTCAAACCAATAGATTTGCCCTATGGTCTCAACTAATACAAAGGTCTACAATAACTGTATCACTCCCAGTTTTGGTGCTGGCATACAGCAAGAACTGTTTCTCCTGCAACTGTGTATTTCAGAAGAGTGTGTGTGTGTATATATATATGTATATATAAATATAAACTAAAATATGTTTCATGAAAATATCCTGAATATACTTATCTCCTAAGGTAAGGGTGGCTGCAGGAGCAACTTAATATCCCCCCCCCCCCCCCCCCAAAAAAAAAAAAGCATGTGTTTGCTGCGCTCTCTCTCTTGGAACAACTGAAGTCATTGCTAAAACAGTGGCTTGAGAACAGTCTTTCCTGGGACTCTGTCCAGGGCTCTGCAAGAATATAGAGCTTTAGCCAGGCTTATAACAAAACCAGGGACAAAGAGTGGATCCTCATTGGCAATGACTAACTCTTTTCCACTGTGAGAATCTGGAGCTGATTTATGGTGGACAGTGCCAATGTCACCTGTGGGACTGTGGGCCTTCAGTCTGACCATCATGCTAATGAGGAGGTCGTCTTGCAGAAGCATGAGATGAGGTTTGTTCTGGGTGGTAGTGGATGTGTTTGTTCTGCTAGGTATGAATGGGCCCATATGTTCAGGCTGACTGAGTGTTAGGGTACTTGGTGGTAAAGTATAAGAGTAGAAGTGTTCATGAACATGTGGAGGATAGACTTGTCCTCTGACCTTACGTAGCCTTTTCCCCCTCCCTCCCTGCCCCTCTGTCCCAGCTGTCAATTCCAGAATCCTTTTGCTTGACTGCGTTCTGCTTCAGCTGGCTTGATTGTGTTGGATTATAAAGCAAATACTTATAAAGTGCCAGTTTATTGGCATTTGTGTCACGATTAAAGAAGAAAGTGTACAGATTGAACAATAAGCTTCTATAGAGCTTCCAGAGATTCATGAGACAAATCAAATTCTTTATTTTTGGCATGATGATGGAAAGTAGAACAGGTCCCTTGTTCATTCCTGTTTATACCATGACGCACTACCACTTTTTCACTCTCTCAGGGATTTGTTTTCTTCCTTGTCTTGTTGATCTAATTTTAGCATTTCTGAGTACGTTTCTCTTTCATATGTTGTTCCCAGGGATCAGATTGATCCCCTTCAAACTGAGGAGTTTGTGGATACTGCTAACGTTCCCCCTGCATATTCAATTACTTCACTGCAGCCTGGTCTTCTCCCTCAGCACAATGAAAAACAGAGGTATACAGTGCCAGATATTGCGATTAAATCCTCAGCAGACACTCAAAATACTCTAGCAGTAAAAAGAAATAAGTTCACAAAGGATTACTGTGTATATGGAAAGCAAGGCAGAGAGGAGACTCAGTCTCCTGAGCCCTAAAAATAAGTAAAAACTTTGAGGATATTTCAAATTTGAGGGGAGGAAGTGCTGTAGCTTCCAGGGAAAACAATCAAAAACTAATAGTGGATTTTTTTCAGCTTCTCCGTTCCCTGCATCAATTCTAGTGCTTGTATACCTTGCTAATCTGGGGAAAAGATGAGATATATACAGCAGAGAAAATGCTTGGAAACTGTCAGCGTCTTGGAAAAGATTTAAGACACTTTAGAGCTTGGGGAAGAGAAAATTTAAGTAACTGACTCAGCAGAGCATAAATGACCTGATTTTTGCTGCATTGTGAAAGACAGTAACATGCAGAAACAGCACTTGGAGATGGTTCAAAGATTACTTTGCTGGAGAGTACGTTACTGTAATATTCCCACAGAACATAAATGTCTCAAGCAGTACCACATCCTGCCTGTGTACTTTGGCACTTGCTTTTTTTAAACTACTGCTTACTGGGAGCCACTGCTCTCCACACAGCCTTCTAAGCAGAGGCCATTGCCTTCCCAGGACATGCCCCTAATGAGCACCAATAAACTGAAATTTGTTTCCCCAGATGCTCTGTTGTGAAATATGGGTGTTGTCCTATGTCTTCCCACTCTGGAAATGAGTGACGGAGTGGAAAGCCTCACTGCAGTGCGGGCTTGTTTGTGGCCCTGGTACTTTTTGTGCACTTTACACTACTACGTTGTTCCAAAGTTTTTTGTCTCAAGGTGTTGGCTAATGGCAAGCTCGTACTTAACTTTCATTTTCTACTTTATTCTTGTTCAACTTGCACTTCTAAGCAATGGAGATTCTTTTTATTTGAAATTATTTAGTTTTCTAAGAGCATGCTTCCATATATAAAATACATAACTTGTAGTTAAGTGCTATTCTAAGAATTGTTCTTAATATCAAGTTCACTTATGGGAGTGCTAGAATTCCAAACAAAATAGAGTATTTTCTAGACTTCAGCCTTAAAGTAGCAGTAAGCACAAGTCATTTTGATCATATGGGCCTGGGAGTTGCTATTTTGGCAGCTCCTCTAGAGAAAGCTGGTTTAGTATGTCACAGCATTCTGGAGGTCTCTGTACTTCAGGTTCTTGCTGGTAAAGTGCTGCTTGTTCTCCAAGGATTACACAAATTAAATAACGAAATATTGTTTAGCATCTTTCAGCTGCAACACTAAGCAGGATGCCCAACTGAGCGTGCCTCTGTCACTTGCAGCTGTTCAAAAGACACATAGCAGCGAAATGCTGGTAATAATTTGTATGTGTTTCTGTAAAAGATAGGCAAAAGCTGCTTGAGGTTCCATATTTAAGCTAGGCAGTTATAGCACAGTAGAGCAGCCACAGTTGTAGGGAGCTCAGTGCAGGATAACTGCTTGCATACCGATTTTATAACTGGTGCTGAAACCTATATTGCCATGCTTATACTCCTGTTGATACCCCAGTCAGCTAGCTCGAAGTTAGTGCATTCACACTTCCAGCTTCAGTGTTGACCTGCTCCACAACTTCATCAGTTATAAAAGCAAAGAGCTATCCTGGGTTCTCTGGAATTGACTGGAAAGTCTTTGATTTTTGTTAATAGCATTTATGAGAAAAATTTTCCATTTGTGATGAAAAAACAAATTGCCTTGTAGCTCTCTAGATCATCTGAACTTCTTCAATGAACTAGAAGATCAGCTCAACTTTGGAGCTACAGTGGTAAGCAGAATATAAACATGTGGATGCAGTTGGTTATTTTAGCACATTATTTTGGAAATTCAACTTCCAGAGCATGGGCTTTGGAAAAATGATTGGATGCCTGCAGTGCCTTTTGTATATCTCCATCAGTCTGGTCACTCACAGTCTATTTGTTACTGTTTATCTAAATTACAACTTATACATATTACAAATATATACATCTTATATATGTGTGGGTATGTATTTATAGATGTCTGTGTATATAGAGATATACACACATATATAATATTTTTCTCTATATATAAAAAAAACATTAAAAAAATCTCCTGACCTGTACCTGTTGAGAGGCTGTGCAGTGAGGGAAGGATGTCAGCGTGGTACTTGTCCTCCGTCCGAATGGTGGCTGTCCAGAATGAGGAAAGCTGTGCCAGAAGACTTCCATACACAGGCAACTGCTCGGTGTTTTTCTTGTGATGGTGGGGAGGAGCAGCTGGGCTTTACACCTGTCAAATCTACTTGGCAGCTAATTTCGAAAGCCACCCACTGTTAAAATCTCCACTGCTGCTTCTGTGCATTAATGACTTGTCAGCTGTTTAATACTGAAGCACAGCTCTCTTCATGCTGACTTAAGTAAGATGAGTTATGGAAGGCGTAATTAGAGTTTTATGAATTTCTTGTTCTCCTTTCCCAGAATTCCAGCAGCAGCTTCTGGGTTTCATCATGAATCCCGTGATGTGCTGTATGAAGTCCCAATATCCATCTTAAATGTATAGCAGCATGTAGAACCCACCCAAAATGCAAAGCACCTTTTCTGAAAAAGTGTTTCAGTAGTTTGCACATTACTGTCTGGATGCATATGGCCCTGTGTGCGTAGAGTCTGTTCTACACCTGTGACATAGGAGCTTCAGGTGAAATTAATGTCTGGATGAAGTCAAAATGTTGCAGTCAGACCCCAAACACTGCATTTTGCTAGGTTAGGGTAAAAAATCTGCATTTCAGAGAGTACTGAGAATCTGAGGGAAGCTTATTTGATGGTACTAAGAAAGCATATACTTCAGCTCCACCTGAGTTTTGGTTATTGGCATATAAACAAGGCAACTGTTTCTTCTAAGGTCGTCTTTTCTATGGTGTGACTCCACAGAGCATTTTAGTCATGCCGTGATTGCATTGCTTTATTTTACCTTCTCCTCAGCCTGCCACAGAATAGGTACCCGTGAAACAATATTCCCTTGATTTCTGGAAATTGCTTGTAGCACTTTTTATGGTGGTAGCAGCAGGTCTTGTCACTGAGTATCATCTTTCACAATTTTGAATAACCAGAATAAGTGATGGTAGGGGATCTTGCGTTGCTAGATTCAAAAAGAGAATTGGCAATAAGGATCGGGGAGAAGACACAGAGGAAAACTTTTTAGTCCTTTGAGCCCTTGTGGTGTGGAAAGAACATTAATATTTGAAATTGATTTGAAAAAAAAAAGTATAGTTTCTTTACCTTGTGTCATGAATGTGATACTCGTGTCACTGGTTAGGCTGCTGGGAGGAGAAAGTTGTCTCCTTTATATGATTTTGACAGAGCCTGGAAAAAAAAGTAATCTCACTCCTGCAGCCAAGAGTTGGAGCTCAGTAGTGCTACGGCAGTAATTGTGAAAGTGCTTCTGCTTTACAAATAGGTTCAAAACAAAACAAAACCAAAGCCTAACTTTCTTTCAGATCAATCTGTTACGGATGTGGTTTCACAGTGAATTGAACCAATCTCTCACTGATGTTGAAAGAGACAGTGCTACTACCTTCCCTTTTTGGTACTTTGGTTTAAAACCCCCTAAATTTCAGTTAGATCTGCAAGCTCTATTCCCTAGGGTGTGTATACACACTCGCGCCCCCAATCATTATATAAAAGTATTCTACATCATTGGTTAAACTAAGCTCTTGTGAAGTACACAGAGATATATGTGAAAATTAAGTGCTGTTGTTTATACTGTTATGCACTGTCTGTACTTGAGTAGTATTGATCGCTTCTGTTTTATTATATATTTTGATTTCATTTGGCGCTCTTAGGGTTCTGCATTTGAAAAAAGATTCTGAAATGAGATCTTGGTAGTTAGCTACCATAAACAGAAACTTCTTTTGCCGGCAGATGTTGCAGGCCTTCAGTTACGCTAAAACAGACTAAGTCGAGTACGTACAGCAAAAGGTTGTCTTTTCTATTTCTTAGTTGTCGTAGGTGCTAAAGCATTATAAATGGGTTCTGCATGAGCCATTTATCATGACCAATATATGTTTTCATGACAATTTTTTTAGACCAGAAAATGTTGAATTTCCACAGCAACCTCATATACTGCTTAAGTTGTTCTAGCAATGGTTTGATGTCGTCCATCTAGTAAGTCTACATTTTTAATTTATCTTAACTTCTAGGGAAAAAAATGAACATGGGAAAGATGTTCAGAAACCAGCGTGTCAGCTTCAGGTGTTTAACCTGCACGAGGAGGCTAGCTGGGATAGAACCTGTATTTTATATCTTTAATGTCCTAAAATTTCTGATAACTTCATTTTTTTTTTTTTTTTCTGACAAAGTGACTATCGCTCTTACTGCTTAAGAGTTTTTCAGAAAATAGAACCATTATGTCCTCTATTCCTGGTTTCACTGTCATAGCAGCAGTACTTCTCCTGAGGTACTCGCCAGTTCCTTTCAGGTGCATGTTTGTATGGGAACATGTTACTTCCCGAACTTCACGTTGCAGCATTTATGTCAACGTGGGTTTCGTCAGCGTTTTGGAAGCCCTTCTCAGATTTGGTGTCTCTGCATGTGCCCTAGCTGGGCAGGAGGAACGGAAATGTGTGTTGTCTGCAGGTTGTGCCACCGGTGATAAGGGTGACGATGTGATTAAGCAGTAACCACCAGCTAATTGGAATTGTGAGGGAGTACTGATGGGGAGAGAATGGCAGAGAAGGAACCTGCTGAAGACACAGGTTTGTTTCTTCTACTGAGCAGTTTTCTTCTTTCCTTTTTTAATAACAGAAAAAAACCACAGTTTTTATTTTACATGACACATCCAATTGGCTGTAATGGGTTCAAAATCCATTCTCTCTGAGCATGCAGAGGCTAGGGCTGGGAGCATATTGTTTTATCACTTCCTTTCTCGTACCCTCGGGTTAACATCCTTCCAGCTGCTGGCCAAATCAGGAAGTTGAGTCAAGGGCTAGAAATGGCAAATACACTTTCAGTGACTTCTTAAAAGAAAAAAAAAAAACAAAAAAAAACCAAAACCAAAAACTTAAACTGAAGACATTTGTGTTTCTCTTTGCAATGTATGTCCTGTTAGGATGATGTCGGTCTTAAGCAAATGATGAACAGCACTGAAACCATTCGATTTTTTGAAATTCATCAAGTATTGAGAAACAACCACTTTGTCATATCTGTGGTTTTAAAATCCTGCTGCTCTTCTACCTTCTTTTGTGTGGAATAATCACATAAACGGGGGAAGGACATACAGTGAAACTTGGTCTTATGTTTGGAGTCTCCCCCGAGTCCTATCTGCTCTTCCTTGCAGTAAAGCTTGAGGTTACTTCAACGATAGTTATCGGTAATTTTTTAAGATATTTTCTCTTATTTAGTGTGCATTGCATGTTTAAAGCATTATTACATAGAATATCCTTGATACCAGAAAGTGAATCAATATTAAGAACTATAAATTTAGGGCTATATAAAGTTGTTAGGAACCAAAACAATTTCAGAAAAATATTCATTAAACTGACTTTGAAAGCAAAATAGTCTACTATTGATTAGGGAATGGGTCTTTGTTTGAAAATAATATCCTTTAGCAGTAATTAATATTTTACTAGAGAAACATGGCTGACCTCATCTAACCCTGAGTAAGTCTGACTCATTATTTACAGATGGGTGAATTATTAACACAATTAACAATATAGTGTTTATTTTTTGTCTACTGACTGTCATAGGGTCTACACCAGTCATGGGTAGAAAAAAGTATTTTAGTAAGGTTTTTGGTCTTTTATTAGCTGCTTTTGTGTTCCATTTTGATTGCTTTATGGAAAAGACTTGGTCCATTAGTTAAGCAATTGTTAGAAATTTACATGAAACCTCTCAATAGTCAATTTTTGAACAGAACTGTTTAAGAAAAATATTAACTATTCTTATGTATAATGCATCATTCTGAAAAACTCTTGACTGAGTATTTTAATTTGAAATTTCTCATCAATTTTGAGTCTAAGACATTGGGTAAGTACCTCATTTCTTCTAATAAATGATGCAGAATTATATTTCTGTTCATAGCATTAGTTTCAGATGGCTTTGAAAAATTCTTACTTCATTGAAGGGCTTTGCTGGGATTTAAAGTGCATATACTGAATTGCTACGAACTGTGTTAGTACCATCACAATAGGAATAAAATACTGATTTGTAGGGTTGACTGAATGGATGCCTTTGGAATCACGAAAACATTTAGCTGAAGCCTGAAATGAGCCGAATAGTACTTCTTATCGTTGGTCGATGAATTTAGCTATTTTGAAAGTGTAATAAAAAAAGCTGTATATTAATATGAATAGGCAAAATCCATTTATGTGCTTTATAGAATTTTTTACATTAATATTGCATTTAAGAGTATAAGTGGCTTTTTAGAGAACAATGTTGCCCTGTATTTGCCTAGAATAGGTTTTATTTGCTCTAACCAGTGTTGTAGTGAGACTCTGTTGCCAAGCCTGTTGGTTTTAGTTCCAGTATTTCTGTTTGTCCAGGTATGGGTTTGCTTACTATTCCTTTAGTATTCTAAATTACAATGCTTTTAGTACTCGTGGTACTTTAAGTATTATAAATGATTCCTAAAACTTTTGTGTTGCTTTTAAATTGAAAGCCAACTTCTTTTTCTTATCGTGATTATCTAAAGTACTACAGAACTGCCAGGGCATGCCTTTGTAGCTTACAGAAAGGATAGTTTGAAGATGCACCAAAACATATTGCCTTACAGGAATCTTGTGAGTAGTGAATTGTACATGATTGTAGTGTACATGAAGAAGTCTCCACACCTCCGTAAACTGCTGCTACAAGTTTGGCAGGATCAGATCCTTACTGAAGTTTGAGGCAAGATGATAATCGTTTTAATCGTGAAGGCTGGGCAGCACCTCCAGCCTTCAGTGTCTCCTTTAGATTAGTTAGGACTGATACTGTTTTACTTTTTGAGTAAGAAGTGTTTACAAGGTAGTTTGAGAGCTGGTAAAGAATTCACTTAGTCCTTTATTGGCAAGCAGAGTGATAGGTATTTGTGCGCAGTCGCCTTCTAAGGCTCATGGTGCAATTAATTGATATGAGGAGAATGAGAAATATTTGGGGCAATTTATTGAAGACTGTGGAGGAATTAAAGTCAGAAATTTTTTTTTGAACTTTGGCATATTGGAAATAATGTAAAACTAAAATAGAATCACTGTGTGCATTTATTTTTAAAGTGCTTAAGGCTTTATGGGTGTTTGCTGCTTCCTAGTAAGATGCTAGCTTTTGTCACGCAGAAAAAGTGGTTATGGGTTTGAGTGTGCATCAGAACTTGTTTGTAGCAAACTGACTTCTGTCAGGCATCACCTAGACAGCCAGAATTGTATGAACCACCACTAAGCACCATCAAGTTTGCCAGTGGAGGTAGCTGCAGACAACGGCAGTATCTGATTAATCAAGACTGTTGCAGTCCTCACAGAATAATGTGTTTGACTTGATTTGAAGGTGAAGGAATTGCAGATGATTTTTATAAACCTGACCACTATGTGTATTACACAGAGAACCTGCTGTGACTGCTTCTTTTCCTCCCCCTCCAAAATGTGGTCAGGTTGAAATGCAGCTCTGCTGTCTGTCTGAATGTGGAGCAATTTGTGTTTCCATTAGATGTGCATAATCTCAAATGAGCTTTTCTTAGGGAAGAATTTATGTGGTTTTCCATATGCTCTCTTATTAACAGTTTTAATCTTCTGTCCTTTATATATATAAAAAACACCTGTATCTGGACAGTTTATCTGCATATATAAGCACTGTGGTATTCGTAGTACTAGGAGGTTATGCTTATGAGGGGTTTCACGGCATTCTTAATTGATCATATGGTTTTTCTACGACAAGCTATTTTCCTGTGTTACTATCAAAATACCCAGTGAACTGTTATTAATCATATTTGGCACATGGCTCTGAAATTACTGCCACTGCCATAGAATGTCGATTTCGACATCTTTGGCTGCTGCAATTGCACAATCTTTTAACAATAGACGTACTTGGAGTTCCTTCAATACAAATGACATTATTGGCACGCATAAGATTGTATACTAGATTATTTATTGGAATAATCAGTCCCTTTTATTGGGCCTCTTAAATCCTGCTCTGAATATCTAACCCAAGCTTCCTTTCAAAGTGGCAAAATGACCAATGTCATCTCCTTAAACCTTACATATGCACGTACAAAGTTCAAATGAAAGCAGGAAGGGCAACTGTTCACACGTCCGATCAGGGGAGGTTAATGCTATCGAATGGCATTTGACTGGACCTGTATCTGCTTGCCTTTTGGTAATATAGTGTATGACATCTTAGCTACCAAAAGAATTGAAAACTGTAAGTCGTCCTGTGCCTGGCCACCCCAGGTCTTTCTGTTTCTGTTATTTTAAGCAAATTTTGAATACTAGGGGAGACAGATTGGCTGGTTTTACAGGATTCTAAGGATTCTAAGCATTTCCTTTTAGATATTAACGGTATTTTAACATATGCTTTAATATATGTATTTACACTGCAGCACTCATTTTTGTTTTGTGGTTGGTTTTTTTTTTTCAAATCTAAGTAATGATATAAAGTACAGGTCTGTTACTTAGCTATGGATGTTTTTGGCACAGTGAGACTATGAAAGGTAGTTGATAGCTAGTTACTTTCTGTCGGAGGAATATTTTTCTTTAACATATATGGACCTTTTTCACTGGTTTTAACCAGGGTCTTAGCATATGCATTGTGAATTTGATGCATTAGCTGCAGTTTGCTTTCTCGACACAGTTTCAGTATAGTTCTTTTAACTAATATAATCCAGATTTTTGCTAGTTGCCTTTAGAGTTTGTCTTTGAAATGAACTAAAAGATCTGTTTATTTTCATAAACAAGAGATGAAGATGGGAGATAACAGGAAAGTCATTGCAAGATTTATAAAACACAATAAATTCTGAATACTGTTCTGATGGCCAGCAATAACATTTTGACTGTAAAAAGTAATTGGAGAAAACCCAGTAATTGTTTATATCAAATTTCTTATGGAAAATAAGTCATTAGGCCAAAGCAGATACTTGCTTCTTTCTTGAAATTCTGTTTTCAACCATGGTGCAAAATTGTGAGGAGCCAAAGAATATTGGTAAACAGTTATGCAGGTAAAAACAGTAATGTTAATTTATCAGAAGCTGAGCCTTATTTTCCATTTCCAAGGTAGACATGAGAATGTGGATATGAACTACCCACAAATTAACTGTAATAAAATAGGCTAATCAGTTCTCTTTTTTTCTTTTCTTTTTTTTTTTCTTTTGAGCAATGTTGTCTTGAAACAGCCTTCCCATCAGAGTAGTGGAAATAAAAAGTTAAAAAATCTGTATGTAAAATGGTTTTCAATCCTGTATGTCTTCAGCTTTTGTAATTCTTGACCAAGTGCTTTTATCACGCTCTTCTTCGTTCTGCAGATTTTTTTTATTTTTTTTTTCCCAACAGTATTTTGGGTGTTCTGTGTCAGACACTATAGCTTGGATCCACCTTCACTGGATCTCCCCCACCCTCCCCCTTCCTCGGTAGCTTTTATCAGTTCACCAGAGCATGTATTTGTCTCTTCTGCCATGCAGACAAAACCTGTGTTCTCTTTGTTCTTTGTTTTACTGCTCATTGAACTGTCATGCAGGCACCTCACCCTTTGAGGGTCGAGCTTGCAAGTGGGAGTGGTTGTAGAGTGGGGAAAATAACATAGTTGCTAACTGCAACTAAGTGATGAAATTCCTTAGCAAAAACTTCATCTTTATAGTGTATGTGGAAGAAGGCCAGAGTTTCCACCAAATGGACATGGACTCAGTAGTGCTCTGCTTTGAGATTTACAGGGCAGTTTTCAGATCTGAGTCATCTCTCCAGACTCAGGCAAGCAGTGATTTGCAGCCTGTTAATGGTTTTAGGCTCAGCTTGCAACCATGAAGGCTGGAAAAAGAATTTTATTACTGAGAAATCATTCTCTTGAGTAGTTTTGTGGCAAGAGGTGAGTTCAGTTCTGATTTCTTATGATCCCTAGGCATAGAAACAGTAAAGAGTCTTTCCCCCTCATTTTGGTTGCTTTCCAGTTTTGATAAGATCTTAGCAATCATCCAGAAGTTTGGCTATACATTATTCTATAATTCCTCTTTTGTCTACTGGGATTGCAACTCAGCTGAGAAAGGAGGGTTCGGTCACTTCTTCCTTCGCCTCCAGGATGTGCTGCTTGTTTTGAGATAGGAGGTTGCACCTCACTGGTTAAAAGGAGGTGCTATCAATAATGGGATAGGTGTGAAAGCAGTAGAGTTGTCTACTTGAACTGCTCGTGTTTGGTTCCAAGCTATGACTGGTGCCTGGTTTAATTCTCTGCTGCTGTTTGACAACAGTACAAGCAGTGCTAGTGCTTCTAGAGCTGTCTGAGGGGCTTGTGTTGGGATGGAGGCTGTTGGCAGGGAAAAAAGGGAATTGGGAATTCATCAGCAAAGAACAAAAAAACTTGGGCGTGAGAGGAAATGCAAAAATCACAGTGTAGTTGTGCTGGTTTCCATTTTGTCTGGTTGTTTTTCTCCTGTTTCAGCATCGGCTTTTGTTTGTCTAGATTGAATTTGTTAGCATATAAGACTCAGTCTCCAGCAGTTGCTGCTTTACTCTTTTCCTACCTGTAGCTGGAATGAGGTGACTGCTGGAATATAAGGTCATCATCTTCCAAATTCAGAGAACTGTTGCAGGAGCTCACTGGTGTCAAAAGGGGGAGTCTTTGTTCTCCCTGTTCTCATATCTGCAAGAAGAGACTGGAGGTGGTTCAAACTGATTCTGCTCTTTCACCGGAGCACATAGATCCTACCTGCTGAGATAAATAGAATCACAGACTATCTGGTGGTAACTGTTGTCTCTGTTTTACGTTTGAAAGGATTACTGCTGCCACAGAAGATTGCAGATCAGAATAGGATGAAGTCCAGTGGATTTTTCCTTTTGCTTCTCTGCGGTGATGTTTTTGTGCTGTCATTTTTGCTGTTCTTGGAGGAAAGGATGGGAGAGAATCCCTTACCTTGATTCCAGGTGGGGTGTTGAATAGAGGAGTGGCAACTGAAAGGAGTATGTATGTTTGTTTGCGTAGAGTCACGGATTACCAGTGATGTATTTGTACAGCTTTCATCAGAGTTGTCGGAAGAAAAACTGAAAGCAGGAAACCCCCCACGCCACTTCTGCATGACAGAGACTAAGGAACTGGAGTGATGGTCACAGACAGAGCAATGTTATTGTTTCACAAATCCTTCACAATATAATCTAGGTTTGGGGAATCACTGATCCCTCTTCTGCAATTCCTCACTTCAGATACATACGATGCCAAAGGGATACACTATTCAGCTCCATTCTCCTCTTCATCATAGAATCACAGAATGGTTTAGGTTGGAAGGGACCTTGAAATTCATCTAGTTCCAACCCCCCTGCCATGGGCAGGGACACCTCCCACTAGACCAGGTTGCTCAAAGCCCCATCCAACCTGGCCTTGAACACTTCCAGGAATAGGGCATCCACAACTTCCCTGGGTAATTTGTTCCAGTGCCTCACCACCCTCATAATGAAAAATTTCTTCCTGATAGCCAATCTAAATCTACCCTCGTCCTATCACTACATGCTCTTGTAAGAAGTCCCTCTCCAGCCTTCTTGTACGCCCCCTTCACACACTGGAAAGCTGCTAGAAGGTCTTCCTGGAGCCTTCTCTTCTCCAGCCTGAATAACCCCAACTCTCTCAGCCTGTCCTCATAGGAGAGGTGCTCCAGCCCTCTGATCCATCTTTGTGGCCCTCCTCTGGACTCGCTGCAACAGTTCTCTTTCATCCCCAGTTCTCTTTCTCGTTTTTCCAGGTCTTGTGCAAGGATTCATTTCACAAAACTGATGACTGTAGGGAGGTCATCTTGGCCAGATTGGAGATGTTCGCCATGTAATACAGAGAAAGCTTTTCATTCCTGGTATTTCCTAACCCTGTAAGAACTGAGCAGTGAGCCGCACAACCTCTTCTTAAGTGGTTTTAGAAGAGGCTAAGCATATTTCTGAGGAAATTCACAGATATATAAATATATATATATATCAATCTTGTAATGAGTGTCTTCCGGTGGCCGTAAGAGATAAAAGGTCCTCCGGACCACAATTTTGAACCCTCTGCACATAGTGCAGTTTGCCATGAGAGTGGGTAGAACATGCTCTTTGAGGTCAGATACAGGGCTTGGAGTACAGATGCCTTGTCCTCTGCCCCCTCCTGATAGCTAGAGCTTTGTCTTAAGAACGATGCTTCCTAAAACCTCTTCTCCTTAAAGGTTCCTCACTAGCTTTAAATATCCCTTTTCAAAATGCTCCCCTTGTGGGAACTCAGGTTCCACAGCCTGCTGAGAATTCAGCTTCTGTAACCTTAATTTTGTAAAGAAACTTGAAACCGTAATAGTCTAGACAAAAAAAAAAAAAAAAAAAAAACAAACACCCAGATGTTACAAATGTAGACATGACATGTCAACGTGTCATTTGTTCCTTCTCTCTCATTCTCTTTACAGTTCCTGAGAGCCATTTGGTATTTATTCAGGGTCCTGGATCCTCTGTCCCCTCTTGTGCTGTTCAGCTGTGCTTTTGTGGTGCTGGTACCTGCCTCGTGTGTAGGATGCCTGCCCCTCTTATAGCTGTGCTTCCCATGTGAGTTAGTCCAAGGACAGTGGAATGAGAGCTTTGCATTTTCTGTGGAGTACGGGTTTGTTAACAACAAATATCTCCGTTAAGTAGTCTTTGTTATCCTCAGAGGACAGGATGTTTCAGTTGGTCGGTTACTCTCCACAGCTCCGTTTTTGAAGTTGAATGCCATGTTCCAATATTGCCCATATGTGATCAATCACAGTAGTTCATGGGATACGCAGTGTGTGGTTGCCTCCAAAAAATGCTTCACTAAAGTGATGAAGTGCACGTTTACATGAGACAACTTGTGTTCGGTCACCTGACACAGATGCAATCTCCATGGCTAAAATGCAGGCCTTTCCCATGTTGTCTGATGTGCCTTTGCTGCAGCTTTGCTGTCTGGCTGCTAATAAAGCTGCTGGAGGGCCTTCAGTGAAAGGAAGAGGGTTGTGGCTGCTTGAACTCTCCAATCTATAGCCCTGTCCCTACGCAGAGACTCTCCCTTGCTGTGAGTCACGGGCTGGCTGTTCTGTGATCCTCTCAGGTATCCCAGGATGGGAGCTGACTCCTCACAAAACGCTGTTTGGGGTTGGTGGTGCAATCCCCAGCATGCTGTGCTCTGACATGTTACAGGAATGAATTGCATCTCAGCGGGGGGAGCGTTCACTGGAACTTCTGAGAGCTTGAATATTACCACAAAGCCCACCATGCTCCTGCAACGCTGAACGTGATGTATAAGCCTCTTGTTCATCTTCAGCTCGACAGAGGGAGGACCATTATTTGGGTGGGAGGGGAGTAAGTTACTCAGTGAGTATAAGCTGCTTTCACAAATACATTATAAAGGTTAACAGTTTTTTGGAAGGTATTTTCCTACATATTGACAGTTTCTCTCTGTGTTTTTAATGGCAAAAACATTGTAAATTTGTATTTATTACAGTATGCTGTCTTAATTTGACAAACTTATTGTAAAAACAGAAAGTCAGGAAAAGGCTCAGTAAGCTAAATAACAAAACAGCATGATGATTTACCACATCTTGAATTTATGAAGGACAAGTTGGGAAAAAGGATTAAAAAAATAGAGACATATACAGATAGATATGTAAATAAATGGATATTGCTGTTTATCAAGACATGGAGTGCTAAAGACCTGTATGTATTGGTCATGCAGTTAACGTCATCCTTTAATGATAACTTTTTGGGGGAAAGAGAGTTCTAAATTTATACTCAGAGATTATGATACGCATCTCAAGTATCACTGGAGAAAATTGTTGTAGCCACGTAAAATGTACACACAATTATTTGCTGATTTCCTTATTAATAGCAATCTCAAAATACATTTTCTGACTCAGTTATTTATTGATTTACCAGAGACCCCACCCCACTCCCAACTTAGATCACTGAAAACTGAAAGTTAAACTCCTTGCTAGTGAAACCTTTAAATTCTAGGCAGCAAGATCAATTCTTCTGGTTTGAGAGTCTGCATTATACCATAGGAAGGGACTAATTCATCATATATAAAAATATCAGCAGATAGAAAGACTTGATTTAACTCATGGATTTGTTCTTTCTTTATGAAAGAAAATATTGGCATCAGGAAATGCTGCTCTCTCTGGACGACAGTATTCTTTTTGAAAAATACTGCAAGTGATAGGTAAGCATGTAACAGCTATTTTAAGGGTGGTAATGAGCAGTGGAAATTAATACATTTTTCATGACTTGTTTCCAGCACTATAGATTAATGGAGTCGATAGTCTCTCTGTATTGTAGAACCACATCCTGTCTGGTTGAAAAGGATGGGATTATTAGCCAAGTCTGTCTCTCTCTGACTTTCTTGTCAAGACAGGAACTGCTTCATGCCATGCTGTCTGACAGCATTGCTCAAAAGCTCTTCTGTCACATGGCCTCCTTTCTACCAAAGGCACTGTCTCCTTTGCTGAGGGGTCAAGATGAATTTTAGATTCTATGAAATCTGAAGGTGTTTTTTGGACGTGGTTTTAACGACTTTTGATGTCAGAGCTTGCACCGCAGTCTGCTAGTAACAAACAGTTGATGCAGAACACTGGCATCTGTTTACCTTACTTTGGTGTCAGGCATCTCTGATGTTTCTTTTGGGTGCTTACATGGTCAAAACGGATGTGTGTTTTTACTGAAGGTGGTAAATTTGTAACATCCTTACTGAGGTTGAAAGGCAAGTTGCTATATGCAGAATTATACTAGAGGTTATTTGCATGTAATATTCAAAGAAGAGCAAGCTTAGAATTTACCGTCTGCTAATGTTGATCTGTTCTTTTGATTTTGGCAATGTGCTGCATATGAATCATATTTAATGGCACAGAGAAGGCACTGCGCTCTGCGAGGGAATGAGGCCGTGCGTATTGCATCTGTTTGAGTCAGCAGCCAGCGTGTTCTGCTGCAGCTTTTGTCGGAACAGTCTGGAGGTTATTTGAGGGTACGGTGAGTCATGGCGGTGCCTTCTTCACTGATAATTAGTCTACAGGGTGACATGCGTCTCTAGCGCAAACCTCTATTCGGTTGGTTGTAAGAAAATGATTTAAAATAAAAAAAGAAAGTGTGATTACTTGAAAAGAAAAAGATTTCTGGTTATAAGAGGGGAAAAAACCCTATACTATAACTACGTCATACTTCGAAGTAGTGAGGGACTCATTTGCAGGTGGAAAGACTTCATTAATGTGCCCAGTGTCTAGCCGTTTCATTTCTGTAAGATTTACCTTTCTTTATATAAAACCTAATCTGGCTGATATATCCCTAATACTGTACATGAACTTACTGCTTGAGCTGAGTAGATAGTTCTTTAAATGTAAGACCAGAATTTTGTAGGAAGCATAAGTATGAAATCAGTTATGCATTAATTCTGGTTGCGGTGACTTCTCCTGCACAATTCTGTGAATAACAATGCGAATACCAATTCATCCCAGTTTCATACAACCATTATGGGAAAACCTATCAGCAGCTGAAGTGAAGTACTGTAATTTCTCTTGCTAAAGTGGTAAGAGTGGTGAAAGCAGAAAGAGGCCAACTGGGTTAGACTAGGCAAAGGGTTGTCTCTAAAAAAGCGTACTTCCTTTCAGAACTAAAAATAAAACCTGTGAATCCTGAGTACCAACACTTGTCTACCAAATGATGATGAAGATCATTTACATAGTCTTTCATCTCCTTCTAAGGACTGGTCTGAACAGTCTTCTGTTAAAAGCTGTTCCAGCTTCTGTGGTTGCCTTGCAGCACAGGTTTTTAGGCTCCTTAGCTCAGAAGGCATCTGACGAGGTAGGTTGGTTTTGAGCAAGGTCTTCAGGATTTGTGTTCTGTGGCAGCCTGCCAGAGTTTCTGGTTCCTCTGTTACTGGGAGGAACATAGCTGCTTGGCTTCTGAGGAGCGAATCACTTGGTATTCAGTTTTGGAAGCTCAAGGAGATCGTCATCTCAGACTATCATTTTGTTTTAGAAGAGAGAATATTTTAGAGTAAAAGAATATATGTAGTCCCAGACAGGGGCCCCCATCCCTGCTGCTCTTTCATTCGCTTCATTTGGTTAGCAAGTGAAATACAAAAGTTCAAATTAGCCTTGTGATCTCTGTGGGGTCAGTATACTTCCAGATGATGGAGTTTCTGTAATACTGATTTCCATTTTGAGTTTAGGAGATCACAGACCAAACTCTTCATACTTTTAAAGCTGTTATTCAGGTTGCAAAGTCAGCCATTGAAAAATGGGATAACATTTTGTTTCCCTGCCTGTGGATGAGGCTGGAGGACTAAGTTGCCTGTGCAAATTTTCAATCCTCTGTTCTTGAACTTCAGAATTATTTTTTTTTTTTTTTTACTCTTAACTGAACAAAATTGTAATTAAAGTTGCATACGTAATGAGAGGATGACTGTATCTATGCCTAATATTTTTTCTTGGTCATCTCAAGATCCAACTGATAGATGATCCACCAGTTTTTCCAGTTTTTCAACAGTGTAAGACGGTCCTTACCTGGAGCCTAGTGATTCACTATGCACTTTCCATCACTCTCAAATGCTTTAAGTATTTTAAAATTTTAAATAATGTAGATGATGATCTTTATTCTCCCTTCTGCCCATTACCCTGCGCCTAGTGCTGGGAATTGTCTAAAACATGCTTATTCCTAAAGACTGAAAAGTTTATTTAATAGCTAGGATGGGTAAAAGATGAAAAAGAAAATTTCTGTGGAGTCCTACAAAATACCATGGTGGAATATGGCAGAGAACATTGTATGAGATCTGATTTAATAACTGTAGCTGAGACATAGTTGATTAAATTCTATGTTACGTGAAATACTTTGCAGTGTCTTTTAGTTATTTTGCATTAAAGTACCTTAAATACTTAAAAATATTCAGAGTGTGGGTTTTTACTACATTTTTGTTGCGCTCAAAAAAAAAAAAGCACAGCTGAGCAGATAATATCTTGGTACATGGTATATTAAACATTAATCAGGAATTGAGTTCTTCTGTTCCATCACTGATGCTATAAAAATAGAAATGACCAGGTATCTTTTTAATATAAGCATCACTTTTTTTAATGTTTGCTTGAGGTCAGGAGTTATATAAGACTTATTCCTAGTACTCCTCGGCCATAATTTCTGCTCTACTTTCTAATGCTTAAAATAGTTTTCCAGTTAAAAAGCATTAACTATGAAGATAGCTATACCTTGTTTTCTTCCTTTATAAAAATTCATATCAATAATCCTGTGTGTTCAGATGAAATTGAAGTCAGGTCATTTGATTGTTTTATGCCAGTGTAGCACAGAATTCAAGCATGCTTTTAAACTCTGAAAAGAAATAATGTTTTTATTTATACTGAAAGCCATTGTTGGAGAATAAACTACAATACCTGTGTCTCCCTTTCTGTCCAAAATGGATTTGTTGATAGATGTTTGATGGGATGTTGTTGCCATTAAGTATGCACTCTTACAATCTAGAACCTTATAAATGCTGTCTTTAAATGTTCAGGAAACATAAAGAAAACTTTTCTCCTGCTTGGCTGAAGTGTATAGGGGTCCTCTGTATGATCTTGAAAATAATATCAGTATATCTTTCTCCTGCTCAGTCTGCATTTTGTTGGCAAAATGCTGCTTTGTTGGCACACACCCTTTTGAACAGCCTCAGGAAGTGTTTTCATGTGAAGTTCACCCAAGGCAATGATTTAAAATGCTGTTTTGGTGTTTGCACAGGACACCAAGGTGAGGTTTATCAACACACAAAGACTTTGTGAAATAATGAAACTGGGAAAAGTATGGCTTTTTCTTTAAGAGGTATGGATTTCTGATGGTCTAAAGATAATGGTATACTTGCAGATTTCCTCATTGTAAATCATCAATTATTTTACTATCTCTTTATATTTGTATCTTTTGATAGCCTCTCTCCCTTTAAGTCTTGTCTTGCTAATGTTTTCTTCTAATATTTTGTCTGTAAGACTGTGAAGATTTTAGGTTAAATTTAAATAAAGCTTTTTTATGGTAAAAATTATTTCATTTTTTTTTAAAATGCGTAGAATAAATGCATTAGAAGTGTTCA
Organism: Ibidorhyncha struthersii; assembly: GCA_013398815.1. Lineage (NCBI taxonomy): Eukaryota > Metazoa > Chordata > Aves > Charadriiformes > Charadriidae > Ibidorhyncha > Ibidorhyncha struthersii. Next base: position 24,610 of record VZSZ01002912.1, on the reverse strand, counting down.
TCAAAGCCATCTTTTTAACTACTGACAGTAAAAAGGAAATTAAAACCATTACTACAGGTTGCTTTCTCAAATAATCTAGATCTTTACAAATGCAAGCTTTTTTCAGGACCTGAGAGTAATACTGTCAACTTAAAATGTTTTGTTAATTTGGCTTGTACCCATCTCCCAAATGAGGCACACATTGATTTCATACAAGTGTTGACAGTGTCAAGTACTAATAGAAACACTGTGTTCTGGTAGATCAGCTGTTAATCGAAAATAACATTAATTCTAATTTCAAATTTCAAATTTTTATGAACCTGGAATTCCATAAAATGAAGAAATTCCTTTGTCAAACTCTCTGCTTTGATGTAAGCCTCTCTGTGAAGCTCTTTCATCCAGAAATGCATTGATGGCATTTAAAAAAAAATATTTTGGTACTGGAATACCACTAGCCCTCTAAAATGATGCACGCTTGTTGTTTACCAAGATCATGGGCCTGTTGGAGCGGGTCCAGAGGAGGAGGGCCATGAAGATGGTCAGGGCTGGAGCACCTCTCCTATGTCTCCTATGAAGACAGGCTGAGAGAGTTGGGGTTATTCAGCCTGGAGAAGAGAAGGCTCCAGGGAGACCTTCTAGCAGCTTTCCAGTGTGTGAAGGGGGCGTACAAGAAGGCTGGAGAGTGACTTCTTACAAGAGCATGTAGTGATAGGACGAGGGGTAATAGCTTCAAACTAGAAAAGAGTAGATTTAGAGTAGGTATCGGGAAAAAATTCTGTACTATTAGGGTGGTGAGGCACTGGAACAAATTACCCAGGGAAGTTGTGGATGCCCTATTCCTGGAAGTGTTCAAGGCCAGGTTGGATGGGGCTTTGAGCAACCTGGTCTAGTGGGAGGTGTCCCTGCCTATGGCAGGGGGGGTGGAACTAGATGAATTTCAAGGTCTCTTCCAACCCAAACCATTCAATGATTCTAGCATCATTCTAAAGAGCAGGTAGTAGTCATATGCCCTTAATTGATGTTAACTACAGCTTGCTTTTTCCATCTTGGTTTTAGCTCTAGTGATCAGCAAAACCAAAAATTATGTCACCTTAGAAACTAACAGTACACATCTACCTGGCATAAGGAATGCAGTCTGGTTACCTCAAGGGTTGTATAGTAGAACTGTAAAAGTGAAGAGGGTCCAAAGAAAATGTTAAGTAGGTAGTAACTTTTCCTCAGGAGGCAGAAATGCGTTTGTGTTCTCTAGCTTGGAAGAGGGCTGATGGTGGGGGCAGACTTTCGTATGGCAGTGAATGCTATTGAGATAGCACACTGAAAATGATTGCCTTGAAGTACCACTAAATGCCCAGTGAAACATTGGAACGGCAGGTTCACGACAAGCAGAAGGAAGTACTTTATCCACAAAGGGAATGATAAAGTTATTACGACATTGCCCTTGCTGCCGAAAGCTGTGCTATGGTGGTAAAAATATACATGGATACAGCAAGCGGTTATGCTGACTCAGGGAGAGGACGATGAAATAGGATGCGGACTCTGGCTCAGGAAGTTGGTCCGTAAACCGCTGTTTGCCAGTAGCTGCTAGATCGTTCTGTGTGCCCCTTTCCGTTTTTGAGGAGGGGAACGTGTTGGGGGGGAATTGCTGAAACCAGGTAGTGACCTAGTCTGACCTAGTATCACTGCTTATGTTCATGTGAAGGAAGAGATGGGAATAACAGTAGTTAGCAGTTCCTTCTGCTATTATATAACACTTAGACAGGATTTTGTTGGCTAGCTTCTATAGGAAATATTTCTTTTTTTCCCCCTTCTAGATTTCTCTTTCTTTTTTTTTTTTTTTCTTCTTGTGAGTTCCTTTGATGTGGTTTAGGGAGCTGTATGTGTGGTCAGAGAGGGAATTATGCTGTTCCATTGTGACATGACTTTTTCAAGTCTCTTTGTGCCCTCTAGGAAGTTTCTCTTTCTGCCCTCTTGTGCCCCTGCATTAAAGTGGACAATTCTCTCTAGTGATTTCATCCTCCTCAATGAAGAAAGGCTAGACGATGTTAACAGCACAAAGAAATGAAGCTGTAAAGTCAAATTTCTGGGCCTTCTGAGTTTTCTTTCTTTCCCCTTACTAGCATCAGATGTTGATTAGCATTGCGTCAGAAGCCGCCTGGGTTGTAAATGCCCATCGCTCTCCCCAGCCCTCTCGTGACCATCCCAGCTTTAATTCCATAGCATTAGCTGCTGTGCGTGGCCGTGGGTATTTGTCAGCCTAAAGGATTTCTTACCTAAGACTTGAAAGCATGGCATGTATCTGAGTGTGGGTTTCTGACAAGTAAAAGTTTCATCCAAATCTTCTGTAACAGGTTAGAAGTATACTTTACCAGGAGAAAAAAAAAACAAAACACCCAGAAAAACAAAACCTATACAGCAAGGCAAAATAATCTATAGTTTTCAGTTTGTGATTTTTCATGGTTTTGGCAGGAAGTCTGTGTAATCCCTACATTTGGTTATGGTTTATTTTGGGCTTTGGAGATGCAAGGTAACTTTTCTTTTCTAGTCTGAACTAGTCTATGCAAGAAAAAAAAAAAAAAGGCCGTTACTGAGGTTTAGCTTCAAAGTCGTCGTATCTCAGCCTGTGTTGATGGCTACCTCTTACATGTCTGTGAGGCACAGAGATAAAGCCAGTGTTTCATCAGCTCCCTGATGGCCTTGTACACACACAGCCTCATCAACCTTGGGCACTTCGTATGAAAGAGTCTTTGTTTTGAATGTACAATTATCCAGTACTATTCTGTACGCCTTGAAGAGAAAAATGGAGCTACTTGAAGACAACTTCCTGCCATCAGTCCCTGTTAATAGATGTGTGCAATCAGCTGCTTTGCAACCATCAGAAAAAGCAAAAGAACTAGTGGAGATGCCAGATGAAGGTACTAGCTTACCTGATCACTGCATTAGCTGTGACAGCATCTTGCTAAAAAGAGGACTTAAAATCTCAGGTATTGAGAGAATTGATACGAGGAAGCCATTCTTACTTTTCTAAAAAATAAAAAGTTCAGGGTAGTACAATAACATGATACTGCCACAAAGTTTCCCGAGTAAAATCTTTTGTAAGCTGTTTTCAAGGAATGGTAGTCTATGATCTTCCCATATGCGCTTGTTGGCAGTCATCTTCAGCCTTCATTTACCTGTGAGAATGTTCTCAAATAGCAGCAGTATGGATTAAGCTTTTATGTTGCAGGTCAGTATTTTGAAGTCTTAGCTATAAGATATGAATTGAGACGTGACATAGGTAGTCCTCAGTTACACTTCCATACTTCAAAAATCCCCACACAAATTTGAGCACCCACGTTAGAGGAATACGCTAGGAATACTACACAGCATCTGAATTCCACCCCTTCCTGTAAACATGGGTCTTCTCTCTCTACTGTGTTTTTGCGGGTTAGGGTTTTATGTATGTTCTGGTGGAGGGAAACAGATTTTGATCATCTCAGGTGGGTACAACATGCAAATCCAGAGATGTTTAGATAGAGCTCTTCAGGTGAGCCCCAAGATGTATCCTGTGCCAGAAGCTGGGCTGTGCAGTTCATGTGAGGACCTGCAGGCTACTGCACGCGTGTGCACTGAGGTCATCAGCACTGGATAAACTTATACCAGGCAGTTAAAATCTCACATGTACAATAAGTAAACATGCCACCTGGCATGCTTTGAGTTTTCTGATAGTAGTGTGGACGTTTTGATAGTGACTCTGCATGTTGAGACCTGTGATTAAAAGCTGCTTTTTTATTTTCAGCCCTGCCCCAGGTTGCTTATGTCAGTCAGAACGTTTCTCAGCTGGGGTGATTATCATTGTGCAGCTGGAATAGGTTTCTCTGAACTTAGGGAAACATGAAGGAGCAGTGCAGGTAGTGCTTTTGTCTGCTTCATCACACCTGCAGTTTTGAGGAAGGCAATTTTTTTTTTCCCCGCTTTAATAATTCTGAAAAAAGTACCTCATGCATGGAAATTAAGTCCTGAAACGTGGTGTGAATGTAACAAATAGAGGGACATCTGCTTGCTTCTGCAGAGAAGCAGACGCAGTAGATCGGGAAGTTATAAGAGGAACTGTATACTGCAATAAAAGAATAAATGCCAAAACACGTGACTTCTCAGGGAGCCTTGCCAGCACCAGTCCAACAGAAGACTTCTTGTAGGAAAAAGAAGTGTGCAGTTACTTACCAGCCTAGCCCAGGACTTCCTGGCCTTTGCGATAAGATTAAGATTTCCTCACATCAAAAGCGTGCTAGTAAAAAGGATGTGAATTTTTGCTACTTGCAAACAGAGGAGGGCTGCTGATATGTTTAACATAAGTGCCCTGCAATGCTGTCTCAGTTTCTGTAGGAGAGAAGCACTTAACAAGGCAGTTTCAGGGATGTAGAGCAGCTTGTGACCCTGCGGTGATAAGCCACAGCATCAGAGCTTGGCTGTAATGCAGGCTATGCCTATTGGAGCAAATGATGTGGAGCAGCATGGCAGATGGGCAGGGTGTGATGTCCTCACTGTACAAGCTCTGGGCATTTTCGCTGGACTGTTGTCATCTCATCTCCTAGGCGCGAGCTCCCAGTGGTGGTGGGAGCATGGTGGGAGCTCCTCGGGAGCACACCTGGCGTGCTGTTTGCGTTCTGGTGTCGCACAGGGCCGAGCATGGGGTTTTGTTCAGTCTGGCTCTAAGGAAATGTAAATACATTTGCTACACCAGGCAGCTGCTTCTGCTACCATTACCTTATGAGCAACTCTAATGTAAATAGATGAATTTTATGGATAGACTCTTGTTGATGAACCACAATTGTTTAAAATCACTTCTGTTGAGAGTAAGAAAGGAGATAACACAGTTAAGGAAAATAATCTGAGGCAGAACTTAGTTTCTTTCTAATTGCATATCCTATAAATATACTTGCGTGGTAAGCTTATTTAAACTGAATGTGCAAAAAAAATATTAATCTGGTTACTTCTCCCCCCAGACCTATGTTAGTTCAGTTCTTAGTATAGGAACAGATCTTTTTCCAGGCATGGTTTTCTCAGAAGTATCTAGTTGTATTTAATGCTATTCAACAAAACCTACCTTCTTTTCCTTAATCTATAAGGGAAACAAAAAAGTAACTCATTCACTTACATGAGTTTTAGCTAGCTAGATGACACTGTAACACAATAGGCCTTTTATTTTAATGCAATAAGTGCAAGGATGTTCTACATAATTTTTTCTTACTTTAACCATTAAAAAGTTAATGTTTACTATAACTTGGTGGTAACTAGAAGAAAAATTACTTTATTTTTAAAAGTAAACTCCGTGCTTAGTTTAGTAAGTTTTGAGTGGTCCCATTTTACCCCTTTTCTTTGTAAATATGAGAATTTAAGCATTTAATTAACAAATATGAATGCTTCTGAAATTGATGGTCATCTAGGCTCCACTTTTAGTGTGGGAAAAACTATAGTAATTTCAGATGTCCCAATACGGTAACTGTTGTCAAAACAGACTACCCATGGGAAATCCTTTTTCAAAACTTGGTATAAAAATCTGTTTTCTCTGGATTAAATGTTACCCTTCACTGAAGACCGTGCAGACTTAAGAGTTGATGGCTGATACCCTCTAAAATTCAGTACTTTTTGCAGTGGAGAATAATACTCATTGTTCTAATGCACAGGGTTTTTTTTTTACCCCAGTCAGCTGTAATAATATGGTAGAGGTAGAAATAGCTTTTGTTTCCAACTGAGAATTCCATTTAAATTAGTAAACCAAACTGGATTAGACCATCAGCCATTGTTAGATGGTTGAGGTAGCCACAGAAATGCACTTTTTGGCAAAATAAAGTGTTTCTAAACCATAGAGAAGCCTCATGGAAACCTTTAAGGGAGGGGGGGGTTGTTTGGTCAAGCAGTCCCTTTCTCTGCTGGAGTGTGGTTTTGCTGCCAATGCGGGAGGTACGAGACAGAGGTCCAGGTTCCTGGTTCAGGGTGAGGCGTAATGAAAGCTGCTCTGAAGCAGACAGAAGAGGGTCTTGAAACTGGGCTTCCCTTTTCAAATGTCGGCATTCCTCTGCTTGTGCAACAGGCAGAAAAACTAACAAGTGTTTCAGTAAATCTTAAGACGCAAAAGTTGTCACAAAACAGTACTGATTTTCAGGCAGAAATTGTTTGATGTGTTAGCAGATGTCTTCTGCTAATATATAAAACCTGAAGGAATCCAGACTGTGTAAATGTTCAAGAATACCCCGTGCCCAGGTCTACCCCAGGGAACGTGGATGGAAGCTCTGGAGTAAACGCTTAAATGGCTGGTTTTACACATAATGCAGAGTCTGGTTTGAGTGCTTCTAAAAATCTCTATATTGAACTCACTTATCAGCAAGCTGAAATTCAATTCTTGCCCATGCTTTTTAATTCCTAAAACGATAGGCAAAATATATTAAGGTATAGTTATCTGAGCTGAATCCTTTCAGAAGCATTCACACACATCAGCCTTTTGTATGGAGTGTCCTGCTCTTGAATGAGAGTTTGGTTTCAAAAATGTTGCTGGGGAAAAAAAAAAACAATGAAATGAAGAAAAAAAATATTAATTCATTGCACTTTCACAGCTCCATTGAATGCGACTTGTGAGTATCCACTGCGTGCTCTGGTAAGAGCAGTCGTGAAAGGGGTGCCAGTGCACCATGGTGACTCATCTGGCTGGCTTCTGCTTTCCAGCCATATAGCTACAAAGCTGCACGTGGAAGAGTAGCTGTGCCTCTGCTCTCTGCTTCCTGCTGTACTCCTGCTAAAAGTCAGGCTATGGTCTACTTTCTGCGGCACAACACCTCCCCAGCAGTTTGCATAAGTATATATTAATTTTTTTAATCTCTTTCCCATCCTCATCAAACTGCTTTGGTCCTTAAAAGATAATTTTTAGGCCAATGTTGAAGTTCTGTGTTTGGAAGAGCTAGATGGTGCAACAGAATGCCAACTCCAATAAAGTATGCATGTTGCATCATTAAAACTATTATAATCTAGAGTTCAGTGGGATGCGTCTGTGCATCATAGAGAAAGCACTGTTGGAAAAGGTCTGGGTTTTTACATGTGAGAAGTAGAGCTAGAAGGTATTACTAGACCGGAGAACAAAAAGGATGGGTTTCAGTTTTTCTCTAAAATAATCATGTCTGAAAGAATGTATAGTGAAATTGGAGTTGGCAGGATGGTTTAGCAAGAAGGCAGACAAGTATTTCAGTAACTTGCCAATGTTCTGCTAAATATTTAAATGCGTAGGTAACAGGTCAGTTCCTCTTCATGGCTATGTGGCTGAACGTTAAGATTACATGTGTGTTGCATACTATTGGGAATTACATTTTTCTGGCCTAATTAATTGTTATGTTCTAGTCTTGTGGCTAATTCAGTATATTTTATATTAATACTTTTTTTCCCCTCCTGCTACATATATATGAACCTAAGTAGTTTTTGATATGCAGTCCATCACACTTGGCATAGCGCAGCTTTTTTGAGTACTGCAGCTTTGCTTAGCAGGTTGCATTTTTTCCTTATCTGTCCTAGAGGATCTGGTGTCTGGTTAAAATTGAAATGAAAATAAATTGGATGTATTTGGAATGGAACATCTGGAGTTGCTGGATGTTTTAGATACTAAATGAATGAGTTAGGGTCACCTTGACTATTTTTAATAAATGCAGACTGGGAACATTGCAGTGACAAAGAAACTGAGATGAAATGAAAGGCAAAAGTGAAGGAGGAATAATTTTCACTCACAGAGTCTACTTTAAAATACTGTGTTTCAGTTACAGAGGATCAGCTTTCCAAAATCTGTCAGTGACCAAAAGTAGAGGAGTAACTGAAGTCTAACAGAGTTTGGGATGGGGAAAACACAATAGAAGAAAAATCCTCGATATTTTTGTGAAATAATGGGTGGAGTACAGCTTGTGGGAGAGCCGATATATTTTAGTGGATTGACAGATACAGAAGGAATTAAACTGCTAAGCTTTAATAATTTTTCAGTTTTGAAATAGAAGTGTCAATCTTCATCCTTAGACCTTAATAACTACAACACTACTACTATAAGAGATATCTGGTGTCATTATAATGTTTTAATTCATTTCTGTTTGAAAGGTCATAAATAAAATGCTGATAATGGAATGAATAGCTTTGTCCTTTTAATTTCTTTAAAGATGTAGAACTTAACTAGTTAAACTTCACTTTCCAATTTCATATGCCTCCCATCTTCTACAAGATTAGTTTTAATTTTAATGTTATAATTACATTTGATTCTCATCATCATTACATATAAATTTCTTTCACTTCACTCTCTTTTGCCACCCGTACTTGCTTTCAGGAGCTTCCGTACGAACTTTGTGTGAGTTCTTTTGCCCTTCAACTGAAGCACATTACTATCCTCAAAAGAAAGGTGGTACTTCTAAATATAGAAAGCTAATTTAGATTCTGCTGTAACAACTAGTGGTCCATTTCTTTTTCATTACAATCATGAGGTATTTATTTCTGAAGTCCATTGATACGTTCTTTAAGTTATCTTGTAGCTTGAAGGCAGAGAAAAAGTTGACAATAGGGGGGAAGACACAATTCTTGTAAACATACTTGAGTTTGAGAGGTCCTCCATAGCTAGAATACCTCTATTCCATTTACCAAAACTGGGTATTTTCTTCTATCATTAAAACCGCTATTATAGCCACTTAATACAAAGCGTCTTTACTTCTGCTGAAATAAACTCAAACCTGGGGATTTTTTTTTCTTTATCCCTTTTCTATCCAGGATTAGACAGAGAAACTCCGGTATAACTCAGTTATAGAGAACGTTACAGAGAAACTGTTTCAGAGACTGAATAATGACTGGGAGAGAGAAATTAAACATTTCTATGGTATGCCAGAGTGATTTTTTTTTCTTTTTTTTGTTCATAAGGAAAGGTAGTTCTAAAAGTTTTTATGCTTCTTTCTCAAAGTTCTTATCTTTTATATCCATTGGAAAACAGCCCCACTTTTTTTTTATTGTAACAGAACAGGTTTGGAGGTGGGGGAGGTTACGGATTTTTTTGCTTTTTTTAGGCCAAATGGCTATGTGATTCACAGCTGGGATTTTTGGCCAGAAATGGGTCATTCATTTTATAGATTCTCCTGAAGTAATTCAATGTACAATGTTATAGCACTACGAAATGGGAGGGGGTATGTGTCCTCGAGATTTAGTGCTTGCCCAGTTGTCTAGCTCCATTTGTGGGTCTTGGTCTGAAAGAGCTCTCTTTCAGAGAAAAATAAAAACCTGTCAGTGAGAGTTGCTCTTTTGTTCCCTCAATACCTAGCTAATGTAAAGCTTTTTCTTGTTACTTTGGGGGTGGGGAAGGGAGTAAAGTTCTTAAAATCTTTTTACAGATATAAAAGATATAGATATAAAGACCAAAGGGAGGCTTCGTTTTTAGACTTCCATCCATTGCTTGCTTTTTAATGTTGAATAAGAACAGCTTGAGGATGTCTTAAATATAGGGGTAAAAAAAAACCCCAAACTTCTGAATAGCCCTAGATTTGATGCTGTTATCTGATTTATTGATAGTTTTGTATCAGTGACACCTGGCTTGTTGGGCCAAAAAAGAATAATTTAATTTAAAAAGTCAATTGAAATACTGTTACAAAAAAATGGAATGTGATCAGGAGAATTAAAAAAAAATACAGGAGCTATATTGAGTTGAAAGGCAAAATAAAAATGGCAGTGTTCCTCATCCTCACATAAGCATGCTGTATCTTGAAAATGGCAAAAGTACTCAGAAGTGATACAGGCCAGGAAAAAGAGGAAGGCGTCAAACAGAGCAGCCTATGGGGAAAGTGTGGAGGGTGCACGGGTGATACCTGCTTTGATACTGTTGAGAATAGGTGGTACTTTATTTCTAAAAGTACTGCTCCTTCCAGTCGATTTGGGGAAGAGGGTCCCCCCCAAAGGAGGCCTGTTTTCAATGATGGAGAGAAGGTAGTGAGGTAGAGAGAAGCATAACTCCTGAGTTTAGCATTTAGTACTCCAGCATTTTACAGAGCAAAGCTTTTTTTCCACACCAGTTGGCTGGTTGGTTTTGTGGTGCAGGTACAAAAAAAGCAGTAAGTCATCTTGGTTAGAACACAGAGGAATGTTGCCTGGGATTTCTTAGGTGCATTTCCAGCTTCCAAGGGGGATATGTGGTGGCAGTACACAGAGCTTTCTATTCTTGTTCATCCATTGCCAGCTGTTGTGCCCATTTGCTCTTTCTTGCCCTTCTGGTGGTTCTTTTCTTGCCCCCTGTGCCTTCTTCTCAGTTTACATCTTCCTTTTCCTTTAGTGCTGGGTGCCAGCAATGGGGGACACTTTATCTTCTGATCTCTGAGGCCGTGGCCCTTGGTAGTCAAAAACAGTGATTGCCAGGAAAGGAAACAGCCCCTTGCTTGCAAGCATTTCTCAGTTAAACATCTGTGAACCCTAATTATTTTTTTTTTTTGAGGCCTCTAACTGTGCCAAATTTGGATAGTCTTCCATGGGAATGGCCAAAACAGACATCTTTGACACATCCAGTTTGTTATAAAGCATTGAGCTTTTAGTAGAGGTCAATAAAGCCAGTGTAGAACCCTTGCCCGGGGGGTTGGGAGGCGAATCTTGTTTCTTGAGGATCACTGACTAGTGTTTGATTTGAATGTAACTTATGGACAGCATTCGAACTTGAGTATGAGACTGATTCCTGCTGCAAACCACAGCTGAACTAAATGAAGGGCTGAAGTTCCTTTAGACAAAAGGTTTCAAAAGTCAAGCAACTGATAACTAGTTGCTGTGTAACTGGTGACTATATCAAGGGAGTTTAGTGCCCTTTTTGAAGGCAAGGACTTGAAAGAGGTGAGAGTTAATAATCAAGGGAGCAGTGGAGGAAACCTGAAAAATGGCAAATTTAATAAAGACTACATGTAGTATGCATGAAATCACTAATACAGTTCAAAAGTGAAGAGGGGAAAAAAAATTAAAATAAAAAGGGGAGGGGAGGCTCAAGATGCAACAAGTGATGAGGCTGGAACTTAAACCAGATCCAAGAATTAAGAGAAGGCTTATGTGGCTAAGGAATTGCAGACGACTTGGTGGGACTTTTGATGTTGCTGTATGGGAAGATAAGGAAGAATGAGAAAGCTGAGAAAGATCCTGAAGGGGTTTGAGTGGGAGTGGGAAGGAAAGACTCTATCATTAGCCTTCATGATAGGATAAACGACAGCACATTTTCTACCATGGTGGATTACAGATGTGCATACTGTACTGCAGAAGACATAGAGTGGATGGTCTGATGATCTTACTGCAGAAGACACAGAGTGGATGGTCTGATGATCTTAAGTGGAATTATGGTCCCTGGAGGAGAGAGCCCTGAGGAGATCACTCTTACAGCTAGGCTCTGCCTCCAGGTACCTAGAAAAATTGCCTTTAGAGAAGAAGGCTAGTGCAATGACTGAGAACTTCAGTGTAAGCAAAAAAGCTTTGACCAACCTATGCAACTTCCATTCAGGCTTTAGCTCTAGCAGAGAACTGTTGGGTAAACCTTTGTTTCTGTCTCAGCATATGGAGAAGTGCCAGTGGGTAGAGGACTAGTACTAGTTGAGAAGGAAAAGACCTCCAAGATTAAGGAAAATGGTAGTCAGGCATTGCAGCTAAGGAAAGGTTTTCACTGGATAATGGGATTTGGTTACTAAGAAACAACTGAAATGTTGTGTATACATATTGAGAGCCCGGACAACAAAACAGAGAAATCCGAACTTCTGATAGAGGTTGGGATATAAAAGGTCTGAGTATCGGAATCATGGTAGAATGCTCTTAATAACTGGACTAGGTGTATTTAAAGAGCTTTGTGCTGTTGAGAAGTAACTGAACAAAAGCAAAAGTTGTGCAATAGCAGTTACGTGGTAGACTAGAAAAAATACCTTGGTGTAAAAAGGACAGACTGAAATCAGTTTGGCTCAAAATCACTTTGGAAAAAGATGACAGAAGGAGTAAAGAATCTGTTATTAGCCCCAGGGTTAGAATCGAATAGGGATCTCTGTAGTGTTGTTAGATAAATGCTGCTTGTTATGAGGTGGTTTACTTTCCCAGGTAGAGATTAGAGAAGACATGGTAGGGCCAAGGAATTCCTGGATGTGATTGCTGGCAAGTTTCTTCCTTGAACTTGTCACTGAAACAACAGGAAATCAGTGTTGCTTCAGACTTCATTTTGAAAAGCAATGAAGAAATTCTAGAAAATAATTTTGGATTGAGCATTTGTTTTCACTTTATGCTTAATCAGCTGCTGAAAGAGCTGGCTTCACTCTTTCTGCCCCCGTCTACCTGATCCTAGCAGTCACACAGCCAAGGCGTGAGTTACATCAGCAAGGTGACTGGAGAAAATGTGTCGGGGTTGTGGGGTGAGCTCTGATGGATCAGGCTGCCAGAGGACATAGAACAAGTGTCTGGGGCTGGTGAGGCATTCAGGACCTTCCCATTCTGTGACAGTTTGCAGTTAATCAGATTGTGCCCTGAAATTGCGCCCTGAGTAATCATGAGTTGATTTGCTTTGAAATACGTGAAAAAATATAGGAAAGTGGGTTTGGAATTTAGGTTTTGAATCTTAGTGGCAAATTTAAAGAAGCAAAGCTGATCACGGGTGTAAGGAGCCCAAGGACTTAATTTCTTAAAGTCACACATATGTAAAACTTGTAAGCTGAATCCCAAGTAAATGAGAGTTTTGCTGCTCTGCAGTCTAAAATGGATGAATAGCCAGCGTGAAGATATGTAGTAAGACTAATGCAAGAATCCTGTGAGCAGTGTGGGGGGTGGGAAGGGAAAGAATTCAAATTTCTTTGTTCCTAAAAGTTGAATTTGATCTTGCAAATGATGTGAAAACAAATAAAAAGAAGAAGCTTTTGTATGGTGAGAAGGGTAGAGAATAACAATAATACACAACTGAAATATTAAGTATTTCTGATAACTACAGAGAAAGAGGCAAGTTGTATAATAAGAGAATGGAAATTACTACAACCAGGAGGAACTTAAGGATCGTAAAATACTCAGACCAAGAGAAATTTCCATCTCAGAATTAGGAAAGAATTAGTGCTGATTGTAACTATTCTAGCTAATCTTTCCGTCAGGGTGGTACCAGTGATGGGAGAAAGCAGTGCCAATGTAAAGGAAGAATTATNGGGCGGGTGGGAGAGAATAATCAAGGACATGGCAGATTAAAGAAAATTAATTAAAATACAATATCCCTACTTCAAAGAGTAAATTTTAGTGACCCAATACTTGTCTTTCAGAAGAATTAATCTTCTAGACAAGGAAGGCCAGACTGTGGCCTTCAGGTCAGGCATGATCTGCCAGAACTGTTCCCAAGGTCTGCAGGTAAATCTTCCTGTTCAGCTCCATCGGTGGGAATCCCCAGGCTGGGATTAGTGCAGGCAGGGGAAGCTGGTACATCACAGCTCTCCAGAGTGCAAGAATATTGCTGTCAGGAGTGAGGTCTTGAGACTATGCCTTTTGCATTCTGGCCCCAGAGGACCAACAGTTTGTAGCTGTTGAGAGTAGCCACGAAGTAGGTGGTTGGTCAGAGAAGGGGCAGAGAGGCAGATGGCATAATAAAAACAGACTTAAATATAGCATTAATTTGGGCATGTGTTTCTAAATGCTGTTTTATTTGGGAGAGGTAAGTGACCCTGCAGATACTCTAGAATTGTAAGACTGAAAAAGACCTTGAGATCATCTAATCTAAATTAAGGCCGTTAAAACTTGTTGTGTCTGCTGTAGAGATTAAGAAATTATTCCTTGCAGCATCCTGTTTTCATAGCTGGAGACACACCCAGCTCTGTTTTCCCCTCCCTGTCTCTTCAGTCTGTATTCATCCATAGTATTTTTCAAAACAGTGTTCATTTTATTGCTTTCATTGGGCACATACCTGTCTTGAAGAATATCCAAAACGCTGCTCACTGTATATTACTCCAACTGAGGCTTTATGAATGCTGAACACAGGTTGTACTAACATTCATACATCCCAGTAATGTGTTTTGCATTTTTCCAGCATGATACTATTAATTCATAGCAGTTCATAAATTGAACATAACCTCTCTGTTTTTCAGTGGAACTTCTCCTTAGCCAGTTGTTCGATGGTCAGTGTTTCTGCTGTTGACTTCTGCCTACATGCAGTGTTTGGCTTTTCATCTTTTTTTTCTGAGACCATTTTTCCAGTTTGTCTTTTTGTCCTCCAATATAATTTGCAGTGCCACCAAGCTGGTTGTTTGTCAATTTTATTAAATGTAGTCTCTGTTCTATCATCTGGGTCACTAATGAAAATAGTGAGTAAGAGCAGACCCAGTGTAGGTGACTTTGTGAACTCCATTCTAGATACATACCTTGAGAGTGAGCAGCTGATGTTTTCTGAATGTGTTTTGGGGGCTTTGTGTTTTTTTTTGTTTAGGTTTTTTTTTATATGCATCCACATTAGTTTCATTTGAGTCTAATCTCTAGCTTGTATACTTGAATATCATAAGGGGCAGTGTCAAGAACCTTATTCAAGTCAGGATATAGAGCTGCTTCTCGAATCTGCTCTTCCATTTGATAAGGAATTTTGCTTTGACATATTATTTTTGAATTCATGATGGCTTTTACTCATCACTTTGTTTTGTTTTAAGTATTTACAAATAGACTGGTTATATCTGCTCAGTGTTTCTTCCCCTTCATCATGGGCTGTTCTTGGCATCAGCACTTTGAAAAGCTACGTTGTGGACCCACTTGAACAAAAAGGCTGATCGGCTTTGTTCTGAGGCAAGACAATGCAATTAATATAATTAACCTAGACTTCTGTAATGCATTCCACAGTATGTCAAGTGATGAACAATCAGAGGAAGATGGGGATTAGTAGCATGAACAGTAAATTAGATAGGAATTGGCTTATGAGATGGTAGCTATGTGGTGCTGAAATAGGTGGAGTAGTGTAGTGGTGAAATAATTCTAGCTACCAATAGTTGTTCACGCATTTGGGGAATTTCTTGCTTAGTGTTTTCGCTAAAATGTTTTGACTAATTGATTAAATTTCATTAAATCTGCAGATGGTACATAATAGGAGGAGCCCTTAACACAGGATGAGGGGGTTTTATGCAACTAAAATTGAAAGTCCATGGGAAATGAAGTAATAGAAATGGAAGAAAACGTAACTGCACGAAACACAAAGTGGTGGATTTAGGAGCAGATGGCAAATATAGATGAGAGCTTATCCAGTGGAAGCACTGACATGGAGAAGGTCTGGGCCTTCTGGCCAGTCAGGAGAACTGTGAACCTGCTGTGTGATGTAGAGATGATCACAGGTATGACTCTGGGATGTGTGAGACGTCTCTTCCTGGAATAGAAGCATGCTAGTGTCCTGTACAACTGTCGCCAAGAGTGCTTTTAAACTAACATACGTAATTCTGGTCAGCCATGGTGCAGACAGATAAATTCATAGAACCATAGAATAGTTTAGGTTGGAAGAGACCTTAAAGATCATCTAGTTCCAACCGCCCTGCCATGGGCAGGGACACCCCCCATTAGACCAGGCTGCTCGAAGCCCCATCCAACCTGGTCTTGAACACTTCCATGGATGGGTCATCCACAGCTTCCCTGGGCAATTTGTTCCAGTGCCTCACCACCCAAATAATGAAAAATTTCTTCCTAATATCTAATCTAAATCTACCTTCTTCCAGTTTAAAGACATTCCCCCTAGTCCTATCACTACACTCCCTCCCCACCTTTCCTGTAGGCCCCCTTTCAGTACTGGAAGGGGCTGTAAGGTCTCCCTGGAGCCTTCTCTTCTCCAGGCTGAATAACCCCAACTCTCTCAGCCTGTCCTCATAGCAGAGGTGCTCCAGCCCTCTGATCATCTTCGTGGCCCTAATTCAAATTCAAACCGAGCAGGATACACAGGAGGATGATGAGGATAACCAGCGTGTAAAAGTACAGTCTCACACGAGAGACTAAGTGGGAGTAGGTAATGTAGGCTAGTAACGTTGTCATGTATGCTAGTATGGGAGGAATGAGGGAATGTAATTAGTGCTATAAATAGATCTTGGAGGTAAATACTGTCAGATATACTATGGAAACGTATCCAGAAGATCCTGAATTCACAATACAGGGCTGAGACACAAATTTGAAAAAAAAGCAGAGGGGTACATTGCTTCTTTCTAACATACCAATAAGTCTGAACTTGGAAAAGAAATGCATTTCACATTTAGTGGGAAACTTAGAAGTGAGACATATTTGTGTGACCTTTCAGGGACCCTAGAGAAAGGAGATGAACAAGATCTGGATCATTTCGATTTTATCTTTAAACTCACAGCTGTCATGGTTTGAAGATGAGTGAATTTATAAAAAGCAGAAAACTTGTTATCTCAGAGAGAAATACTTTCAGTACCATCTGTCCTGTGTTTTTCTGAAAGGAAAAAAATGTGTTTGTCCATCAAGGTTGCTGCTGGACAAGTGTGTAAGAGGGCAGATGCACGAATCTAAAAATAACACTGTGGGGGGAGGGAATCCATTATGATATCTAGGTTATTTTCTAATTTGTTTACTAGATAGACTGATGGGTGTTTCAACATTATTTCAGCATTATCCTGATGCTAGGATATATTGACTAAAACCCCGTCTGTTCCATCAGACTTTTTATTATCAAGTGTAAACTTTTAACCTCGCCTTCTTGGTGGTTTATGCCTATAAGGTTTTTGTCTTTGAGAAGTTCTCCCAAACCTTTTATACTATAGAGTCAGGAATCAAACCAGTGTGTTAGCAACTGCGTCTCAGTGTAGGAAGTCTGACAAAGTCACAATATGATTATAACACAATCATAGCAGGAAAAAATACTGCTCAAGGAGGTTAAAACGTATTTCTGTATATAGTCTGAAACTAGATTGTATCTCTCCCTGCTTACATGACACACAAAGGTGAGGTGAACAATCTGATATTTTTATTTGAAGAGTATACACTAACATGTTGTCTCAGTAAGGTGGAGCTTTTTACAAAGATAATTGAAACACAGTGCATCAATGTTGCTCGATATTTACGTCAGTGTTTGGAAATATGAAAATATTACTTTTAAGATAAGATACTCTTATGCTTAAAGTCTACGTGTTTAGGATATAAAAAGGATGTATCACAAAACACAGAGAAATGTCCAAGTACAACCTTACTGCCAGCAAGCTGGGACTAAGAGAGCAGAGAGTTACTGAATCCAGTACAAGAGTAATCCTCTCCTGCCCCGGATGGCCTTTCCCCATTAAGGGACTCCAGAGACAGGCAGATAGAAAGCCTGCAGAACTTGCAAATGGGGTTCCTGATTTTTTTGGAGACAACAGTGGAAGTAGAGAAGGAGGAAGGAATAGAAGTTGCAACCTTTTAAATATTCACCACCCCCCACCCCCCATTCTGAATATATTGCAAATTGAATGTGCTTATTCCACGGCTCTCATTCTGCCTGACAAACAGTGGAATACACTGCTGTCAGTAAAAGGGAGTAAATTTAAAGACTGGAGGAATGGCCTTGAGGAGTCTTTTGCTTCTCAGAAAAGGAATCCAAATTTATGTATAACAGCTTCATTCAT
The DNA here is from genome assembly GCA_013398815.1 of Ibidorhyncha struthersii. Taxonomy (NCBI): domain Eukaryota; kingdom Metazoa; phylum Chordata; class Aves; order Charadriiformes; family Charadriidae; genus Ibidorhyncha; species Ibidorhyncha struthersii. The sequence goes on along the minus strand of VZSZ01002912.1, from coordinate 7,052 downwards.
ATGATAATCTAAAGCGGGTATTTCCTTCTTTCAGCTTCTATGGGATGTGTTCTTCTAAAATACTGCTCTCTGTTCTTGATTTTTTTTTTTTCTCAAGATTCTTATGCTTCGCCTTTTGTATGTTGTTGAGGGTTTTGTTATTCCAGATAGCTCCAAACAGGAGCTTCTGTTCAACATATCTTTTTTTCCTGATCCTAGCTCTGTTTCAAGGGCCAATTCTGCTCCCTGTAGAGACTTTTTTTCTTAACTGATTTGTTACAGCCTACTCAAGTGACCATTTTATAGCGTGATGTCAAGAATATGCTGCATGCCCTGGGTGTGGCGTCAGGCATATGGGGAGCATTTGATATCACAGCAGTCACTTGGATACTGTCGTAGGGCTGTGGGAATGGAAAATACCGTCACGGGTGCATTCTCACCACTGCTGTAGCGGAGGAAGTGATGCCTGGAGTGAGGCTCCCTCAGAACCGCACCCTGTTTGGCCTTCGATGGAGCCAGTGGCTTGTTTCCAGGAGGCGGCCCTGGACTGAAGGGCCTGCCAGCAGCCTGAGCAATCAGGGAGCCCAAACTGCAGTGGGAAGCTGAGCTTTCTGTGGTGAGGATGCACCCGAGTTGTTTTGGAGAAGAGCAAACAGAAAAATGCAAAATGAAATACAGTCCATTTAATAGACAGGAAGCTGACTAAGCTGGTGAATAAGATGCCTTCAACAAGGAAGAGAGAGGGCGTGGCCGGGCAGACGAACTGAAAAAGCAGCAGAATTGGGGGAAAAAAAATAGTGGTCTGTAAATCAAAGTTAACAAGGACGTAGGGGGTGATATGGAAAAAGATGAGGCTGGTATTTAAGCTCTGGGGAATAAAACCCGAAAGGGAACTTATGAAAGCTAGATCTGGGTGACTCTCAGGAAGTGTGATGTGCTTCAGAGAGGCAGTCGGGAATGTAGTATGAGAGCGGCAGGAAATAGTAGGAGGGTGAAAGGTGGAGTCCTGTTCTGTAATGGACTTCAGTTAGTGGGAAGTATGAGAGGGAGGCAGTGCCGGATGCTGAATCAGAAGAGCAGCAATTCAGTGGATGTAAGAAGCCCGAAGCTGATGTTCTCAGTCAGGTTGTTTTTCTGGAGGTGAAGCTGGAAGGAGGCCGGGTAAATGAATGTTACATCCAGTAAGTTCAGGGGGAAAAAGATGCAAGAATGTTGTGGAGGTTGGCGGTAGGGTTGGAAGGAGAGAATAAAGCCAGAAAGTGAGTTGGAGGGAGTTTGGCATTGTTGTGAGGGAAGCAAGAAGGGCTGAAAAAGCATGAATACTGAAAAACATGGATGGCACCCAAGTTAAAAAGGGTTTGATGAATATTGCAGAAGGAGTGTGGGTAAGAACATTATGATCTTGAAGCTGTTGTACTTGCTTTGTGGAAGACAGAATCCAGTCCCAAGGTTAATGACTGTTGTGGCATATTACCACGACACTTGGAAACTCGTATGAAAGTCCAGGATTTCATTGTGCAGTGAGTTGTAGAACAAATGCAGAATGAAAAGGGTCCCTTTCTCCACAGAGTTAAACTTTGAGAGTAAGTCAAGGGTAGATGACACAGAGACAGGCAGATGGGAAATAGGAGGCATTGCTTATGAGGGAAGATGAGGCTTCCGTAGAGCAGTGGCCAAGCCATTGTCAAGGTTTCAGAGTTCGGTACAGCAAAGCAGAGTTTTAAGGAGAAAATGGAAAGATGTCAATGAATCAGCTTTGTAGATGTTGCCGGTAAGCTGTTCCTGAAATTGATAAATGAGCAATAGCAGGATTGGGAGATGCTGTCTCTGAAAGTGCAGTTTGATGTGATGGCACTGCTGGGGGAAGGAGTGCAAAGAGTGGACGTTGTGGGCTGGAGGTGTTTGTGACAGCGTTTTGAGTGGATCTGAACATGTATGTGTTTATTAAGGCCAGAGGAAAGGAGGTTTCGGTAATTAAAATGCAGAATGAGTGTAGGCTGGTGCTCTGAACTATGGGAACGGGTAGAAAAACATGTGTTTTGTAAGCTTTATAAGAAAGATCTGCAAGAGTTTCCTCTAACCTGGACCCAGAAGTCAGAGTGAGCAGGTCACACTTAACGATGGCATTGATGTTACTGGATTTGAGTGAGTGGCAGGGCCACAGCATTTCTGCTCAGCTAACAGAGGGAGAGGGCATAGGACAACACAAGTCTGTTACAGTGATGCTGGGCTTGAGATGACAGACATCCACAAAGGGATGCTTGAGAGACTGCTCAGTATTTTCTCTTCAGACATAAATCTGGATTTAGAGCACTCTTCTGTAGGTTCCAAGTATAAGGATTTGTGTCTGTAAACGGCATACTGCAGAGGCTAGGTAGAGAAAAAAACATCAGTGACAGGCTGCTAATCGAAACTGAACTTGGGGAAGGTGTAGAGTGGGCAAGGAAGAAAAGAAACTAGGGGCAGCAATTGTAAAAAATACTATTTAGGTGGCTTAGACCTGAAAGAACGAGTTGAATTTGTACAAAGTATTGGGGTTTTGTAATGAGAGAAATGAAAGCAACTTAGTCTGAAATTATTTGTGAACATTCAAAAATTCCTGGTTTCTGAAGTTTGCAGATTACTTAAGCACTGGCAGCAAACTCCAGCAAATAAGAAAACTCATGAAATACTATTGCCTACAATGATGATTTTTTTAATTTTATTTTTAATGCCATGCTTCTGGTTTTTTTTGTTTTTTTTTTTCTTTTACCTAGATTCTTGGTCTCCTGTGGCAGCAGGGACACCAATTCAGCCACAAAAATAGTGCAAGTTTACTAACGGAGCTCATTCCCAGAGCTGCAGTTACAGTACTGGTCTGATGAAGTAGATGGGGATGAAGTAATGGGGAAAATTGCATAGTCATGTTAATGCATGCAGCACTAAACCCCATGGTGCTTGCCCAGGGAAGGATAAAAGTGATTTTAAAAGTTGATTGAAAATATTGCAAAGATAGAAACCATATTTTAAATCAGATTAGTTTGATGTATACTGTAAAATCAGTTACTGCTGATATGCAGTATGTATGTACTGTTGCTCGTGTTCCTTCATGTATACTGTTGTCCTCAGCGTCTCAATTTTGAAAAATTAGTAAAGATGGCCTGGTGAAGTTTTTGCATGTCTGCATGCCTCCAAATGAGATTTGCCCACCTCCATAACCTAAAAGGAGAGTTCAAATGAAGAATTTGCCAAATAAGCTGGCACCTAAATGCCAGTTACTCTATTTTACGTGTTGCAGCCTTAGGTAGTAATGATTGTTTCACACAAACTCCTCCTTTGGACTTTGGTTTCTGTGCTTAAGTACACTGTTTGAACTCAGTTGGTTTGCACAAATACGTAATCAGAAAGTGAATTTCTCCACTAATGTGAGACTGTCCGTAGCTCTGCCCTTATGCTGTACTATTTCTGCAGGCGTATCGCTATGAAACAGTTCTGCTTGCTAAGCAAATGTAGGGCAGCACACACAGGAAGACAATAAGTATAAAAACGCTAATTTAAATGATGAAGACTGATTTAAATAACTTTCATTTGTTTAAAACTTTAAATATTTACTCCTTTGCAATATTTACATGTGTTTTTTCCTGGCCACCAGCACCTCGCTCGTGGGTTTCTCGGGTGCGAGGAAGGAGCGTGGTTTGCAGTGACAGGGGTTTACCACCTTCAAGAANCCCCCCCCCCCGCCCCACCGGCTCTGCGTGTGCTTTAGTTTCGCCGTGTCCTTGCGGTGTTTCTGGCAGCGCGGTGCCAGTAGCCTCCCAGCAGGGCAGTGGCTGCCGGCCCGGGCGCTGGCTGGCGGCCAGCCCGCAAGGGCTGCAGCTGGCCCCGGCCCCGGCCCCGGCAACAAAGGGCCTGTGGGGGATGGCGCTGCCCGCTGGCCTCCGCCAGCCCTGCCCGGGCACCCGCCGGCCAGCCATCCCCTCTGTGTCGGGGCGCTGCAGTGAAAAACCTGCCAGTGTTCTAAAGAGGAAAAATAAAAGGCAAAAAGAGCAGCTCTTGCAAAACCGTGCCAGCACAACCCGGCGTGCCTTCCGCCTCAAAGCAAACAAAAAGCAAACTGAAAACCTCCAGCAGAGGAACGCGAAGCCATACGCCACCTGGAATTTTTCGTGTGGTCTCTAAAAATACAAAACCTGCAGTATTGCCATCCTCGCGTGCGTGGCTGGCTCGAGCCTGAACCTGGGGGGTGCTGCTGCAGCACACCAGAGGAAAGCTTTGCTGTAGTTGGAGCTATGACTGCGATTTTAGGAAGGGAATGTTTGCGTTTTTCCGTCGATTTTCATGATTATCTGTAGTTCTAGTGATTATCTGCAAAACAGGGCACACTGTGTTACCAGTAATACATGTATCCTGTGGCAGCGAGCCAAGACAGTAATTGAAGGTCGGGGATTGTTTGCCTAGTGCAGTTCAGTGTGCTGCCTGATTCCATAGGGGACTGGCAGTGCCAAAGAACAAAGACAGCTCTGTTCTGCAAGCTTATAGTATGGCTTGTTTGACAGAGTTCAGGCCCAATTGTGAGGCGAAGCAAACAGTAGTTGGAAGCAGCACTAAAATAATGTGACTATTAAATAAGCCGCTCTAAAGTGTAGTATTTTGCAAATGTCATAAACGAGCTTGGATAGCAGTATTTTCTATAGGCTTTGGGAATCTTAAGACAGTAATTAAAAAAATTGTTATTTAAAAATTGGCATTAGTGCCTTTACGTGGCAAATCTGTGGGTTTTTTTAAGAATATACATGTTTCTATTGCGGTAAATTTAGTAAGCCGTAATGATGTAAATGTCGTTTTACGTTGCCCTGACATTTTTAACATTAGCAGTTGCACCAGTAGCAACTTCCTTATTTTTTATACTTGCAAAAGGTGTTTTCCCACTCACCGCATTTTTACTGAGGTCGTCTTTAAGTGAAACGCTTGGAAATAGAGTTGCTGGGTTAGTATTCCACGCGTAGCTGGTGCCACTTGAGAATTTTTAGCAAAATCCCTCTGTGGTAACGAATAGGTGGTGCTGCACTGGGTATTAATATTCTTTGTTACTAAGTCGCTGTCTATTAATAAAGCTTTGTCCAAACGGGCAAACTTTCCTGTCCTCCAGACAGTCTTGTGATGTGTATTTTAACAGTGTCTGTCTTGGATATTATTAAGGATTGCCTGCTTTGACAGTTGCACTACATACTGCACAGCTATCTCGGCACCATTAGTTTAATGGCAGCATGAAGTACGCTGCATTTGGTAATAGGCATAATTCATTTGTTTGCCCTTCCTGAAATAACTGTTAGTGTTAGGACTCTTAGTTGCAAGAAAGGGCAAAACAAACCCCTGAAACCTTACGGGCGAGGTACACATTTGGTGGAAGCAGTAGTACGTCTTTGGGATGTTCAGCACTTCTTGGAGGTAGTCTAAAATGCACTTTAAAAGCCAAATTGAAGATCATATGAGTATAGAATTCAGTTTGGAAAAAAACCTTTATTTCTTGACTACTTGGCAAAGCCCGAGTTCCGGATATTTCCTTGTGTCAGCTATTACTGACAGGTCAAGTTTTATTTTTTAGAGGTGGTGAGGCCTCTGAGCAACTGATGTTTGAAAGACTCCCCCTGCTTACTTGACAAGCTTCCCTGTTGCCGGTTGGTGGCAGAGAATTACCCAAAGAGGTAAAGGTGCTGCAGATTGCCGCCCCAAACATGGCATGAGGGTGCGTGTTAGTCTCTGCTACTGCATTACCTGTCTCTGTGGGGTGCGGAGAAGAAGGAACTGGAAAGAAATCAGGTCAAAATGGTGTCACTAATGGTGTTTGGTGTTTGCCTGGCTGGGGCAGGGGGTGTGTGTTGGGGGAGCGGAGGGGATTAGCGAGCCCCATGCCCTGCTGGTGGTAGAAGGCAGCCTTTCTCTGGCTAGCCCTGTGGGCAGATGGGTCTGGCGAGGGGCTTGTGCACAGGGGTGCAGGAGACGAGAGGAGCAACTGTCGGGCCCGGGTGGTCAGGAATAGATGGAGGCTGCTCAGGGCACCGCTGCCTCCCCACTGCCTTGCTGCCATATAAGGCTGCTCAGCTGCCCCAGGCTCGCCAGGCTGGAAGACCACTTAAAAGGGAAAATCAATACAATAAACCATCTCTGCTAGTGTCCCTTCAAAGCACAGTCCAGTTTTGCAGGGAGATGGTTTGAGCGCGGGCTGGGTAGTGTACAAAAACTGTGTGCAGGTAGCCCGGTTCCTGCCCTGCACGTGAGCGTGCAGCGTCACGGGCTGCTGTGGGAGAAACCCCGTTGGTGGAGAAAAGTCCGTGGTGGGTAGAGAGCCTTCCAGTTCAACCTTAATTTTTACTGTACTTAAGTATTTTATTATTTCAGAGCTCAGTATTTTATAGCATTCCAGTACACCTTTAAGCTGACATCATTTGGAATAATTCAAGATGAGAACAGAGAGGTGGTCATGCATTGATTTCCCATTATTCTAATACTTTCTTGGCAAACTACAGGCTTTATATTTTTTCCATGAAGTAAAAAAATGTACAGCTGTTTATGTTTAAAAGTTTTGGAGGAAATAAATGCCTCTATCCTAACCTCTCATGATTTTCTTTCCTTTTTTTCCTTCCATCCATGCCTGTGTATGTGAGCTAAACTCAAGGAATGCATTACAGGCATTATTGCTAAATTTCTGTTTGGGAACCATTTTCTCATTAGACAGTGCACCATGTGCTTTTTTTCCCCCTGGACTATTGAGGTGAATTGATGCTTTTATGTAAACTGTAAACAACTAGTTGCTTAGTGCCATTAACTTCTGTTCAACAGTGAGAAAACGCGGTTTATGGTGGATTTTTTTTTTTCTTTTTGTCATCAAGGAGGAAATAGGTTGTGTGCTGAAAATTAGAAAATTGTGCTGGAGAACGGTTTTGCATCAGTTTATAGGCTGTGAACACTGGCAGATCCCGGCGCAGGATGCCCTGCGGGATGAGCAGCCCCTGCCAGGCTTTTCGCTGCCTCTGGCGGGGCCGGGGGGAGCGGAGCAGCCCGGGGCTGCCCGCTCGTCCCCTGCCCCGCGGGTC